>JAJJWX010002028.1:600000-1045291 GCA_023529315.1 Papaver bracteatum | reverse complement strand
TGTAGTTGCGGATTATCTCACAACTACACCCTCATAAGAATCCATTAAAATGATTCCTAAATCTAATTAATTTGATATGAAACTAAGAATTAAAGTACTAAAATTATAAAAGTGACACGAAGATTTTTACGTGGTTCGATCAATGTGATCTACATCCACGGTTCTTCACTAGTGATTGTATGTAATTACATAATTGTACAATTGAAACTCCATTAAAGAATATTTGGATCTCTAGAATTTTTTGGGGAAGAAGATGATAAAGAAAATAAAATCTCTCCTAATATTTTCTCTCTCCTCCTAAAATTATCCTCCCTCTCAAATGTGTCTCCCCTCCTTCTCATGCCTAAATGTCTATTTATATGATCTTACAAAAGATGACAGTTGTGTTGTCCCGCCATTTCGGATTTGAGAATTATCTTGCGAACCTTCGTAAGTTCACTTCGAGAACTTCTTTTGCTTTCCTCGTGATTTCCTTTGCTCGCAAAATGTTCTTTGTTCGCAAGATGTCTTTTCTCTCCACAATTTCGTAAGTTATCATTTGTTGTGATATTCCGCTCCTACATCTTGCCTCTTTTTTCTTGAATATTGCTTGTAGAGCGATCTTTAAGAAAAAACTAGTTGTTGTAGTTTTTGGTGTAGTCTTTGATCTTTGTTGATGAAGGAACGAGCGAAAGAATATTAAACTCAAAAAGTATATACTTGTCTCTATTCTTTTGCGAAGTTCTGAAGCTTTTAAGAAGTAATTAGAAGTATCAGCTTGCTAAGTATGAAGTGTGCGAAGTATTTTGAAGAAATATGAAGTATAATAAATATAAAATATCCTTGAAGAAGTATAAGAAGTACTCAATCCTCGAAATATATAATAAGTATGAAGTATCCTTAAGAAGTATAAGAAGTATTTAATCCTCGAAATATATAAGAAGTATGAAATATCCTTGATGAGAGTGATAAATATTGCCTCTGTTCATGTGAAATTATTATTCCATTTTTGGTGAGGATTCTTGCTGAGAAGATAAAGAACATAAAATATTTTCTTGGGTATCCATAGTTGCCTCTGTTCTTTATCTATGAAGGAAAATTCTTGAGAAAATGTTGAATAATTAAATTGCGCCTCTATTGTTATGTTGCCTCTGCCTCAAGTGGTAACCCTGTTATCTTCTGAATATTTCTGTGAATTTCTGAACTTCTGAATAGTGCTGTGAATAGTGTTGTGAATAGTGTTGTGAATAGTGTTGCGAATATACTGTTGCGAATAGTGCTGTGAATATACTGTTGCGAATTATGAATAGTCCTGCGAATTATGAATGTTTCTGCGAAGTTTCGCGGTATTATCCTGTAAAATTTTGTAAAATACTTGTGCGAATATAATATTTATGTAATGATTATGTTATGAAATGTGTATGCAATGCTTATGCCATGAAATGTTTATGCAATGCTTTTATGATGCAAGTATGATGCATGTATGATGAGAATGCTTATCTATTATGATGCATAGCTAATGTTTGTGTTACTTAGCTCATTTTGCTGCGGTAAAATAGATATATCTTTGAGTTGCCTCCATTCATATAATCATCTTCGCAAGTTTATTTGTGTATTTTCTTACATGTATCCGTCTTTGATCGCGAATGAAATCGCCTCTTCTGGTATGACTTCGTGATATATATTCTTGTAAAAATTCTTCAATGATATTGATGGAATTGTCTTCTTTGTTAGGACTTCATGATATATATTCTCTTCAAAATTCTTCAATGATATTGACGAAGCTGTCTTCTCTTCAAAACTTCATGATGTATATTCTTGTAAAATTTCTTCAATGATATCGACGAAGTTGTCTTCTTTTCAGATCTTCATAATGTATATTCTTGTATAATTTCTTCAATGATTTTGATGTAATGAATTTCATTAATTTCTGTGGTCTTATCATGCCTTCCTAAGTAAAGGTCTTATTTTGCCACCTCTTTTGTATTAAATTTTTGTATTTGCGATAATATGACAAGTCTGAACATTCTTGCGAACATACAACCTCGTGACATTATCGTCTTGCGATGAAATCGCAGGACGTTTTTACACTTTCATGTAATAACCCATTGATCTCATCTTAACTTCTTTGTTTCATTCTGCGAATTCTTTTTGTATTTTTTCCTTCTCTCTTTTTTTTTTGTTTTTTTAGAATGCTCGCAGAACTTCATTTGTTGCAAAAATATGACAAGCCTTTATGTTTTCGCAAACAAGAAGCCTCGTGACATTTGCGTATTATAGCACGTATCAGCTCCCTAATGGAGGGTGCTTCCCTTTATCTTCCCCCTGGTTTCCCCTTCAAGGAAGCGTATATCGACCATACAAGGTTAGCTCTTCCCATCCGGTTCTGCCAACAACCAGCTTTTGATCGCAACCTCTTATCCTTTTTGCCTATAGGGCTTATAGTTACGAGGTTGCACCCTATGGGGTATCTTTGGGCCAAGTGCATCATTTGCCAAGACTTGTCAAAAATGGCAGATGTGGTTCAACCTCACCCGACACTCTTGACTCAACCGTGTACCTCGGCGCCTTGATCGTTTTATGCACTTCTTGGGAAAGACAGAATGCCTTAGTCGCCCAACCTAAATCCTCTTACACCGCATTTTATATTGCGTAATGTCGCTATATTAGGTGAGAATCCAAGGTGTCTAACCCGGATAGGTACCCCATTATTGGGTTGTACCCATAAAATTTTACCATGTACTAAGGGCCCTTGGTGGTGTTCTGGTTACCCTTAGCCACGTTTATAGGTACCCCCTTAAATGACATACTTTAGGACTTTGCCTCTTACGAAATATAGCTTCGCGAACTAGGGTGTACGCCACAAAGGTTTGCATGTATAAAATTTTCTGCGGCTCTCTTTCTTTTTTGGAGGCTGATCACAGATTGCGGTCTTTTCTTCGCAAATTGCGGTCTTTTCTTCGCAAGTTAATGTGTGTGTCTTTCTTTAATGAAAGTTAATCGCAATTGATTTTTGGCGGTATTTTTTCGCCTTTTATAAGTAGAATCAAAATTCTTTTTATTCGTAAAAATTCATTGTAAATTTTTTATGTACATAAAATGTTGAGTGTTTTCATAAAATCTTTAATATAAGAAGTATGAGAAGTATTCATATCGTTTCTTTAAATCAAAACTGTTCTATAGAAGTATTTAATTTTTTCTGTTTTTTGTAACTTTGAAGTCTTTGAAAATTTTGAAGATCTTTAAATTTTTGCGATTAATTCAATTTTGAATTTTGCGAGTATATCGCTTTTGGTAAATAAAATAAAAAATCTTTTGTCTTTTGTAAATAAAATATTCAAGTAAATGGTACTTACCTTTTTCGGTTTGTTGTTATCTCTTGATCTGCCTCTTGTATAATGTTGTGTCATACCAACTGTTCTAGCCATTTCTTGCGAAATATGTCTGTGAAATAATCTCCCATTTTCCTCTTGCGAAATATCCAAAAATATTGCGAAGTAATAATTTGCACGAAGTAAACGAACATCTGCGAAGTAATGATTTACACGAAGTAGACGAACATCTGCGAAGTAAACATTTTTACGAAGTTAACATCTGTGAAGGAAATATTTACGATATAATTCATGCTGCGAAGGTTCGCAAGGTAAATATTTGCGAATATGATAACACTTTATGTAGTTGCTAAAATATAAAGTGTTATTTTATTTTGTTGTTATTATTGGTGGATTATTGGGTGGTTTAGATCTGTTTTCTTTCTCATGCTGATGTTGATGCTTCATTCTTCCTTAGATGTACCAAGTGATGTCAATGATTCCCTCTCTGGTAATCACAAAGCTAATCTTCGCATGAACTACCCTTGAAGTAAACTTCTTATATATCTCTTCTTCTCAATCTGATGTTATCTTTGCGTATTTACGAGTTAACTTCCTTTCCGAATTGGCTCATTTGTTCCAAAGTGATTTTGCTCTATGCATGGGCAAAAGTCCATGTTCTTCTTTTTGTTATAAACTGTAACAGCTGCAATGTGTGTGCTCAGGAAAAGGTTTCTGTTTACGGATTAAAGTTGAAAATCCAAGTCTTGATACGTCTGGTGCAGTGAGAGAGCTCTTGGCTGATGTTGTTATAATCTTGCTTTATGACGTTTCTAAAAAAATTCTTTACAGAATTTCGAACCCACGATATTTCTTTATAGCTGCGAACGTTCGTAAGAAACATTCTTTGCTAATCATTTCTGCTCAAGTTGCTGGGAGTCAAATATTCAAAAAGGAATTGATCGCAAGCTCCTACTTATGAAGTTGAGCTTTCCCAAGTCGATTGAGTTGATTTGAAGCATCTCTCGTTCAAAGTCTTTGAATACCACCTTCAAATGTGGTGGAATTACTCAGCATCTGAAACTTAGTCTTCCAATTCTTTGACAGAGTCCTCCAAATGCCTCACCAGAGTGAACACGATATCCTTTGTCTCCTACTGTCCCCACCATCACGGGGTCATACAAGAGGATATCTTCAGTTTGTTGCGTACAGGATCGTTGCTTTCAGGATCCACGAAATGAAAAACAGTATTATCCATGAAATAGAAAACAAGTGCAACACTAGCCAAGTCACCACCTGCGAACTTTAAAGTATTTTTAACATTCGTAAGAAACATTTTTCTTGCGAACAGTATCCTTCTCATACACTTTAAAGTATATCATCTTAGTCTTCCAGCACACGTGACTAAAGCATCCTTGTCTTCTGAGCATACACCATCGATACTATCATCATATGGTCCATTAACGAATATGTAAAGTTGCTCTCCCAAAACACCCACTTCCATATATATTATCATACGAGTAGTTGTGATTCTGTACTTCATTCGTAACTTCATTCGTAAGAATTAGTAGCTGCGAACTTTCTTCTTCGTATACTTCTTCTTTTGTTCGTAATGGGGATAATTTCTTTCGTAAGTACGTAAATGAACGTTTGTATGTAAATGAACGTATGTACGTAAATCTTCTTTTGTTCTTTTTCTTACTTATATCTCCCTGGACAGTTTATGTAACTCGAATTGTCTTGTGCAAAATGAACCACTGAACTTCACCCCGTCCTACTGAATTTCTTCTTCTTCTCCCTGGACATTTCTCTGTATGATTACTTCGCAGTTTTCAATCAAAATTAACAAAAGTTTTTTTTTACGAACGTTCGTAAGATTCGAACCCATGATGACATTTATCCCGTTTCTTCATAGGAATGACATTTCTTCGTCAGTAACGCAGAACTTTGCAAAATATTTGCTGCAAACGATCAGTACATTTGGTTAGCAGTTTATAGACCATTAAGATGAGTAATGTTTGCCTACGAAGAATGAAAACTTTCCATATATTCTACTTGTTTTTTGTTCTTGCGAAATGTAAATCTCTAAATCTCTAACCAACAGAAAATCTTGAAATTTGACTTTGTCAGAAATTCTTTAAACAAATTTGTAAAATAATATTTAGTTACTACAAATTTATAGCAAAAACATTTTTAAATTCAAAATTTCCATAATAAATCAATTATCTACAAAAAGCAAAGTTTAGATCGCAAAAAATTTATTTTTCAATTTGTGTTTTGAAATTCCCAAACTTTGAAAAATGAAACAAAGAATAAGAAAAGTGAGAAGAAATTTATCCTTTTTGGAAGCGATTGTTGACGTATCATGTGTAAATATCATTTTGCTTGACGATTTCCCCATATCCACATCTCTCTTCCTGAACTATTACTAATGTGTTTGTTGTTTGAAGATGCAAATAAAAGAACTTCCATTTCTGTCTTCAAAACTCATAGATTCGGTACAATTCATCACCAACAGTAACCAATTTTTCTAACTTTCTTGAACCAACAAGGTTAAGTCCCTGTTTCTAGCGCCAATTATGTAGTTGCGGATTATCTCACAACTACACCCTCATAAGAATCCATTAAAATGATTCCTAAATCTAATTAATTTGATATGAAACTAAGAATTAAAGTACTAAAATTATAAAAGTGACACGAAGATTTTTACGTGGTTCGATCAATGTGATCTACATCCACGGTTCTTCACTAGTGATTGTATGTAATTACATGATTGTACAATTGAAACTCCATTAAAGAATATTTGGAGCTCTAGAATTTTTTGGGGAAGAAGATGATAAAGAAAATAAAATCTCTCCTAATATTTTCTCTCTCCTCCTAAAATTATCCTCCCTCTCAAATGTGTCTCCCCTCCTTCTCATGCCTAAATGTCTATTTATATGATCTTACAAAAGATGACAGTTGTGTTGTCCCGCCATTTCGTATTTGAGAATTATCTTGCGAACCTTCGTAAGTTCACTTCGCGAACTTCTTTTGCTTTCCTCGTGATTTCCTTTGCTCGCAAAATGTTCTTTGTTCGCAAGATGTCTTTTCTCTCCACAATTTCGTAAGTTATCATTTGTTGTGATATTCCGCTCCTACAGTATTAACGTAACTCGTACGTTTCGAGTCAATTTTTTTCATTTCGCTTCGAATTGTACATTCGAATCGAATCTTTACCGAATCCTGAATATTCCCTCTCTTTCTTTTTTTTTGTCAAAGTTTTGGTTATCCTAAAAGAAATATATAAGGTGACAAATTGTGCAGGTTTGAACCTCAGACCTCCCCGGTACGCTTACATATCCCCTAACCACTATACCACACTGCTTGTTTTGATTAATATTGAAACTACTTAAACTACATAAGTGGCTAGCGCAACAAATATCAAAAATGGACAAATGCTTATGACTTTTTGTCGAATATTTCCCATAAATCAATATTATTTGTAGGCAAACACACGATTCAAAAATAAATCATGAATCGAATTCAACATGCGATTCGATTCTTAAAAATAAAAAATGAGTCACGCTTCGATTCAAAATTTAAAAACCTTGCGAGCGGCCCTTTTTTGACCGCCAACGAAATCAGAATAGCTACAAATTTGATCATCCAACGACTCTCTTTGAATTATTTACCGATAATAAAAAAACTAGTCTCTTTGAATTTCCAATAAATACTCTTCATTTCAACTCCAAATTTATACCTTCACCTCTAAATATCATTCAAAAATCATCGAAAAATTCTTCTCAGAGTTCGTGGTCCTAAATACACTTTAGAGGGGGATTTGGCTATTTGTAAAGCCTATGTTTTTCAAATAAGAGAAAAACAAAATAGCAATAGTAATCAAGCTATGTCGATTCATAGTTCTTGAGAGAACATTTTTACAACGTTCGTTGTAGAAACATGAAACCTATATATACATGGGGCTGAAGGATTGTCACATTGTTTTCAGATAATTAGTCAGCAAATCACGTAATTCCTAGGTCTACTAGTGAACAAACACCGCAATAAATTTAACAGTGAAGCCGCACATGAAGAAGAACTAAGAACACTAGTGATGTGGCAAGTATCTCAAGGAAGATCTTTTCCCTTTCAAGCTTGTTTCAACATTCTCACAGAGAGCTCAACAGATTCAACCCCTTCAACATCCTAGATGCTCCACCATCGGGCAATTAAATGAAGACGCCAATTTATGACTATGTAGTAGTTGCTTTAATATAATATATTTGCTTTGATCTAATGTAGTTACTTTAATCAAATGTAGTATGTTTTTGTTATAAAAAATCATCAATTTAGTTATGATATTGATGGTGCAAATGCAGTGTAGAAATTATTTGAATAAAAAAACATAACACAACATAAAACATAGTACCTATGTAAAAAATGATTTGTGTAGGTTGGGTTGAGAATGAAGTAGCATGGTATTAATAAGAAAAAATAAAGTCGTTATTTTATAGTCGTTGGTAATTCATGTGGGGCGGTCTAGGTGAAGTCGCGTGGATCTACTTTGACCGCCAACGGATACATACCCGATATCTCTAACTTATTACCCTATAACTCAAACTCTTCCCAACTCCAAATTCACACCTTCTACACCACTTTATAATTTAACTTCAATCTTAATCTTTCATTCTAAAACTCTGAAAGCTCAATATGTAGAAAAATGTCTGCCAGAGTTTGTGGTCCTAAATATACTCAAGAAGAGGATTTGGATATTTGTAAAGCTTACGTTTTTCATGCTATATGATATTTTATGCGTTATGAGACCATGTCGCGCACGTCTTTTTGGTAGAACATATCCACAATGTTCGTTTCAGAAGCAGGGAACCCTGTAAACCAAGATGCTCATGGATTTTCCGCTCGTTATCAATCAATCAATCATGCAGTCATGCGATTCCTTTCTCAAGTAAGGGAAATTGATCGAGAAAAATTTAACGGTATAACTGAAGAGTAAGTGATCCAAATAGCTCTAGATGTATGTCTGGAAACTAATGAAAAACCTTTTCTTTACGAATCTTGTTTCAACATCCTTAAAGACGGCCCATCATTTTGAACGATTTCATCATAGTTTAATTAAAATCATATTAACTAACTTGTTTATCTGTTTTTTCAGAAAACCATGGCTGAATCCCAATTTGTTGAAGAAAACAGAAGAGATTTTAAGCATTATGAATGCTATGAACTCTATAAACTTTATGTGCCTGGAGTTGATGTAGGTTGATGTTATTGTTGTCGTTAATTATGATTTCAAGTTACTTAATATGGAAGTCTAAATGTAATAAATATCGTTTAATATAAAATGAAAATGTCAAAATATTTTCATTAATTTATATTAATGCCACTTCTTTTACAAGATACAAACTTAGACAATAATAAGAACCTAATTAAATAACGACTTCAACAAAAATCTATTACAATCTTTGGCCTCCTGGTTATCTTCATGTGACAAATCTTCCATTCAACGCGTTCGTGCACTGTTTTTCTTTTGTTTTTGTAACCTCGTTTATTCACTTTCAAAACTGAAGCCTTTTTTTTTCCTTTAAGCAGAACATTTACTTGGATTAACTTGTAAAACTTGTACTTCCCATTTACCATTTTCAATCTTTTTAAAACTACCACATACCTTAGTAACAACAACTTAAAGTTGGCATCACAAAAAGTGTACTAGCTTTTTGAGACGTTTCACTTGAAATATTTAAAACACTGGAACTGTAGGATCAGAATATCGCCACAGCAATACTCCTGTGAGATTTACAGCGACAGTTCTGCGAGCTCTTCAACAACACACTGCGAGTGTCACAGAATGATTGAAAGAATGACGTAGCAGATGACGATAACAGAAACATGAGAAAAGCGTGATGATGCTGCGAAGCTTACAAACGTCTGCGAGGGTTAACATAACAACTACTGCGAGAGTATCGCGAGTCAGATCCGAAAATAAGGGATAACTTAGTTGTCATCCACTATGTAATGCTTGATGCAAGAATTATAAGACAGGCAAAGTACCCGGAATGGATTGCAAACATGGTGGTGATTCCAAAGAAAAATAAAGGGATAAGAATTTGTATAGACTTTACTGACTTAAACAAAGCTTGTCCTAAAGATAGCTTTCCACTACCAGATATTCCTCAAATGGTCGAATCAGCAGCGGGAAATGATAGAATATCTTTATTAGATAGGTATAAAGTAGATAATCAGATTCCTATCGCTGAAGAAGATCAAGATCACACTGCATTCTTTGCTCCAAGAGGATTGTACTGCTATACAAAGATGCCCTTCGGTTTGCGAAATGCTGGTGCAACATATCAAAGAATGGTGGAGAAAGTGTTTGCGAAGGGGATCCATAAAATATTAGAGGTATATGTAGATGACATGTGAATCAAGAGTAAAGAAGCTAAAAACCATGTGCAGGACTTGAAGGAGATTTTCGATCAAATGCGACATTTTAACATCAAGGTGAATCCCGAAAAGTGTACTTTTGGAGTAGCTTCAGGAAAAAATTTGAGATATATTGTGTCAAAAGAAGGAATACAAGTTGATCCAGATAAAGTACAAGCAATTCGCAACATGCCAACACCAGTAACAGTAAAATATGTGCAGAAGTTGAATGGGCTTTTGGCTTCGCTAGGAAGATTCATCTCGCGGTCATTAGACAAATGCAAGCATTTCTTCAATATACTCAAGAAGGGAACAAAATTCAGGTGGACAGATGAATGTCAAAAGGCTTTTCAAGGAGTTAGAGAACATTTAATGAACATATCCATCTTACAGAAACTGGAGCCAGGAGAATAACTATTGATCTACCTTGCGACAACTCGCACGCATTAAGTGCAGTGTTACTGAGAGTGGATGCAGGAATAGAAAAACCAATTTATTACATCAGCAAAACATTTAATACCGCAGAGAAAAATTATTCAAAGATTGAGAAGTTGATTCTAGCATTAGTTTATGCAACATTCAAGCTTCGCATCTATTTTCAAGCACATAAAGTAAAAGTATTAACAAAGGTGCCAATTGAGTCAGTAATGAAGAATTACAAAAGATCGGGCAGAGTTGAGAGATGGAATGCACAAGTAGGACACTTCGATATTAAGTATGAAATCCTATCTTCGCCAAAATCACAAGTTGTAGCATATTTCTTAGCAGAGTTTCCTCTAGAAGATAATGAAGTTGTAGAAGAAATGATGGATGTAGAAGAAGAACATGGGGACCCAAGAGATCTATTAACAGAACCCAACAGGTGGGAAATATTAGTGGATGAATCATCAAACCGTGAAGGAAATGGAATTGGAGTTATCTTTATCTTGCCAGAAGGAGAAAAAGTAGCTTTTTTATTCAGATTGGAATTCGCTTCCACTAATAATGAAACAGAATATGAAGTTGTGATTCATGATCTAAAATTCGCAATAGAAATGAAGTTGGAGAATGCTAGAATTACTAGTGACTCGCAATTGGTTATTCGCCATAAAAGGAGAATACACAACAAATGAACCATCTTTGAAGAAATACAAGAAACTTATTGAAGAATTGTCTGCGAGAATTCCAAAAATAAAATGGAGGCATATATCAAGAAAACATAACAGACTCGCAGATGCTTTCGCCTTTATATCAAGTATGATGACAAATACGGCTATGAGATGCATAAAATTTAGACACTTATATCACCTTCAATCAATAAAGAAAAAGAAGAAGAAGCGGATATAATTATAATAGAAAGTGGCAAAGAAGAACCAAGAGGCAATACTGCAGATTGGCGAGTAGAAATTCATGCATATTTGGCTAGAGTAGAAACACCAAAAAATAGATTATAAGCACACAAGATAAAAAGCCGTGCTACAAATTATGAGTTAAGAGATGGAGTATTATATCACAAATCTTTTAATGGGCCATCACTTAGATGCTTGACACGGGAAGAAGGAGAAAAAATGTTAAAAATGTTGCATAGTGGTGATGCTGGTAATCACAGCGGAGGGAGATCTTTGGAATACAGAATAAAAATGCAAGGCTATTACTGGCCATATATGCATGAGGATGCAAAGCAATTATCAAGATGTTGTGAAGATTGTCAACGATATGGAAAGAAGATACATGCACCAGGGGCACCGTTGTCATCTTCAACAAGTGTGTGGCCTTTTGGAAGATGAGGGTAAAATATTGTGGGACCATTTGTACCGGGTTCTGGACAAAGAAGATATTTAATTTTCGCTACAGATTATTTCACAAAATGGGGAGAAGTAAAGGCAGTACAACACATTCGCGTGAAAGACATTTTTTACATTCATATTTGAAAATATAATTTGCAGATTTGGGATTCCTGCACAGTTGGTATCTGATAATGGAAAGCAGTTTGAAGGACAGAATATAGAATTGTTACTTAATGCATTTAAGATTAAATGTGCAAAGTCAACACCACTATATCCACAGGACAACAGACAGGTAGAGGCAACAAATAAGATAATTGCAGATATACTGAAGAAGAAATTAGAAGGACACCACAGGTCATGGTGCGAACAAGTGCATAATGCAATATGGGATTACAATACAACTAGACGGGAAGCTACTGGAATATCACCTTTTTGTTTGACATATGGGGTTGAAGCTGTGTTACCAACAGAAGTTTCTATTCCTACAACAAAAAGAAAGGCTTGGGAGAAAAATCTTAGTGCTGGTATGATTCTAAATAAACTTGATGAGTTAGAAGAGAAGAGAGAAAAAGCTTTACAACATATGGAAAATTATCAGCGGAGATTAGCTCGCGAGTATAACAAACGTGTCATAATACGTGAGTTCCAACCGAGTGATTTAGTGCTGCGAGAAACACCAGGTTATCAGCGAGAAAATGGTGGAAAGTTGGCGAGAAAATGGGATGGACCATACATCATTAAAGAGATAGTTGAAACAGGGGCATATAAATTGATGGATCCGGAGGGTAGAGACGTTGGTCAAAGACTTGGTAGACCATGGAACAGACTATATCTAAAAAGATATTACCAATAACAAATTTTGAGAAAGCTTTATATCGCATATTTCTATCGCAGATGCAAGAGTATTCAAGATTATTTTATCACAACTTTTTACCGCAGTTGCAAGAGTATTCAAGATTATTTTTATCGCATCTTTTTATCACAGACGCGAGATTATTCAAGATTACAATAAGAAACAAAAAGTTATTATTTCGTTACTTCATAAGATCTTTGATTATTTCGCAAAGGAAATAGTCGATGATTATTTCGCGTAGATATCTCACAAAAAATTGAAAGAAATGACAGAAATGGAAGAATAAATGAAAGAATAAAGAAACACGGAAAATTTCGCAGAGACATTAGAATGGGACGAACCTTTATGGCGTAAACACTAGTTCGCGAATAAAATTTCACAAGAGGAAAATGTAATACCTAAAGTACGTCATATGTGGGGGTATCTGTATGACTCAGGGATAAGGTTATACCGCTGCTGGAACCTGGGTCATGAAGACGTTGGGGTTAAAGAAAACCTATCCAGGAGAGATACTTTGGATTTACAACTATATATATATTAACAGTTGGGCGACCAAGGGTCTCTTCTAAGGAGTGAAAAATATGACCAAGGCGCCAAGGTACACGGTTGATCCAAGGGTTCCTAGGGCGTGTGAAACTACCCTGGACATTCTTGGCAAGTCTTGGCTATGATGCACTCGGCCTGAAGAAAACCCCACCTAGGGTGCAGTCTCGTAACCATAAGCCATATAGGTAAAATAGATAAGAGGCTGCGAAAACAACTGGTTGTTGGTAAAACCGGATGGGAGGAACAAGTCTTGTATGGCCGATGTACGCCTCCTTGAAGGGGCAACCAGGGGAAAGATAAGGGTGGCACCCTCCAATAGGGAGTTGATAAGTGTCTTAAGACGCAAATGTCATGAGTCTTTTTACTCACGGGAGTATCAAGGCTTGTAATATTTGTGCAATAAATATACAGAGACAAAAAGCCATGAGAAAAAGATAAGATGAGATCAATGGGTTTTTACATGAAAGTGTAAAGACCTCCTGCGATTTCATCGCAAGATGGCAATGTCATGGGGCTTTGTTCTCGCAAGAAAACTAAGACCTGTCATATTGTCGCAACAAAATGACAAAATATGGATAAGGAAAGATCAATGGGTCTTTACATGTGAATGTAAGGACGTCCTGCGATTTTGTCGAGAAAACAAATATTGGCAAAATAAGACCTTTACTTAGGAAGGCAAAATAAGACCAATAGAATAATCCCACACATTAATAATTTTATTTTTCTTTTCAGAATGCAGGAAATATTTGTTCATTCCAATAAAGATAATGAGAGGCAAGTATGGGAATTGATAAATAAATTATCATTATCTTTCTCGCGAATTCTTCAAAATAACAGAAGCATAACTGAAATTCAAAGTTGTATAAAAGTACATCACTTGCGAGAAAAAGAAAAGAAGAGAAAATAAAAGCATCACTCAAGCTTCACTATTAGTCTCTCCAATATGATCCTTGTTATGATTATCCGATCTTCTTCTTCATTGGGTTTCTTGCCAACTGTTACTTCACCGCCAATAACTATTTCTTCAGGAGGGATTTTTTCTTTATCTACTGAATCTTCTTGAGAATTATCTTCTTATCCACTTTCATATTCAAGATCAGCATCAAGGGGACGAGGAATCTCATCATCATCTACATCTAGAGGCTTGATTGATATAGTACGAAGAGAGTTTGCCAACAAAGCTTCATTCACAAGAATTTCAGCGCTAAGATGAACTTTGCGAAGGAAAGCCCTATCGCGATTTCTAATCTCCATGTCTTTGAAGTATTCAAGATAATCATATTTTATCTCTGCGCAATCGCGAGAATGAACAAGACGAGCAGTAAGCAATCCATTTTCCTTGCGAATTTTAGCTAGTTGACCATTTAAAGTAGAAATAGTTGAAAGAAGTTTCCTCTCAGATTCTGCGAAAAACAAGAGTAAAACATGAAAGATATTCAAGCAAATGTTTCGCAAGAAGAATTAAAAAGAAATTTAATAGAGAAATTAACAGTTGAGGCAACCAAAATGACTACCTTCCTTTTGTGAGGTTAAGTTATGAATTAGTGTCAAACAAGAATTCTCCCAACGGTCCATGGCGTCATCAAACTTATCTCCAACTATACCTTTTCAAAGCGTCATCAAACTTATCTCCAACTATACCTTTCAGGCGATATTTTATTTTTTCTTCTTTAGAGAGGAGATAAGTATTTTCTTTTACTAATGAAGAGTAAGATTCTTCTAATTGGGAATATTCTTCTTTGAGTCGGTTAACCTTCACGCTTAAAATTATCCTACCCTAGATAAGATTATTTTTCTCATTGATAGATGATTCAGTTATTTCCTTAAGTTCATTCTTCAGCGAACGAAGAGACTGTTCTTGATTATCACATATTTTATGAAGAATACTTAATTTCTGTGAGGAAATCGCCGTCTTGTTTAAAAAATCACGCTTCTCTTGAGATAAGGTCTTAATTTCATCTGATAAAGTTTCCATCGCTAGGTTAGCTCGGGTTAACAAATAAGAGAGGCGAGAAATTTCGCTACTTAAATTTTTTAGCTTATGATTTGATTAAATTGGTTGTCATTCGTACTAGTTGGCCATTCTCATTGGTAAGGTTATCTATTTGATCAACGGAATATGTATGAAGGTTATCTAATCGATTATATTAGTCCATCCACGAATCTTTCTCAACGCGGGCTTCTTCAGCAGTAGATTCAGATTTAAACCTCTCCATTAATCGTGTTTGATTTAAAGCTTAATATGCGAACAAAGGATTTTAAAAGAAGAATTGAGTACAGAAAGAAGAAAATTTATCCAAACAGAAAATTCAGACATAGGCAGAGATGTTATACCTTTTAATTCCTTATTTTTACTGCGAAGATTTTCGCAGTCTAGCGAAGAGTTGCGAAGCTTTTGGCAAAGAGTATCGCATTCTAAAGTCTTGGCTTGAAGACTTTCATTTAGAGCTTCAACTTCATGTTCTACAAATGCTTGCGAATCATTTCGTTCAGAACCAAAATATTTGCTCAAAATCTCGCAGACACCATACCTGACAGGATCAGTAGAATATCTCCTAGCATCATCCACAATATCATATAAAACTTTAAAAGCAACATTTACTCATATAGAAGTTTGTTTAGAAGAAGGGAGAGATGCAGATGGCGCAGTGGTGACAATAGAGAGTTGAAGATTTGAATAATTCGCGGGAAGTACATCATCCGAAGATGAAGTATCTGGAAAAGTAATAAATGGAATTGAAGAAGAGTTAACTTGAGAAGTAACTACAGTAGGAGGGGAAGAAACTTCATTCACAGTAATATAAGGAATTTTATTTATCAGAGGATCAGTGGAGGCAGGGATACTGGTGGCGATATTCTCGTAAACAGAAGCTAGAGGTTCATTCTGCGAAGGTTTTGGGAAGACACTCGCAGAAATTAATTGGGGAATAGTAATACCAAAACCAACAGTTTTAACTTTGCGAGATCTCTTGCGAGGATTAGAAATGTTTTCATCAGCCTGCGAATAACAATATAGATAAGAAACAGAGGCAACAATATTGTTATTAAGAAAGCAAATGTCTCTTACTACCTTATCATTCGCAATCTTTATTTTCTTCTTAGCGGGGTCTTGTTGCGAATCCCTGGAAGCATTAGGGTTTGGAACTATGAGTTTGGTATTAGAAACGTTTTCGCTGAAACAGAAAAAACGAGTATGGTGGTAGAGTATTTATGGTATGAAAATATGCTTGCATATTTTATTATCCTCTAATTTATTTCAATTATTTCGCAAGATATATTGTAATAAATTAAGTTATTATTATTTATTAAGAATATTCTAGAAATATTATTAATTATGTAGGGATTTCATTAGTTTAGAAATATCTCGTATTTTAGGTAATAAGTATTTTAATAGTTTAGGAAATACGGGAAGAGTTATCTATATAATAATCAGTCTTGGATGAATTGAAAAAGTAGTGTTTTCCTAGAGAGTGGTATCTCGGAAACATGTGGTTTTAGTATTAATGCTATTCAACGCATCCGCCCTGAATTAAAAAGTATTGTGTTTCTTGAGTGTTATCTCAGAAATGTATGAGTTTTAGTATTATTTCTGTTCAACGCTTCCGCCCTGCATCAGTTAGTTCAGAGACAGGAAACGCTCCAGCATGATGCATCGAGGAAGAGATTATGGTGTTGTTCGAAGAGCCGCTCTCAGCGATGAGAAAGAGAAAGCGGTAATATATGATCTAGAACGGAAGGTTAAGGCGCTCACCCTCCAATTGGCTGAAATGCATCATCAACAAGAGCCCCATCATGGTCCTAGCCTACATCGAGTGGAGGAAGTGATCGGTGATGAAAACAAAAACCTCGTTGGCGACAGGGAGGGGGGATTTCAAGGAGTTGCACATAATCCGCGAGCTTCATGGGAGGCCGGGTTAAAGCTTGAAATCCAAACTTTATCTCAAAACCATAAATGCAACCAATTATACCGGCAAAATTCGAGGACGAATTTTTCTGAGAAGGGGAGAATGGTGGAGTATTTATGGTATGAAAATATGCTTGCATATTTTTATTATCCTCTAATTTATTTCAATTATTTCGCAAGATATATTGTAATAAATTAAGTTATTATTATTTATTAAGAATATTCTAGAAATATTATTAATTATGTAGGGATTCCATTAGTTTAGAAATATCTCGTATTTTAGGTAATAAGTATTTTAATAGTTTAGGAAATACGGGAAGAGTTATCTATATAATAATCAGTCTTGGATGAATTTAAAAAGTAGTGTTTTCCTAGAGAGTGGTATCTCGGAAACATGTGGTTTTAGTATTAATGCTATTCAACGCTTCCGCCCTGCATCATATGGGAATTACATAAAATCGAGTAAGAACAGATCAAATAATTTAGATGAACATGAACAAGATCGAATTCAATAACAACAGAAGAACGTATACCTTGATGACTCCATGAAAGCTGTAGCAGATGAACCTTTGGAAGAAGAAAGTTGCAGAAAACGAAGAGATAAGGAAGACGAAGAAATAAAAGAAGAAGATTACTTCTTTATTAGGTTTTCCCTTTTATAGACGGAGAGATGGTTACCGGATAATAATGAGAATACCTGTAAAAAGAGGAATATTTGACACGTATAGGCGGTTATACTAAATTTACGGAACTTTGTCGGGGAAAGAATATGGAAAGATGGGAAACCGCTGCATCAATAAGAGGGAAAATTCTCATGATCTTTTTTCTTCGCAGAAAAGACATGAGAAGAGGCAAGATGTAGGATCAGAATATCGCCACAGCAATACTCCTGTGAAATATACAGTGACAGTTCTGTGAGCTCTTCAACAACACACTGTGAGTGTCACAAAATGATTGAAAGAATGACGTAGCGGATGACGAGAACAGAAACATGAGAAAAGCGTGATGATGCTGCGAAGCTTACAAACGTCTGCGAGGGTTAACATTACAACTACTGCGAGAGTATTGCGAGTCAAATCCGAAAATAAGGGATAACTTAGTTGTCATCCACTATGTAATTATCCTATATAAAGAGAACTATTAGACCCAGAAGAGGAGAGATCATTTTTGGAGTCTGGAGAAAGTTTTGAGGAGAGAGAAAGTTCTTGTGAGCGATTGTATTCTTGATTTCTTCCATTTCTTGTAACATTTCTGAGAATTAGTCAATAAAGTGTTGTTTTTAATCTTCAAATATATGTTGATAATTGTGGATTCTTGTGAGGGGTGTAGTGTAGGAATTCCTGCAACTACAGGAACAAAAATTAAATGAGATTCAGTAGATAAAATTCACGAGAGTGGATATTGGTGTGAGTGGAGTGGAGTGTTTGAAAATGGTGATAATATATAGTGGTAAAAATATAACATTTTTTTTACCGTAGCAAAGTAACAGTTGCGGCTTTATTACAACCGCCAATGGCTTACCATAATCTGCTAGCAATCTTCAAGCACCGCGCATAGACCGCGCGCCTCTTTAAAAACCGCCAAACATTTTTACCACGGTGAAAAACCACTTTGGAATCGCCCATGTCCATGACAGATATATGTTCGGAGTTCTCACTTTTCTTTTGACATGCTTCTGCTGTTCGGAGTTCTCACTTTTCTTTTGACATGACATGTTTCTGCTGTCCATTGTTAATACATCTTTATCATTCTTCTCATGTATGTTTGGGTAATGGAGCAAATAGCGATTGTTGTTCTTCGGTGCCTTGTACCATTTTATTGGAGACCTCGTTCAGTGTGACGAACAATATCTTCAAGTATTTATGATGGACGAAGGTTCCATATTTATTTGGTGACTTCAAAAATACCTGGTTCCATCCAATATGACCGTTACAAATCCCAAAATATGACCGTTACAAGATTGATGACTTCAAATACCTGTTTTCTTCCTCCATTTTCGTTCAACAAAGCTATCTAATTCTAACTCTCTACAAATCTCAAGTGCTCCATATACTATTCTTCTTCTTCTTTTACAGCTTACTTTCTGATTCAGTATTTTCTTTCTAATGGCTGAAGTGAAGGATACACATATTGTTGTTGAAATCCCAGTAGACGAAGAACATCAAGATCTGAAACTGGTTCCATCAATAAACAACACAATTTCAGTGATTCAACAACACCCATTAATGGAAATCTCTCAAAGCCCGGGCCACCTTTTACTCTTAAAACTTTGGCAAAGAGAAGAATATATGTTTGGGCGTAGAGTCACCATGAAAGAAACTAGAATGGATAACCTGAAATCAGAAATCTTTCAATTATGTTGTTGTTTTTACTTTTTTGTTGGTTATTTTCTGACACTTGTTTATACATCTTCAATCAATTCTTCTTCTCATGATCATCATTATTGTAAGAAATGGTGGTTACCTTCATTTGTATCTTTATTTACTTCCATGGTGATTATTTGTTTAGTACAGATGAAACTTTACAGGTACTGGAAAGTGTCCAGAGAATTACAAAGAGAAAGAAGTGAAAACAGAACACTTACTAGATGTATTCAGGAATTAAGGATGAAAGGAGCTAGTTTTGATCTATCAAAAGATCATCATCATCAAAATGCTAAAAGGATGAAAAGCTCAAGTGTTGAAATCAAATGGAGACCTATTTCTTGGTTTTCTCAGTATTTTGTTACAATCTGTCTTGTTTGTGTTTCAGGTCTCATCTTCCCTGTTAGCAGATTCATCCTCTGTTTTTGATGACGATCTTCGGTTTCGATTCCGATTCATCTGCGATTTTCTTATTAAGTTAATGATAATCTAATCCATAGTAAAATCCTTTCAAGATTAATTTAAGATTTTTTGAATTTATGTTTAACCGAAACCCAACATCTGATTTTAGGAATTTTGAGCCTTGATTTTACTTCCCATTTCTACAGGGTCAAACTGGTCAACAGTAATGGTGTTGCCCATTGAAAAGTTGAAGGTTAATGAGATGGGTTTGCAAAATCACAATTTTGAGGATATTCAATAAAAAATTCGGTTTCTACGGAGTGGTCTTGATCTGTCATGGATTCAACTAATTCTCATAAAGCTTCAATCTCTCACACGCAGAAGGGGAACGGAACGAGTTTGCTAGCATGAAGCTTCCAAACATCTTGTTTATGTTCCAATGACAGAGTGGCAAAACAATTGAGCAAGAGCATAGGATAGTTAGCATATTCAACAAAATGTGGATCCTTTCCCCTTGCAATCTTAGACATCTATGTAAATTTTACAGTTGAATTCAATTTTGTTAGAAAGGGAGTTAACCCTCCTAAAATATAGAAGAAGAAGTACTCTAAAACTAAAATTTGTCTTTCCGATTGAAAACTAGGCCTAGTTGTGTATATAATCCATAAAATTTTGAAGAAAAAGCCTGCTTTTTAGAACCATCGTCTTACAAGCTTCACAATTTAGCCTCTTTTTTTTTTCTGATTGAATGAGAAGATATACAAGCCTTGATTTTACATCTGCTTAGCTTAACCTCTCCAATCCACTTGTGGTGACTAAAAGAAACCAAGGTACCAGAATGTAAAGTGATATCAATTAGTGAAACTGTAAATTTACAAACTTCTTCTATGTTCCAAAATAACTTCTTTCTTTAAGGGGAGTTCGTCATAATCTACTAGATAGTCTCAATTGTGTCGGACCATTTTTGGGCCGGGATAGACATAATCACATAAATCCTACTGTAAGAAAAGAAAACCAAAAAAAAAAGAGTAGTACTACTTCAAAAACCTCCTGATGTAACACAAAGAGAAGATTGCAGTTGCAACAAATGATGGTAACAATCAGCAGCAGTAGGGCGTAGTTCAGGGTTTTGATCCAAACATCTATTCTGCAACTCCCTCAACAACAATGGAACACCTAACCCACTCGTCTTAACCAACATTCCAACACCCCAAACATCAACTTTCACTCCATGCAAACCTCTGCCCATCTCTGGCGCATGTCTTGCTCCTACCATTACTCCTCCACTTGGATATATTTGTGGTGCACCAACAGCTTCTTCAAACCCTGATACAAACCATTCATTCTCCCTATCTGATCTTTTCCTCACCTTATCCCAACTTAAATCTCTGTGCATGAAAGATAAATCATGTAACGCTACTAAAGCTTTTGTTACGAACTTCAGTGACTCAACGAGTTGTTCTATGTTTATGGGTTTCGATTTGCATCCTCTTGGTTTAAATGTTATTGCCAAATCTTTCTCTGACGACATTAAAATGTATTCTGCGTGTGGGATTCTTCGGTTGAGGAAGTCGTAGATTTCTTTAACTGCAGTGAACTTTCTTCGACTTGAGAACGAACGTTTGACAGTGTTGGGTGTCATTTCAATCAGGTTCCCTCCTCCTATATCTTGCTGTTCGAAGTCGCTGTAAGGTAGACCTTTACTGATGTTGTCGCTGTTGAAGCAACGTTCCGCTAATAATGTAAGTAAGCCGGCAATTCTCCAACATGGGATTAGTGATTTTAGTCTATTAGCTGGTGTTGAGAGGTCTACTGAGTAAAGATCTGTTCGGATAACACGGTCTTGTGATCGACTTAATGCACAAAAGGTTATTGAATATCCAATTGCATAATATCCTAATATGTATGGAAGGTCTGTATAAGTCCATAGTATTTTCTCTATTATTGAAGAAGATGGATCCAAGTTACCTTCACGAAGTTTATCGATTTCTTCTCCTCTCCATAGACAAAGATTTCGAATAAAACCTGTTACGTTTGGCCACTGATCCTGCAAACATTCATTCGCTGAGGAAGAACTAAAACATGGTTTCCGAACCACAACCATTTCTTGAGAGCAGAATTTTGAGACAACTCGATTAATGCAATCGTCCCATAAAGAGATAAACGAGTCTCTACTTGTTGCAGTAGAAATGCTTATACTTAGGTTCGATCGGACTATCGGGCTCAGAATATCAAATGTAATAGCTCTACAATCTAACAGTTCTGTTGTTGTTGTGAAGAATAACTCTTTTCCTTGAGGTAAGTCTCGGTATACATCTTTACGCAAAGGAAAACGTAATTCCTCTGATGGTGGTTCTTGCAAATGCCATGAAAGTTCAAATAAACTCGGTAGAGATGTTGGTGGAACCTTTAAACAGCCGATGTAGTACTCACTTGGATCCTGGTACTCCCATGGCGGAATCGCTGTGTAATAGTTGACAAATTTAAATGTCAGGCACTTGAGAATAACTTTAGATGATGACAAATTTCACAACATGTAATTCATGATAACTTCTGAAACTAAAAGACCCATCAACAAGCACATTGTAACCATTTGAAACAACTATGATTCTCCAACCGCAGACAATGGTAACGACAAACGAGTTTTTATCAGGGGTGTACATAAGTTTGTAGCAGTATCAAGTGTGCATGTAAAAGATTTCTTGCAAGTGTTCTAATGTTTGTCAATTTGCTAGGAGATTTGAACTAGATATATCAATTGGTGCACAGAATGAAAGAAACTAAACTCTGGATTTGATCTTTGATTAGTGTGTACACATTGTCCTATTAGTTAACAATACATAAAGCCTGAACCTATATCTAGTAAGAAGACATGGGGAGTCTAGGACCCTCATGAAGGTGATAATTAACCATAAAATCATAAGTAGACAGTTCAACAACACACTTACATCTGATATTGGACGTTTCAGTCACTCCAAGCTGAAATCTATCAGACAAACCTAAAAGTCATGACAACATAACAACAAATTCCAAAGTCATGACAACAAACCCAAAATTTGAAGACATGGATTGGGACAATTTAAAAAGCTTACCAGAAGAAGGATTAGAGGAAGAATTACTTCTTCTACCAAAGACTTTGACTTGTTGACCACAAATAAATCTATCAATTGAGAAACCTTTCAAGGGTCCATCTTGATAAGCTTCCATGGTGCAACCAGCCATAGTCTCATCAAAAAATGTTAGTTCATTTGCATTCAAGAAACCTAATCCTTGCAGCTTAACTCTTCCAGCAGTTACCCCTCCTCCTCTTTGTTGCTGATGATGATGATCTCCTTCTTGTTCTTCAGCCCATAAATTTACTGATTCTTCCCATGTCATTCTTATTCTTCCAATTCGCCGAAACTCTCTAGACGTCGAAGTAGACGATGATGGACCTCCATAGGTAATCAGTTCATTACCTCTACTCTCTGTGCCTTGTTTGTATTGTGTCCCTGAAATTTCAGCACAAATAGTCCCATCCAACTCATAAAAATGACAAATATATAAAAATGGAAAATCTTAACCAAACTGAACTCTAGCAATTATGCATGTGAATAGTAATGTTTCCATAAACATTAAAAACATTACCTGCAGAGGCTTCTTCTTTGAATGAATGAGGTAATGGCGGTTGAGGCAATGAAGGAAATCCTTCTGTTGTTTCAGGAAGAGATGATGTTGGATCATTAATATTAGAAACTAATGATCTGTTTTGATGAGGAGATGAAGTAGTAGAAGAAGTATTTCTAACCCTAATCCCCATAAACTGAGAAAGTTCATTAAAAACATCTTCATCAAATGAAGCAGGTAATTTATGAAGCTTTCTTTCATAAGGTGATAATCTAAAATAACTCTTAGTATTCGCAACATTAATTTCTTTCTCATTACTAGTTTTTTCCCATTCGTATACTTTTCTAAACTCACCCAACATATTATCCCATTTAGTACCTGAAGTTTTTGCATCCCTATTAACACCATTTCTGTTTAAAAACTCAGCTACTTCTCTATCTTTTTCTGATCTAGTTTTACCTCTACCAGTGGTGGTGGTGTTAGAAGGAGTAGAGATAGAAACAATGTCATCTTGATTGTTATCATTATCTTGATATTGAGCTCTCCATGCTTTAGCTAGCCAAAGCATTTCATTAGGTTTCCAAACTGGACTTACAAACTTCCCTTTTCTAATTTGAAATGGCTTGTTTGTTTCTTGAGAAGGAGATATTGGAGATGAAGTTGCTGTTGTTGGTGGTGTAGAAGAAGTACTAGTTTGTGTAGTATGTGGTGTACTTGTTGGTATTTCAACAGCCAGGGTTTGTTGATGATCATTTGGGCTTGGTGATGAGAACATTTTTTGATGGTGTTGTTGCTGTTGTCTTTGTTGATGTGGTGATGGTATGATTTTCTTCCACTGACCAGGACCAAACTTGGGTCTTTTTGGATTTACTGTTTCATCTTGATGGTGCTCAAATTGTGATGATGTTGTTGATGAACCACTTCCACCTCCAACTACTAAAACATTAGGAGGAGGAGCAATATAAAGAGATTCTGTTGATAACAATGAAGATGTGTTCACAACAATAGAGTGTTGTTGTTGTTGTGGAACTACTTCATTTGATGATTCTTCAACTAAATCATCTTGAATCTTGGTGATCACTCCCTCTTCTCTAATTTTATCACCCATATTATTTCACTGAAAACCCAAAAGAAGATTTTTGACAGAATATAGAAAAGTAAAGCACTCACAATTAAAAGAAAGAAGAGCAAGCCATGGTTTTGGGTTGAAAGGTAAAGTAGTATTTGTTGTTGTTTTATTGAATTGATAGGAAGAAGAGGAAGAAAAAAAGTACAACAATGAGAAAAAGGAGAAGGTAGAGGAAAGAAATGCAATATCATCATGATTAGGGTTCAGCCTTGAGCTACACACTAGTTAGTAAAAGTAATGATTGTACTGAATACTGAAAAATTCGGCTCCAAATTTTATCAATCTCTGATTATCACTTTCTACTTTGAAGGGGTTTATTAGTATAGTGGTAGCCAAAGAAATAAACCAAAAAGAAAAAAAAGTAGTCTTATGTATGTATTGGATCCATCAATACAGAACACAACTCATATATCTAGAGAGGGCTAGAGATAAAGACAGATGATAGATTAGGATCTAGATTAGTCTGTGGAGGTCTTGAATGAAATTCAGTCGGCTTCACAATGTCTTTGTTTGTTAGGGCAGAGACAAAAGAAACAGTGGTACAGAGGTTAGAGAACCAACCAAATATAAAAAGTATGCAGCACCCGCCCGCCAACTTTACTGATAATGCACCCACGCTGTCCTCGCTTCAAAATTCAATGCCTGCAGGCTGCTGCCTGCTGCGACCCCATCTTTCACTTTTATCTCACATTTCTCTTTCTGATCTCAGAAAACAAAACATAGTATGTTTTTGTGTTTTTATGAGATCTATGTTGTAGTAGTACTTGCTTTAATCAGCATAATGTTGTTGTCTCAAGATCCAGACTGTTTATTATTTTAGTTGTTAGTGAGATATCAATTTCTTCAAGTCTATAATGTGCCGCGTATTGTTGGATTTATTGCTTTTGTCAATGTTTTTGGCCCCTTTTTAAAGATGCTTTAGGATCTTTGTGATTTTGCTTCCATCTAGGTTTCAGCGAGAAAAAGAAAAGATAGGAAGATTTGGCCTCAGGCCCTCAGCTATGCACAGCTTGAATTATTGTTGGGATGTAGGTAATTCATATAGAAAAAATAATCAATATTTAAAATATTGATGGTTTTTTTAGTGGATTAAAAATAAGTCAGGGAGTTGAATGTTGATTTGATTTGAATGATACGAAGGCTGCCTTTGGTATGGAAGGAGTTTGAATTCAAGGGAGTTCCAACTAACTAGAATTTGAATTTCATCCTTTTAAATTTATGTGTTTGGTATGATTATTGATGAAATTGGTAATTGTATCATTCTTCTTTTCCAAATGTTTATTTCTTTAAAATATTTATTTACAATATATTATTTGCTGGTAAATTTATTCTTAAATCACTGAATTTCTTCAAAAAATTATGTTTAATTATTTTTAAATAATTTTTAATTTAATTATCATTAATAATATATATTTTAATAAATAACTACATAAAAGACTAGTAAATTAATAAATTAAATATTAGTAATTAAATAAATATATTATAGCATTCATATAAATATATATTTTTTTTATAAATTAATATTCAAAATCAACGAAAGAAAGAGGTACACGAGAGATGGAGGGAAGTCGAGCAACAAGTTGTGCTCCGATCCCTTTCTGAATGACAACTCCTAATCTATGGAAAATAAAATCTCCTATTTAAGTACATATAATATTAATAATAGTTAAATAAAACTACAATTTTTTTGATGAAAAAATAATTTATCAACAATAATAATTAATTATTTATGTAAATATAATTTTAGTAAATAATTTTATATTTAATTGAAAATGTATTTATATTATTAATTCAAATAAATAATAATATTAAATAATAGTCAGTTTTGGTATTTTAAATAAAACTACTATATTAAATTTCAAATTTAATAATTTATCAACAGTACTAGTGTATTTAAATAATAAGAAAATATTATTTTTTTCGATGTTGAATATATGAAAAAATAAAATATTATTTAAGTATTAAATATTACCAATTAAAATATATTATAAACTTTAAAATAAAATAATGTCAATTTTAATGACAAAACTATCAATACATACGGATTACAAAATAAATAGACTTTGTAGCTTCTCATCCAAATGCTTGATCTCCTTGGTTCTTCAACATTACTCGAAATCATCATCACTTCCAAGTACTCCAATGATGCCAAATGTGTTCAATTCCGCATCATTGTTGTTGAAGATCCGTAGCTATAACAATGAGAAAACAATTGCTCTCAATCATTGTTATACATCGTCATAGTATCATTATACAGAATCAAAGTCCAATTGTATCACGACTTTGAAAACAATATTATGGTAGATATGTATCACTCCTCCTTAGTCAGTACTTCATCTCAACATGAAAACCACTCCCCTTTACATAATGATGATCTGTAAACCATATGTATTTGTAGTGTGAACTACACATTAATTCTCCCCCTTTTTGTCAATATAAATTGGCAAAGGTAGAAAACTAGTGGGATTCTCATGAAATTTTCATAGAGATACTTCATGACCAAAAGAGAACAACATACCAACTTATTTAGATGCCATCAAATAGCCGAAACTAAATGCATTCATCAAGGAGTTTATAAAGATGCAAGATAACCTCTACAATATTCCACAGCCGCATGACCCACAAAGATTTGGCAATTTAGCATAAGTTCAATTAAGAATTCTCCCCCATAAAATGTCATTCCCGAAAGAACAACAAGAGCGACCTTACTTTTACATGAAAATAAGAATTTCTTTGGACATTAACAAATCACATAAGAATATGAATTTGTATCCAAAATCTCAATTGAATTAACCACAAGGAAAATGATCAATTCAATTGGTCATGCTCAACATAAGAAAACTTACGGAGCAACACAGTATATGCACAAACACATGGATCAGGGAAAGACCAATACTGTGGAATAATCAAAGATTCATTCTATTTTCCATCACTACTTGCATAATGACATATAATAGACTTAATCTTTGTAAACAAAATTTCATCCTTTGTTCCATCAATATTTGCATAATGACATAAAAGGCTTAACTTTTGTAGTCAAAAGTTCATTCTATCTTTTATCAATACTTTCATACCGACATATAATAGAGTTAACTTTTGAACAAGTATGGGACAGTCAAGGTTCACGGACGTAAACAACATATCCCATAACAATTTGCAATATATAAAACCATAAAGATTAATACTACAAAAATCATCTTCCAAATAAACTTTAGAATTTAAACAAATAAATCTAAAAACATTGCAAGATGAAAACCTTGTCAATAGCTATGCATACTCACAATAATGGCTATTCCAAACTCTAGCTATCCTTCTTAAAAACACAAGAATAAATTCTCATAAGAAGTTTCCTAGACATATACAAATCAAAAGAACAAAAGTAACAACAACTTAGACACGATCGGCAACCATAGAACGGACAAGAGCGAGTTCATCATATGCTTTATTTATCTCGTTTTTTAGAAACGCAAGGTTCTTTGATGAAATTTCAAGTTGTTCACAAACAACCTCAAAATATTGAGAAAGATTTCCAACCAATTGAAGAGACATTTGAACTGGAAGATATTTTTCATGATCAATTGCTTGAAAGAAAATTATGGAGATGGGTTCTTCGTGAAGATCAAAGACTTTGGCATCATTAAAATTGTCTTCCTCATTGCATCCTTCCATTGTGCACACCAAACAAAAATCCAAGAGAGTCTTGACGTTACCGAACCCGTATATATCAAAGGAAAACCTTGATATGCATATATATATATGAGATTTTTACAAGGAAACCCTAGGGTCACTTTTTACTGTTTGGTAATGGTTCGGGTGCACAAAAATTCATGGTTATGACCCAAGAGTCAAAAACCAGGGAACCAGAAGAGCAAACGTTAAGGAACAAAAAAAAAAAAAATTTAACACATGACAGAAGGCTTTGGTTTACAAGAAGTGAAACACAAAGTTGGATATCAACTGTCATTGAGGAAGACCAGACTAATGTTTTAAACAAGGCATCAGTCAGACAAGGCTTAACAACTGTTGCTGAAGTGAGTAGTCTTAGAGGGATGACTTTCTTGGTTTAAAGAGACATCTGCTGCTGAAGTGAGTTTTTCACTTTTACTGCTGGTGAAATTTTCATCTTGAGAAAGATTATTAGGAACAACAAAATTGATCTTACCAGTACTAGGAGCGTCTATACCTTTATAGCCCAGACCACGTGTATCATGATGATTTTTACATGCTTCTAGCATATAAGACAATTTTGTAGAGATAAAATTGAATTTTTTTAAAATTCTCTTATAGGGTTTTATCCTTCTCAAGAACATCACTAAGATCAGTCTCCAATTATTTCTCTCGGGTGAGAAAAACTTTTTCTCTGTCATTTAAACAATTTTGTTGAGAGTAATACCTTGCATCGGCTTCTGCAAGTATTTCTTTCAACTTAAAAGATTTTGACGAAGTTCATCACATTCAGAATTTTTTGAACATAGATCCTCCCCGTGATCTTTAAGAATAGAATATAGCAAACTATAACCAGAGTTATATCCCTTAAAGATTTTTCTCATTTTCCTATTGTTGATGGTGGATTTTAAACAAGGGGTAAAACCCCATGACCTAATGTTGCCCGCAACACATTAACTGAGAGCATTTAATTCAGATGTAAATAATTAATAGGGGTATTTTTTTCAAAATACCGGATTAGGGTTTTCGACACAGAACCCTAATCCCAAACCAAGCCGCATACTGCGCACCATGGCAACGACGCCAAAACCAAGCCGCATACTGCGCGCCATGGCAACTGCGCCAAACCAAAGCCGCATACTGCGCACCATGGCAACGACGGAAAAACCAAACCGCATACTGCGCACCATGGCAACGACGCCAAAACCAAGTCTCATACTGCGCACCATGGCAACGACGCCAAAACCAAGCCGCATACTGCGCACCATGGCAACGACGCCAAAAACAAGCCGCATACTTCGCACCATGGCAACGACGCCAAAACCAAGCCGCATACTGCGCACCATGGCAACGACGCCAAAACCAAACCACATACTGCACCCACAGGCAACCATTCCAAACTAAGCCGTATGGCACATGCCAAAAATAGCGCCCAAGGCTTGCAAACCGTGCAAATAGGTCAACTTGGCCGTGCGTGCCATTGGCACATGCCAACACGTACCACTAGCCAATTTCTAAGCCGCTATGCCGTTTGGCACATGCCAAAAATAGCGCCCTAGGCTTGCAAACCGTGCAACTAGGTCAACTTGGCCGTGCGTGCCATTGGCACATGCCAACACGCACCACTATCCAATTTCCAAGTCGTTATGCCATTTGGCACATGCCAAAAATAGCACCCTAGGCTTGCAAAACCGTGCAACTAGGTCAACTTGGCCGTACGTGCCATTGGCACATGCCAACACGCACCACTAGCCAATTTCTAAGACGCTATGCCGTTTGGCACATGCCAAAAATAGCACCCTAGACTTGAAAACCGTGCAACTAGGTCAACTTGGCCGTGCATGCCATTGGCACATGCCAACACGCACCACTATCCAATTTCTAAGACGCTATGTCGTTTGGCACATGCCAAAAATAGCGCCCTTGGCTTGAAAACTGTGAAACTAGGTCAACTTGGCCGTGCGTGTTATTGGCACATGCCAACATGCACCACTAGCCAATTTCCAAGTCGCTATGCCGTTTGGCACATGCTACAAATTGCGCCCTAGGCTTGCAAACCGTACAACTAGGTCAACATGGCCGTGCGTGCCATTGGCACATGCCAAACACGCACCACTAGCCATTTTCCAAACCGCTACCAAGACCAAAACTCAAGGCCCAAGTGGTCATGTCCGCCATTGTCACATGCCAACACACAAACCACTAGCCACTTTCTATTCCAAGACGCTATGCCATTGGTACATGCCAAAGTAGCACCCGCAACTTGGCCAAAGTGTCCGTGCGTGCGATTGGCATATGCCAACACGCAACCACTAGCCAATACCTATTCCAAGCCGCTATGCCATCGGCACATGTCAAAATTAGCGCCCGCAACTTGGCCAAAGTGGCCGTACGTGCCATTGGTACATGCCAAAAACGTTACCACTATCCACTTTCTATTCCAAGGCATTCCGCGCATGCCGTTGGCACATGCCACATGCTCCACTAAGCGACTTTGGCATTTCCATCCGCACTCAAAGTGCAAATTGCGGCCAAGGCATTTCGCACATGCCAAATGCTCCACTAAGCGACTTTGGCATTTCCATCCGCACTCAAAGTACAACTTGCGGCCAAGGCATTCCACACATGCCAAATGCTCCACTAAGCGACTTTGGAATTTCCATCCGCACTCAAAATACAACTTGCGGCCAAGGCATTTCGCACATGCCAAATGCTCCACTAAGCGACTTTGGCATTTCCATCCGCACTCAAAGTACAACTTGCGGCCAAGGCATTCCTCACATGCCATTGGCACATGCCAAATGCTCCACTAAGCGACTTTGTCATTGCCATCCGCACTCAAAGTATAACTCGCGGCCAAGGCATTTCGCACATGCCACATGACAAATGCTCCACTAAGCGACTTTGGCATTTCCATCCGCACTCAAAGTGCAACTTTCAGCCGAGGCATTCCGCACATACCAAATGCTCCACTAAGTGACTTTGGCATTGCCATCCGCACTCAAAGTACAACTCGCGGTTGAGACATCCCGCACATGCCATTGGCACATGCCGCAACGCTTCACTAGAAACTTTGGCATTTCCACTTGCGCCCAACTCTCGAGACATCAACACAAACTGGGGGATGCTTTCTTGGGGTTTTGGTTTGACGGTCACAGCGTACAGCATACACTACACTCGCAATAAAGCAAGGCGTGCAAGGAATGAATACGGTCAATTAAATAAGGAAATTTATGGTGAAAACGTTTTTCACCATAAATCCAACGGTTTCCACCTCCTCTGTTTTAATTGACACATTTACTCAATTCCTTAATGAGGCCAGGGTACGTTCAATCTCACTTGTATAAATAGGTTTCACCTATTCTGCCAAAACACACAAGTCTTGGTTAGGCAAAATGCAACACTATCAGATAGCAACTTTGCAAGCTCTCTCAAAAGCTTCCATCACTAGCAAGCTTCCGCAAGCTTCTACACTTCTGATACAAGTCGAGATACTACCTAGCCATAACTCTCTGGTCTCATCACCCTTATTCTCTATCCTCCCCAAATCAACCCTTCTCCTCCACTTTGTGACCGAAGCAAATCTGGAACGGCCATCTTCTTGGTTTAGGCCAGAGTTGTACATATTGATATCTCGAATCAAAAGTGATCACGTGCAACATATTTGTTTAAGGGTTTAAACCAGTCTATCCACCATCGAATTTACCAAATTCGGCAGAGGCGATTTTCTCCCATAACCAATTGGCGACCACGGTGGGAGTTTTAATCTCTCGGTTACAATATATACTTCTAGAAATAGATCTCGCGTCTCCATACAAGCACCAACAGCAGAAGCATCCAATCGGTTTGGAGATCTGCGACTCAACTACCAGATAACCCAGTTGACAGCCAAAAAAACTACACGGGAAACTGGGGACTCCGATTTGGGGACTGGCTGGCGGCTTTTTCAGTAAAACTGTTACCAGCAACTGGGGACTTACTGGAAAAGTCACCGGCAAAACCACTTCTTATACGAAAATAGTCATATTTGCGACGGAAGATCCATACATCAAGTAAGTCTAGCACGGGCAAGATATCTGATCTTTTTTTGAGTTCTCATTAAAACCATCATACTATTACTTTTTGTGTTATTGCTAGCACACACATTCATAAAAACAATATTCCCTTCGTAAGGAATAATCAAAGTTATATATTAAAACCATTCATCCCAGAAAATAATCCAACATCTCAAAAAACATCAACCAACTACCAAAATCAGTCAGACTCTGAAATCAAGCACCCAAAGTGTTCCTCGAAATAAACAAAATGGAATCTAAAGAAGAAACATTCAAGGGAAGTTGTCCAGCAGCGTTTTACTCTTCTTAGCAAGACGGTCCTTTGCATATTCAATATCCGCTCTCTTCATAGCTAACACCTTGGACAACTCCTCAGCTTCCGCTTCTTGCCGTGTGATCTCCTCCGCAGAAGGGATTTCGCCTACTGTATCCTTCAATTTCCGAATCTCAGCAAGATTTTCGACGAACCACGAAGCATTGAATTCCTTATCCACAAACATATCTCGGTGATGTTCCCAGTTAGCAATGACGTCTTCAGAAACGGTGTAGGAAGTCACCCCGCACATGTCCTCAATAGAAGATAAATCTTCTTCCACACGTTTAACCAACGCAATACGACTAGTGACCTTCCTAGTCGTAGCCATGTGTCCATACTTCTTCCAGATTTTGGTATACAACGCCTCATATTTGGCCAGCACGCTGAAACCGCCGACCAACACGTGACATGGGTAAGGAACCAAGTACAGAGGATCGAAAATGGCGTCTGCAACCAGATCCGCAATCTGCGAAGGGTTCCCTTCCGCATCTGCGCCAGAAACCAGAGAATAATTTCTCGGTCGAGATGCATTCATGCTTTGTGATTGATCAACTTTTGTCTCCAAGCCATCATCAGCAGTCATAGTCACTACAGGCGGATTTCCAACTTCCATCTTCGGGTCATCACTGACGGTTTTTGTCACCAAGGGAAAGTCTTCATGTGCCTCCACCTCAGATCCATCTCCTGACTCAGATTCCTCCTGCAAGATTTGAGTTAGACGTTTTCAAAGGGAGGAGGAAGAAAAAGAGGCGCGAAACCTACCGATCCACTTCCCGAAAGGGATCCAGTGCTGTTATCGGAAGAATCACCTTCACTTTCCGAACTTTCTTCTTTCTCTGCCAAACTTTCTTCTTTCTCTGGCGCATCACCGTTGTGAGAAGGCTCGATACCGCCAGAATTACTCAAAGGAGTTACCGTCCCCTGACAGCGAGCAAGAGCAGCAAAAGCATTAACACTACCAAAGCCTTGGAAGAAACGAGACACATACCTTCAACAGAAATTCACACATTTGGAAACAAACCAGCAAAGAGGCGACACATACCAGGTTATTGGAAGAACTGAAATACACAAGGGCTGCAGGAGGATCCTTTGAAACTGTCTAAAACCCACCAGCACGGTTTTTCGTCCTCTTCTCTTTCACTTGGGGACTTTCAGAATTACCAGACAATTTTCGCTTGAAATCTCTCAACATTGGGTACTTCTTCAAAACTTCTTGGGAAGGCTTACCACGAACATTCTCCACCGCGTCATCCACAAACTTGCGAATCATAAGATGCTCACGGCACCAGAACTCATTGTAACTAGAAGTCTTCGAGGGAGCTATTTCCGATTAAAACAAAGGAAGATGCATACCTGACTCAAGGGCACTGGCATCGAGGGAAGCACGCAATGAATTATCAGGAATCTCCAGCCGGAAAGCAAGGGGCACCCCCTGATCGAAACCCATGTGATGAGCCGCGCGATCAATATTGTACTCAGCAATCTAGAAATCCCCTCTAAAGAAAGACGGCAAGTGACCAGGGATGAAACTTTGAATAAACAAGTTTTCACCAACGCTCAAGTCGTCATCTGAAGACAAAATCACATCCGGAGAAGAAGCAAAAGTGTCAATTTGAGTCACGGACCTATGAACTGGCTCCCACGGGCGAAATTGGTCTCGTGCGATTTATCAAGAAGGCTAACCAAGCTCACACCAACTCTTGGACGCTTATTCGCCCATCGAAGAATTCGAGAGCCACACCAACTCGCAGGAATCGTAGGAAACGTCTTTGGAGCATACTTTTCAAAATGCTCCCATAACCGCGCTTGCAGAAAAATGACGTGCACATATGAATCTACTTTCATGAAACCATTCGAAACTCGCATATTCGCGACTAAGTGATCCAGATGCGCGTACAAGGAGCCAAGGAATAGCTTTCCAATGGGGAGAACTTCACCTTTCGCCAACTTCACAGCAATTGGTAGCTGCTATGGCCTTATCTCCTTCTTGCCGGAACCGTCGTCAAGAATGTCTCTAGACAATCAGAGGGCCAAAAATGTTGCAACGTGGAGATTGCTGATTTTCTTTCTAGCCTCCAACTCTTCCGGAAACCACTAAGATATCTACCAGCTGTAAAAGCACCTTTTATCCTCTTTCTGGACGGAATCCTTCGACTTCGCAGTAGAGTCTTTTCGGGCAAAATCTCTCAACTTAGCAACAAGGTCATTTCACATATTCTTCTCATCTTTTGATAATTGGATGTTAAGATCCCCGGTTACCGGAAGATTCAGCAAGAGATCCACGCTCTCCAAGGTGAAAGCTATTTCGCCCCATCTACAGATAATTGTGTGAGTGTCCGAGCACCACCTAGAGAGGAAAGCAACTAAGCCCGGAATATCTTTCCTAACCTGGAGACTTACTGAAGCTCTGACAGCATCAATGATCTGTGCTCGAGTCAAGTTGGAATTTATATGCTCCTTACTCACCATAAACTCAACCCACACATCAAAGGAACGCGATGGGCTTTGACACATTCTAAAATCGATACTGGAAGAGGCGTACAATCCTTTATGCAGACAAAGCCGTATAATGTGCTCCGGCCGGACCGAACGGGTTTTCTTTTCATCTTCACCACCAGTCAATAAAATTGGCACGAAATCTGGATGATTTCTCCGAGAAGGAGCGAGGGGTTTGGTAAAGAACTCATCATCTATGTTTGGTTTAGAACAATCAACATCTCTCGACGAAACGGAGCCTTGTTCAGGTAACATCTTGTCGGTTTTCCTCGCTTAGAAACAAGATATCTGCACAAAACAAAACAGAAAAATTATGAAATTATCTCCCAAACACATAAATGCGCTCGACAAGAGAAAAATCCCTGACACATGGGTGAATAGTATTTTCTACGGTTTCAAAATACATATACAGTATCCTACTTCGGGTTCAAAATTATATGCGCAGTATATTTTCTGGGTTCAAGAGCATTTACAGTAATTCTTTCGGGTTCATATGAAGCACATATACGTATCCTTCTTCGGGATTCATATACAGTAATTCTTTCAGGTTCATATGAAGCACATATACAGTATTCTTCTTCGGGATTCATATACAGTAATTCTTTCGGGTTCATATGAAGCACATATACAGTATTCTTCTTCGGGATTCATATACAGTAATTCTTTCGGGTTCATATGAAGCACATATACAATATTCTTCTTCGAGATTCATATACAGTAATTCTTTCGGGTTCATATGAAGAACGTATATAGTATTCTTCTTCGGGATTCATGTGCAGTATTTTTTCGGGTTCAAATACGTATACAATATCCTACTTCATGTTCGAAATTATATGCGCAGTATATTTCTCGGGTTCAAGTGCATATATAGTATCCTACTTCAAGTTCAAATTATATGCGCAGTATATTTCTCGGGTTCAAATACATATACAAAATATTTCTTCGGGTTCAAAATTATGCGCGCACCATTCCCTACGGGTTCGAAATCATATGTGCAGTATTTTCTACGGAATCAAATCATATATATACAATATTCTCTACAAGAAGCACGCCAACCAATCATGTGCGCGATATCAACACAAGATTTATAAAATAAAAAGCACATACTGCTAGGGTTTGCACCTACAAAGGAAAACAAGAGAAGTATTAGAAGACACACCTGGATAGCCGGTTTCTCCTTTATCACTTTACCGCTAGCAAGAAAGAAGGAAGGAACAAAGCGCAAGGTAAAATAAAAAACTTCATGTATATATATGCGGGCGGTTTCCACAATAAGGAAGGATCCCCCTTTTTTCTCCCAAAAGCTGCTCGTGTAAGGGAAGTTTGGGCCCATAAGGGCGCCCAACTTCCCAATAGCCGCTCAAGCCTCCAACGCCAATGCCTTTCGAGCATGCCGGTCCCACCAAGAGCCCTCCCCAAACTTGCGCTCAACGCCCAACTCTCCGGGCCAGCCCGCTCACTCTGCGTCGGTCCCACCGCACTAGCTTCTCAACTCGCGTCGGCAACTCAATACTTCCCAGCTTCCAATTTATGCCAACCTCCCGATTCGCGAAAAACTGCCAAGGACAAGGATTCTGAATCCAATTCGCATCTCAGAAGAAAAAAAAGATCAGATAAATATCCTCACTTCTCTTTCAGATTTTGTCTTGGCACCATCTTATGCTTACCTCGCAACAAAGATCATGTTCCGAGCTAAGCAGGGGACTAAATGTTGATGGTGGATTTTAGACAAGGTGTAAAATCGTAAAACCCCATGACCTAATGTTGCCCGCAACACATTAACTGAGAGCATTTAATTCAGATGTAAATAATTAATAGGGGTATTTTTTCAAAATACCGGATTAGGGTTTTCGACAAAGAAACCTAATCCCAAACCAAGCCGCATAGTGCGCACCATGGTAACGATGCCAAAACCAAGCCGCATACTGCGCACAATGGAAAGTGCGCCAAACCAAAGTTGCATACTGCGCACCATGGCAACGACGCCAAAACCAAGCCGCATACCGCGCACCATGGCAACGACGCCAAAACCAAGCCGCATACCGCGCACCATGGCAACGACGCCAAAACCAAGCCGCATACTGCGCACCATGGAAACGACGCCAAAACCAAGCCGCACACTGCGCACCATGGCAACGACGCCAAAACCAAGCCGCATACTTCGCACCATGGCAACGATGCCAAAACCAAGCCGCATATTGCGCACCATGGCAACGACACCAAAACCAAACCACATACTGCACCCACAGGAAACCATGCCAAACTAAGCCGCTATACCGTTTGGCACATGCCAAAAATAGCGCCCTAGGCTTGAAAACCGTGCAACTAGGTCAACTTGGCCGTGCGTGATATTGGCACATGCCAACACGCACCACTAGCCAATTTCTAAGCCGCTATGCCGTTTGGCACATGCCAAAAATAGCGCCCTAGGCTTGGAAACCGTGCAACTATGTCAACATGTCCGTGCGTGCCATTGGCACATGCCAACACGCACCACTAGCCAATTTCCAAGTCGCTATGCCGTTTGGCACATGCCAAAAATAGCGCCCTAGGCTTGCAAAACCGTGCAACTAGGTCAACTTGGTCGTGCGTGCCATTGGCACATGCCAACACGCACCACTAGCCAATTTCTAAGCCGCTATGCCGTTTGGCACATGCCAAAAATAGCGCCCTAGGCTTGCAAACCGTGCAACTAGGTCAACTTGGCCGTGCGTGCCATTGGCACATGCCAACACGCACCACTAGCCAATTTCTAAGCCGCTATGCCGTTTGGCACATGCCAAAAATAGCGCCATAGGCTTCCAAACCGTGCAACTAGGTCAACTTGGCCGTGCGTGTCATTGGCACATGCCAACACGCACCACTAGCCAATTTCCCAAGTCACTATGCCGTTTGGCACATGCCACAAATAACGCCCTAGGCTTGAAAACCGTGCAACTAGGTCAACATGGCCGTGCGTGCCATTAACACATGCCAAACACGCACCACTAACCATTTTCCAAACCGCTACAAAGCCCAAAACTCAAGGCCCAAGTGGTCGTGTGCGCCATTGGCACATGCCAACACACAAACCACTAGCCACTTTCTATTCCAAGCCGCTATGCCATTGGTACATGCCAAAGTAGCGCCCGCAACTTGGCCAAAGTGGCCGTGCGTGCCATTGGAACATGCCAACACGCAACCACTAGCCAATCAACATTCCAAGCCGCTATGCCATCAGCACATGCCAAAGTAGCGCCCGCAACTTAACCAAAGTGGTCGTACGTGCCATTGGCACATTCCAAACACGTTACCACTAGCCACTTTCTATTCAAAGGCATTCCGCGCATGCCATTGGCACATGCCACATACTCCACTAAGCGACTTTGGCATTTCCATCCGCACTCAAAGTGCAACTTGCGTCCAAGGCATTCCGCACATGCCAAATGCTCCACTAAGCGACTTTGGCATTTTCGTCCGCACTCAAAGTGCAACTTGCGGCCAAGGCATTCCGCACATGCCAAATGCTCCACTAAGCGACTTTGGCATTGCCATCCACACTCAAGGTACAACTCGCGGCCAAGGCATTCCGCACATGCCATTGGCACACGCCACATGCTCCACTAAGCGACTTTGGCATTTTCATCCGCACTCAAAGTGCAACTTGCGGCCAAGGCATTCCGCACATGCCAAATTCTCCACTAAGTGACTTTGGCATTGTCATCCGCACTCAAAGTACAACTCGCGGCCAAGGCATTCCGCACATGACAAATGCTCCACTAAGCGACTTTGGCATTGCCATCCGCACTCAAAGTACAACTCGCGGTCGAGACATCCCGTACATGCCATTGGCACATGCCGTAACGCTTCACTAGCAACTTTGACATTGCCACTTGCGCCCAACTCTCGAGACATCAACACAAACTGGGGGATGCTTTCTTGGGGTTTTGGTTTGGAGGTCACAGCGTACACTACGCTCGCAATAAATCAAGGCGTGCAAGGAATGAATACGGTCAATTAAATAAGGAAATTTATGGTGAAAACGTTTTTCACCATAAAGCCAACGGTTTCCACCTCCTCTTTTTTAATTGAAACATTTACTCAATTCCTTAATGAGGCCAGGGCACGTTCAATTTCACTTGTATAACTAGGTTTCACCTATTCTGCCAAAACACACAAGTCTTGGTCAGGAAAAATACAACACTATCAGATAGCAACTTTGCAAGCTCTCTCAAAAGATTTCATCACTAGCAAGCTTATACACTTCTGATACAAGTCGAGATACTACCTAGACATAACTCTCTGGTCTCATCACCCTTCTTCGCTATCCTCCCCAAATCAACCCTTCTCCTCCACTTTGTGACCGAAGCAAATCTGGAACGACCATCTTCTTGGTTTAGGCCAGAGTTGTACATATTGATATCTCAAATCAAAAGTGCTCACGTGCAGCACATTTGTTTAAGGGTTTAAACCAGTCTCTCCACCATCGAATTTACCAAATTCGGCAGAGGCGATTTTCTCCCATAAACACATGTTTTCAAGACAGAGAGGAGTCGGAAATTTAGCCAAGCAAAAAGTTGACTTTTCTTTCTTTAGGTGATGATCGAAAAGCTTGATGCACTATGAGACTTCCTCATCCACATCTTGTCCTTCTTCTGAATCACTTTCATCAGAAAGTTCATCCAACTGTTTATCTAGACATGCTTCTCAATTATACACAGTTTTAGAAGAGGGAGAAGACATGAGATATTTCTCAGGAAACACAAGACTTTGCACCATGTTAGAACGTTTCTGAACTGGTGATGCGTTGTCAAAGACATTATAGTCCATAATCAGATTGATACGAACATAGACTTATTATCAGGTCCTTAACGTGTTTTCCTTGCTCTGATACCAATTGAAAAAGCGGGGGTCCAACAACCATACCCAATATTTCTTTTGGAAATCTGAATAGACAAACTCCAATATACTTTCAAGAGAATCAACTAAATAGTTAGACACACTCTAGAGTAAAGTATATCAAAGAGTTTATATCTCTGTTTCATAATATAATCAGCAAATCAAACAAATAGAAATCCATGAGCCTGATTATTATGTGAAACCACTTGAACGGTACCAAAGACCAATGTTCAAGGATCAATCAATTTCAATCAACAACCAAAGGTTAGATTTCCAAATTGATCGATTCAACGCACAACCTGTGATATTTCAATTATATAACAAAATATAATGCGAAAAATAAATAACACAGACACCAGAAGTTTTGTTAACGAGGAAACCGCAAATGCAGAAAAACCCGGGACCTAGTCCATATTTGAACACCACACTGTATTAAGACGCTACAGACACTAGCCTACTACCAATGAATTTCGGACTGGACTGTAGTTGAACCCTAATCAATCTCATACTGATTCAAGGTATAATTACGCTCCTTACATCTATGATCCCAGTAGGATACTACGCACTTGATTCCCTTAGCTGATCTCGCCCACAACCAAAATTTGCTATGACCCAAAGTCGAAGACTTGATAAACAAATCCGTCTCACACAGAAAAGTCTATAGGAATACATAAATCTGTCTCCTACAGAAATAAATACGAGTTTTGTTCCGTATTTTGGTAAATCAAGGTGAACAAGAACCAATTGATATACCAGACTTATATTCCCAAAGAACAGCCTAGAAATATTAATCACCTCACAATAATCTTAATCGTATGGTAGCGAAATAAGATATTGTGGAATCACAAACGATGAGACGAAGATGTTTGTGACTACTTTTTATCTTGCCTATCGAAAATTAAATCACGAGCCAATCTTAAAGAAGATAGTAATCAAACACGATAGAAACAGCAAGATCAGATCACGCAACTACAGAGAAAATGGTTGGGTCTGGATTCACAATCCCAATGAAGTCTTTAAGTCGTTAACCTACATAGTTTCATGAAAACCCTAAGGTTAAAGGATAATCGACTCTATCTTATACAACTAGTATCACACATGAGGTGTGGGTATTAGGTTTCCCAATTTCTAGAGTTCTCCTTTATATAGTTTTCAAATCAGGGTTTGCAATCTTAGTTACCTTGGTAACAAAGATTCAATACTCACTGTTAGATGAAAACCTGATTAGATTCAATCTAATATATTTTAACCATTAGATCGAGCTTAGCTTGTTATACACAATTGAAATATACGTCATTTAGGTTTGAGTAACCGTACATAAACGTGTACACCTAGTTGGTTCAACAGTAGTTAACCAATGGTTATCCATATGAGCACTTTTATATCAACCTTATTCATCTTCACCATAACTAGTTCAAATGACTCAAAAGAACTAGTTAGAGAGTTGTTTAATTTCTCAAATCTTATAGAAGTATAAAGACACAATCGAAGCAAAATTGGTTTTGATTCACTCTAATCAATTCATGAACATTATAGCCACGGTTTGCAAATTGCATTCCTTAATATATAAATATTTTAGTTCATGAGAAAACCAATTTTAGAAAGTGACACACTTAAGTATGCTTACGGTCATGCGTACTTAAGTAACCAGATTTGAGTTTGTTTTGGTTTCCAAACTCAGCAGAAATTCACGAACGTGAACTTTCCGCCAGTATGCGTATGGGTACGCATACTTAGGTAACCGGATTGAGTTGTTTTGATTTCCAAACTCAGCCGAAATTCACGGTCGTGAACTTCCGCCAATATGTGTATGGGTACACATACTTACCCAATATCCATCAAACATTTAGTACACACACATGTATGCATACATTTGTTTCCCGGTTTTGGACTTATGCACTAACGAACACATTATATGCTTATATCCAAAGATGGTTACATGTTCAAAACTCTTTATTTAAACCATTGAAACATTCTTAGAGGATGTTAAATAGAAGTTATTCACACACTATTTTTCATCAAATCAATTTTCAAGATATTGCAATAATCAACATGACTTTCGTCACTTGTAAAGATAAACTTGGCCAAAGTGAAAGCTTACGAACACATATTTCGAGAAATAGATAAGCGAGATAAACTCGGCTCGAAATAGCAAATGTGTATAATTGAAGTCTGTATAGCAATACAACTTTTGTCTCAAGATATGAGATAGAGTATGTAGACTTTTGAGTGATAGATAAGTTCAAGTCTCCATATACCTTTTTGTCGATGAAGATCCACCAGTTCCTTGAGTATTTCTTCGTATTTGCATGATGAACGTCGTGGAGTCTAGAGCTCATATACACTTTATATCCTAGTCTGAGACTTAGCTATAAGTAGACTAGAAATCAAGACTTATAGTTTTGGCAACTAAACTTAACAATAAACTTGAGATAGCAACTCTTGCGAGTTCGACCGAGCCATAATCTAACAATCTCCCTCTTTGTCAATTTTAGTGACAAAACTATCAATACATATGGAATACAAAATAAATAAACTTTGCAGCTTCTCTTCCACATGCATGATATCCTTGGTTCTTCAATATTACTCGAAATCTTCGTCACTTCCAAGGACTCCAATGATTCCAAAGATATTCAAATCAGCATCAATGTTGTTGAAGATCCGTAGCCATAACAATGAGAAAACAAAATCTCACAATCATTGTAACATAGTGTCATAGTATTATTACACAGCATCAAAGTTCAATTGTATCACAACTTTGAATACAAAACTATGGTGATATGTATCACTCCCCCTTAGTCAATACTTCATCTCACATGAAAACCACTCCCCCTTACATAATGATCCGAAAACCATATGTATTTGTAGTGTGAACTACACATTAATTCTCCCCCTTTTTGTCAATAAAATTGGCAAAGGTATGAAAACTAGTGGGATCCTAATGCAATTTTCATAGAGACACTTCATGACCAAAAGAAAGCACATATCAACTTTTTAGATGCAATCATATATCCGAAACTAAATGCATTCACCAAGGAGTTTATAAAGATACAAGATGACCCCTATGATATTCCATAGCCGCACTCCTCACAAAGATTTGGCAATTAAGCTCAAGTTCAATTAAGAACTCTCCCTCATAAAATGTCTTTCCTGAAAGAACAACTAGAGCGACCTTACTTTCACAAGAAAAGAAATATTTTCAAAGAACACTAGAATACCTAATAAAAATACTTCTACTAGAAACAAATACAAAAATGAAACAACACTACTCTAGGAATTCCCAAACTCAATTGCCCAACAGATCGAGATAAGCACGGGGGCAAGAGTAATGGAGAAATAATGAACCATAACAACACCAATAGACTGATGTAAGTGTTGAAATGTAGCAGTATCTAATGGTTTGGTGAGAATATGAGTCAATTGTTGTTCAGAAGGCACAAATTCCATATTAATGATACCATTTTCATAAAGATCTCGAATAAAATGATACCTAATGTCAATGTGCTTAGTTCTTGAGTGCTCAACAGGATTCTCAGTTATACGAATCGCACTTGATTTATCACAAAAGATCTTCATTATCCCGGAGTCAATTCCATAGTCAGCAAGCATTTTTTTCATCCATAGAATCTAAGTACAACATGAGCCTGTAGCAATATATTCTTCTTCACATGTTGAGAGAGATTGTGAATTTTGTTTCTTGCTATGCCTAGCAAAAATATTCAATCCTATATAGTATAAACCCCCTGATGTACTCTTTATGTCTTCCACACATCCTGCCCAATCGGCATATGAATAGGAAGAGAGATCAGTGTTAGTATCAAAAGTGTAACATAGACCATACCCCACCATGTGATTGACATATTGTATGATCTTTTTTGCTGCTGCAAGATGAGATTCCTTTGGATTAGCCTAAAATATAGCATAACAACCAACACTAAACGCAATATTAGGTCTAGTAGTTATAAGATATAAAAGGCCACCAATAATAGATCGATAAAGTTTTTGATCCACATTTACTCCTTACTCATTTCTATGTAGTTTATCAGTGGTGGACATAGGTGTCAGTTTTGGAGTTGACTTATCCAGCTCGAACCTTTAGACAAGATCCTTAGCATATTTTTCTTGAGATAAGTAAATTTAATCCTTATGTTGTTGAATTTGTAATCCTAAGAAGAACTTTAACTCACCAACATTGCTCATTTCAAAAATTTTGCCAAGAGAGAATTGAAAATCTTTTGCAAGTTTCTCAGAAGTTGAACCATAAATAATATCATCTACATTGACTTGAGCAATGACAACATCTTTCCCACTCCATTTGGTAAACAAAGTTTTATCAGGTCCACCTCTTGAAAAACCTTTCCTAGGAAGAGAAGTAGTTAGTTTTTCGAACCAGGCACAAGGTGCTTGTTTTAACCCATATAATGCCTTTTTGAGCTTAAGGACATGATCTGGGAAATTAGGATTTTCAAACCCCTTAGGTTGAGCAACATAGACCTCTTCCTTTAAATTTCCGTTTAGGAACGCAGATTTTATGTCCATTTGGGACAACTTAACCTTAAGAAAACAAGCATGACCTAATAATAACCAAATGGACTCAAGGCGTGCCATATGAGCAAAGGTCTTTTCAAAGTTAATACCTTCAATTTGTAAATATCCTTGAGCGACAAGTCTGGCTTTATTTCTAACAATTGTGCCAAATTCATCAGACTTATATATTCTTGAATATCCATTTGGTACCAACAATATTGACATTAGAGGGACAAGATACTAGTTCCCACACTTATTGTCTCTGAAATTGATTTAACTCTTCAAGAATTGTATTCACCCAAAAGGAATTGCTAAGAGCTTCATCAATATTTCTCGGTTCTACTTGCGAAAGATAACAACCAAAATTGCAAATATTTTGAATTTATCCTCTTGTTTTAGTAGTAGAATATCTACCTCCAATAACATTGTTGGGATCATGATTCCTTTGAACCCAGAGGTGTCGAGGAGGGACATGTTCTTATTCAACATGAGCAGCCTTATCAGTGCTATTTTCCTCGTCACTAGAAATATCAGGATCAACAACAGTTGGGATGACTTCAATTAATGATGGGATTTCTTTGACTTTCTCAATTGTCTCATTTGGAGGCAATTCAACAGGAGGATTATCATGAATAAAATTACTAATATCATCAATAATAACATTAGTAGATTCCATCATAACTTGGGTTCTGAGATTAAACACTCAAAAACCATGACTATCAGAGGCATATCCAAGGAAGATACCTTCATCACTTTTAGTATTAAATCTCCCTCTCTGTAATCGATCTTTTAGAATGTAGCACTTATTCCCGAACACTTTGAGATAGTGTAAGTTTGGTTTTCTACAGTACCAAAACTTATAAGGAATGTTTAGGGTTTTAGACCATAGGTAGACACGGTTGATCAAATAACATGTTGTGAAGACATCTTCTCCCCAAAATCTTAAAGATAAGTTTTTATTATGGAGCATCACCCTAGACATTTCCTGAATGTTCCTATTCTCTCTTTCTACGACTCCATTAGCTTGAGGAGTAATGGGTGATGAGTATTGTTGAATAATCCCTAGTTTGTCACAAAATTCAAACACCTTAGTGTCCTTGAATTTAGTTCCACGGTCTCTTCTAATTTTATTTAGTTTGCGACCTTATTCGTTCTGGATTCTATTAAAAATAATCTTGAGTTCATCCAGGGTTTCATTCTTATGAGATAGAAATGCAACCCAAGTGAATCTGGTGTAATCATATACCATAACTAAAGAGTACTTCTTACCCGCAACCCTAGGTTATTGAATAGGTCCATATGAATTAAATCAAGTGGAGCTTTAGTGAGAATATCTCGAGATGACTTATGGTGAAATTTTGTTTGTTTACCCTTTTGACATGCACCATATACACCATCAATCTTTTCATTGATTTTGGGAACGCCTCTAACAATTTCTTTATTAATGATCTTAGTTAGAGGATGATAATTGATGTGACCACGAGTTCCCTTAATCAAATTACAACAATTACTGAACTGAGTATCCAGAAGATAATAGTTGTTTTTACTACGAGTTCCATGAAAAATTACTTTCCCATCTTTGTCTACAATGTCACATCCATTTGCATTGAAGACGACTCTATGTCCTTTATCACATATTTGACTAATAGAAAGAAAATTTGTAGTCATACTTTTTATGTATACTACATCATGGATTTCAGGTACGCCGAGAAGTTTGATCGTCCCCTTCTTGCTTATATATCAACAAATCTCATCTCCAAATGCTACAGGGCCTCCTTCATAGTCGATCGAAGTTACAAACCACGAGAGATTACCAGTCATATGTCGGCTACATCCACTATCAAGAAACCATTAGAAGGGCGATGTGGATTTTCAAGCAAAATCTCTCATACTAACACTATTATCCTGTTTAGGACTTCTTGTTAGTTTTGTACATCCTTTTAGGGAAGCAAACAGTTGTTCATCTTTCTTATGAAGATTACTTGCAACTTTAATACTTTTCCGAAAGGACATACAAGTATGTTGAAGGTAATTGTAAGAGTCACAGAACATACATGGACCAACATCTTTAATCTCGTTTGAGTAGTTCTGAGTCCTATCAGGATTCACAAGGCCTAGACCTCGTTTATCATCCGACTTACGATTATTCTTCAGAGAAGAATTAACAGAGTTATTCAAATTCATTGAAGTAATTTTGACAGATTTCAAATCCTTATACATTGCAATTTCTGCAACAAGATCAGAGTTGATCCATATTTTTTCATTTAACCATAACAAGTTTTTCAGAACTTCCTCTATGATCATAATTTATTCCTGTTGCAGTGTTTATAGAGACTTTACTTTCCATATAGTTAGATCGCTTACAAACACGGACTTATAAGGTCTTTAATGTGTTTGCCTGCTCTGATACCAATTTAAAAAGCGGGGGTCTAACAACCTCACCCAATATTTCGCTTAGAAATCCATGTATACTAACTCCAATATACTTTTAAGAGAATCAACTAGACAGTCAGACTCAATCTTAATAAAAAGTATATCAAAGAGTCATATCTCAATTTATCGATTCAATCCCAACTCAAACATATAGAAATCTGCGAGTCTGATTGAATATAAGAGAAATAAACTTGAACGGTACCAAAGACCAATGTTAAAGGATCAATCAATTTCAATCAACCACCAAATGTTAGATTTACCCATTAATCGATACAAACGCATAACCTGTGATATTTCTATTATATAACAAAATATAATGCGGAAAATAAGTAATAAAGACACAAGAAGTTTTGTTAACGAGGAAACCGCAAATGCATAAAAACCCCGGGACCTAGTCCAAATTGAATACCACACTGTATTAAGCCGCCACAGACACTAGCATACTACAAACTAACTTCGGTCTGGACTGTAGTTGAACCCCAATCAATATCACATTGGTCCAAGGTACAGTTGCGCTCCTTACCTCTTTGATCCCGGTAGGATACTACGTACTTGATTCCCTTAGCTGATCTCACCCACAACTAAGAGTTGCTACTATTAGAGCATTGCTCGGTCGAACTCGCATGCGTTGCTATGTCAAGCATGTTTGTCAATGTTAGTGATCAAAACTATAAGTCTTTATTTTTAGTCTATTATAGATAAGTCTCGGACAAGGATAGAAAGTGTAGTTGAGCTCAAGAACTCCATGGCGATCATCATACAATATGAAGGACTACTCAAGAAACTGGTATATCTTCATAGACAAAAAGGTATATGGAGACTTGAACTTATATATCACTCAAAAGTATATCTACTATATCTCCTATCTTGAGACAAAAGTCGTTTTGCTATATAGACTTTGATTATACACATTTGCTATTTTGATCCGAATTTATCTCGCATATCTATTTATCTAAATATGTGTTGGTAAGCTTTCGCGTTGGCCAAGTTCATCTTTACATAGTGATGAAAGTCATGTTATGTTTCAATTACTTTAAAATGGCTTTGCCAAAAAATGGTTTGTGAATAACAACTATATAACGTCCTCTAAAAATGTTTCAATGATTGAAATAAAAGTTTAGATTATATAACCATTATGGGATATAAGCATTGTATGGAAACACATACATGTATAAGTCCTTATTCCTTGAACCAAATTATGTATACTTTGTTGCTCAGGAAAATCGGAACAGATTCCACGAACCCAGTCCGCGTACTGTCGGAGGTTCTCTTCCCGAGAAAATCTGCTGGAGATTGTAATCTTTTGCAAACTAATTTCGCGTACTTAGGTTGGTTATTTTCTAAAAACGATTATTAGTGAACTTATACTTATATTAACTAAGGAATGCAAGTTTACAAATCGTGTCTATAAAGTTCATGAATCGATGCGAGTGAATCAAATCGTTTTTGCTTCGATTGTGTCTTGTATACTTCTATAAGATCTAAGCAATTGAATAACTCTCTAACTAGTTCATTTGAGTCATTTGAACTAATTATGGTAAAGAAGAATATGGTTAATATGAAAGTGATCATATGACTAATCTTTTGGTTAACTACTGTTTAACCAACGAATATACATGTTTGGATACGGTTACACAAACCTAAAACGTGCATTTTATTTGTGTGTAACAAGATAGGTTTTCGATCTAACGGTTGAAAGATATTAGCTTGAATATAATCAGGTTTCATCTAACGGTGAGTGTTGAATGCTTTGTTACTAAGCTAACATTGATTGCAAACCATGATTTGAAAGACTATATAAGGGAGAACTCTAGCAACTGGGAAACCTAATCCCCACACCTCCTCTGTGATACTAGTTGTATTAGATAGAGTCGATTCTCCTTTAACCTAAGGTTTCTACCGAGACCCTGTAGGTTAACGACTTGGAGACTTCATTGGGATTGTGAAGCCAAACCGATACTACTTTCTTGTAGTTGTGTGATCTGATCTTGTTGTTTCTATCATATTGAGTACAATCATAATGATTGGCTTGATATTGATATCTTCGATATGCAAGATATAAAAGTAATCACAAACATCTTTGTCTCATCGTTTGTGATTCCACAATATCTTCTTTTGCCGCGTCGATTTAGATTATTGTGAGGTGATTGATAATACTTAGCTATTCTTTGGGAATATAAATATGGTTTATCAATTGGTTTCTATTCACCTTGATTTATCAAAATACGGAACAAAACTCGTAGGTATTTCTGTGGGAGAAATATTTATCTATTACCGTAGACTTTTCTGTGTGATACAGATTTGTTTATTAAAGTCTTCGACTTTGGGTCGTAGAAACTCTTAGTTTTGGGTGAGATCAGCTAAGGGAATCAAGTGCGTAGTATCCTGTTGTAATCAGAGACATAAAGAGCGCAACTATACCTCGGATCAGTGTGACATTGATTGGGGTTCAACTACAGTCCAGACCGAAGTTAGTTTGTAGTAGGCTAGTTTCTGTAGCGGATTAGTACAGTGTGTGTTCAATCTGGACTAGGTCCCGGGGTTTTTCTGCATTTGCAGTTTCCTCGTTAACAAAACTTCTGGTGTCTGTGTTATTTCTTTTCCGCATTATATTTTTTTATATAATTGAAATATCACAGTTGTGCGTTGTATCGATCAATTTTGAAATCCAACCTTTGGTTGTTGATTGGAAATTGATTGATCCTTGAACATTGGTCTTTGGTACCGTTCAAGCGTTTTTTCTTGTGTTCAATTAGACTCGCAGATTTCTATTTGCTTGAGTAAGAATCGAATCAATAAAGAGAGATATAAGTCTTTGATATACCTTATTAATATTGAATCTAGTTGGTTCACTTAAAAGTATATTGGAGTTAGTCCATACAGATTGATAATCAAAATATTGGTTGTGGTAGTTAGACCCCCAATTTTTAGTATCAGAGAAGGCAAACACATTTAAGACCTTATCAGTCTGTGTTTTTAGAGATCTGAATCTATGGATAGGAATTCTATCTCCATAAACGTACCACCAGTCTTTGATGGCTCAAACTACTTATGGTGAAAAATCGTTATGCGTGCTTTTCTTCGAGATCGTGATTTTTAAACATGGGTACATGTTGTTAATGGTTATAATCCTCCGGTTAATACAGAAGGCGATTTATCTATACACTATATTGGTAGATATAGCCCAGAAGGAATCCTTGTTTCAAAGCAAAATTCTGACGGCTTAAATGCTATCATACATGCCATTACCCCAGATCTTTAGCACCATGTGACTACATGCACAACGTCTAAAGAATCCTGGGATATCTTGGAAGTCTTACTTGAAGGAAATACCAGTGAGATTACAAGACAATTTAGGGATCTTCTTTTGAAGAGAAGTAAATGCTTCTCGAGAGATAAATCCAAGTCATCAGATAAACCCCATAATCGTGTTCCTCCTAAAAATAGGGATAATGATGAAACTGATGATGAGGATATGCCTTAGTGCTTTAAGTGTAAAGGTTTTGGTCATTTTGGAAATGAGTGTCCAAATCGAAAGAAATACAATGGGAACAAAGTGTTAACCCCTTCTTTGGAAACTCTGTGTATGATGTTTCAGGTTCCACTATGTGCCTAGATGCTTGCACATCTCAGATGCCTGAATTATATTCAAGATTGACGTGCTCAAGGGTCATGAACTATCAAAGTGTTACAAGTACAAACACAAATTGAGACATGTCAACAAACTTCAACGAAGAGAAAAATGATTAGAAAACAAGCTTAAACTCGCTCAGAAGACCGATGTATGTAAGATTTTATCTTCGTCTAAGAAGTTAATTTCTAAGGAAAAAATAAGACCATTAGAGAAGAAAGTGTGGTCAAATCATTTTGATAGACAGAGGTCTGTCAAAACCTCTCAAGAGGAACATGGTGGAAAAATTATTGTTCACCGCAGCACAACTTGATTATGTTGATTTTTAGGTCTTGTCTCATGTGCCTGATCAAAAAGAGACAAGGTTGTACACATCTCAGGCTTTAAGAAAAGTTATGTTCTCATCTTTTCTTAGTTTTGTTTTTGTCTATCAATAAAGGAGGGTTATTCTCGACAATTATACTCTTTCTATGGTTCAGAGTTGTGCGTGCACGAACCTGTTAAAGTTTGTGTAATCCTACACTTCCTTTTTCCTTTCCTGAAACTTATTTTATCTTAAGACTACTTGTTGAGATTGTGATTTCCTCTCATAAACCCATACGTTTATGGATACTCCAAGCATCATGTCTTCTGATGGAAAAGATGTTAATATGATTGTCAAGCCATCAATCATGAAGGAAAAAGAGAAATCTCCATTGTCCCCAACATTGAAAAGAAAAAGAAGGAATGTGCGGAAGCCTAGAGTTGTTCCTTGAAATTCTCAGAAGTTTTCTGATGTTCTTGAAGTGTTAAAGGAGATGCAAAAGGAGATTCATCAAATAAAGGCTTTTGTGTTTAAGACTCATGAGATTCAGAAGGCCCTGGTTCGACATCAGTCAAGAAGGTTTATTGATATTAACTCCTATCTTCATGAACCTTATGTTCCAATGGATGTTGACAACAAGAAGTTCTAGGACTATAAAGAATTCTTCAAAGGTTTTAATGCCTCGTAAATCTTCAGATAAGAATTATATTTTCTTGTTTTTTTAGAAGAATAACAAGAGTTTGGAATAGTTATTATTGTGATTACACATAGCTATGTCCAACATTTTCATCTTCATGTTTTTAGGTTTATTTGTTTAAATTCTAAAAAAAAAATTGGAAGATTATTTTTGCAGTATTAATCTTTATGGTTTTACATATTGCAATTTGTTATGGGATATGTATGTTTGTGTCCATGAACTATGATTGTCTCATACCTTGTAAAAAGTTAAGTCTTTCGTATGTCGATATGCATGTATTGATAAAAGAATGAATGATCTTTTGACATTACAAAAGTTTGAAGCATATTATGTCATTATAAAAATATTGATGGACGATAGGATGAACTTATTTTTTCGAGGATTATGTCTATTGTATGTCATTGTGCAAATAGTGATGGAAAATAGAATGAATCTTTGTCTATTCCACAGTATTGGTCTTCCCTGATCCATATTTTATGTATATACTGTGAGGATCCGTAAGTTCTCTTATGTCAAGCAATTCTTATTAGATTAATTATGGGTTCTCTTGTGGTTAATTAATTGAGTATGTTTGGATTCAAATTCATATTCGTATGTGATTTGTTATGTCCAAAGAAATCCTTCTTTTCTTATGAAATTAAGGTCGCTCTTGTTGTTCTTTCGGGAATGACATATTATTGAGGAGAGTTCTTAATTGAACTTGTGCTTAATTGCCAAATCTTTGTGGGGAGTGCGGCTGTGGAATATTATAGGAGTTATCTTGTATCTTTATAAACTCCTTGATGAAAGCATTTATCTTCGGCTATATGATTGCATCTAAAAAGTTGATATGTACTTTCCTTTGGTCATGAAATGTCTCTATGGAAATTTTCATTAGGATCCCGTTTTCGTACCTTTGCCAATTTTATTGACAAAAATGGGGAGAATTAATGTGTAGTTCACACTGCAAATACATATGGTTTTCAGATCATTATGTAAGGGGGAGTGGTTTCCATGTGAGATGGAGTATTGACTAAGGGGTGTGATACATATCACCATAGTATTGTTGTCGAAGTTGTGATGCAATTGAACTTTGATGTTGTATAATAATACTATGACAGTGCATAACAATGATTGCGAATTCTTGTTTTCTCATTATTATATCTACGGATTTTCAACAACGATGATGCTAAACTTACAACCTTTGGAATCATTGGAGTACTTGGAAGTGACTAAGATTTCGAGTAATGTTGAAGATTAGGCATGTGGAAGAAGAGCTACAAAAGTTTATTTATCTATTTTGGTATTCCGTATGTATTGATAGTTTTGTCACTAAAATTGACAAAGGGGGAGATTGTTAGAGCACTACTCGGTCGAACTCGCATGCATTGCTATCTCAAGCATGTTTGTCAATGTTAGTGATCAAAACTATAAGTCTTGATTTCTAGTCTACTATAGTTAAGTTTCGGACTAGGATATAAAGTGTAGTTGAGCTCAAGAACTCCATGGAGATCATCATAAAAGACGAAGGACCACTCAAGGAACTGGTGGATCTTCATCGACAAAAAGGTATGTGGAGACTTGAACTTATCTATCACTCAAAATTCTATCTACTCTATCTCCTATCTTGAGACAAAAGTCGTTTTTCTATATAGACTTTGATTATACACATTTACTATTTCGAGCCGAGTTTATCTTGCTTATCTATTTCTCGAAATATGTGTTGGTAAGCTTTCGCTTTAGCCAAGTTCATCTTTACCTAGTGACGAAAGTCATGTTATGTTTTAATTACTTGAAAATGGCTTTGGAGAAAAATGGTTTGTGAATAACAACTATATAACGTCTTCTAAGAATGTTTCAATGATTGAAATGAGAGTTTAGATTATATAATAATTGTGGGATATAAGCATTGTGTGGAAACACATACATGTATAAGTTCTTATTCCTTGAACCAAAGTATGTGTACTTTGTGGCTTAGGAAAACCGGAACAGAGTCGTCGCGAACATTGCATTGATAAAAGACAAGATAAGATATCTCTCGTCAACTCTTCCTGCCATCTCGCTGCACATTGTCTTCCATCTTATGGTTAAATGTTTCAGACTCTCTCCAACTCTTTGTTTTAACCCAAACACATCTTCAATACCCGGACGCGATGAATTGTTGCTAATATACGCTCCTAAAAATATAGCTTGTAAATGATCAAAAGAAGTTATGGTATTTTTTGGTAATCCTTCGAACCATTTCAACGCCTCGCCAGTTAGGTTGGATGCAAAATATTTGCATAACACAGCATCATGATTCTCCCACTGTAGCATACATCTAACATAAGCCTTGACGTGTTGAACAACACAAGTAGTTCCATCAAAAATGTTGGTTAATGCTGGTAAATTGCATTTTGGAGGTATCCCTCTTAACTGTACTTCTTGGGTAAATGGAGTTCTCGCTGCTTCTTAAATAGCTTCATCAAGTTTCCTTCTACCTCCTTCTCTTCTATTGTTTATCATTCCTCGCATTTCTGCTAATTCTCTCAATATTTGCTCATTCTCAGCTGAGTTTTGTTCCATTGGCCTCTTTAATGTTGTTTCCATTATTCTGCGTTCTTGCCTTTCTTGTCTTGCGAGATTTTGTGTATCTTCTTCTTCATCATCATTTCGTATTTTTTTGCGATTTTCTCTTTCATCTTCCTCTTGATATCGTAACTGCTTATCTTATTCTCTACGAATTTATTCATTTCTCCTTATTTCTCTTCATTGCCTCTCTATTCTCCTCTGTATCCTATCATATTCCTCCTGAATATTACCATTGTAGCGATTTTGTGTACGTCTCCTTTCTCGATTTTCATGATTATTTTGTCACACTGCTTCTCGAAATTCATGTTCTTCTACTTCTGCTCTTAATCTTTCTCTCTCACGAGCTAGACGTGCTTGTTCAGCGTAATGATTCTCAATTTCTTCTTCAATCATTCTTTGATTCTCTCGCCCATGTAATATCCTCCTACCTTCTTTGGGATTTTCTTCTTCAATTTGATTGTTTCTTATTGATTTCTATTGTCACGCGGATTATAGAGATCACCAATTATCTCTTCTTCTCTATTTTGCACTTCTCCTCGAGTATTTTCTCTAACATTTCCTATAGGGGAATTTTGCCTTGGTTCTTCTCTGAATGATCTTGAATTTGACCTAACAGTACTTCTTGATCTCCTTCTTTGTAATCTCAAATTCTTCATTCTTAGATCATGATTTTTTCTTGTTAAATTTGCACGCTCTTCTGCCTCTAATCTTCTTTCTTTTTGTATTCTTTGTCTCAAATCATCTACTATTTCACATTCTTCATGAATTAATCCTCCAACCATTTCTTGATTCCTTTATCCTTCTTCTTCATTTCTCAATTGTCGATTTTCTGCTTCTTCTATCGAATCTGACCTCTAAGTATGCACACTCACTCTATCATAATCCACATCCTTATCTTGCGTTTGTGCTTGTTGATTCGGCTATTGAATTGAACTTTGTGCTTCATTTGTTGTTCTATTTCTTCCTGATCTTATCCTTAAAGATTCTTCTAATTCACCTGTTCCTTCACCTGCAAGTCTTTTACTTCTCCTCATAGTTGTTGGTGGTTCTGATGTGTTTCTTCTTCTTCTAGCCATTTCTTCAATTCTAACAATTTCTTCAAATTTTCAAGTTGTAATTAGAGATTTGTTAGCTTGATTCTCCTTGTTTCTAGTGCCAAAATGTAGTTGCTGGATTTCCCACACTACACCCTTGTCAAGAATCTATGAAAATTAAGTCATAATTGTGGATGAACAACAACACTTTTATTAATTCACTTTCAGGAAGATTTACAAGAAATATCAAAACTCAGAAAATACAACTTTCTTTCTGGAGTTTCTCTCTCCTCAAAACTTTCTCAACTCTCAAAAGTACATCATCCTCTTCTGGATTTAGTCGAACCCTTTATATAGGAAAATACATAGTGGAAGACAGCTAAGATTTCCCCTTAATTCGGATCTACTCTGCGATCTCATCGCCATAAATTTAGTCTTCATCATCTCCAATTTTGTAACCATCGTGAAGTAGATTTATTCTTCTCATATATCTTCGGTCATTAACTGATATATTACTCTTTGGTGACACTCGCCAAATGTCATCGAAGAATCTTGCGACGTTCTCGTCAAAGTGTTGTTAATACTTGTAGAAATGTTTGGGTTTCTCGCAGAAGTGTCATTTCCATCACGAGAATATCGTTGTGGCGATATTCTGGTCCTACACAATCAGACTTCACCATATGATTACCATTTGTATATGCTACCCATCGATCATAATTATTTTCACTATGTGCCCTACAATCTTACTTCACCTTGAGTTAATGATAAGGCAAGCACCAACTACAGCTTGAGCATTTCCTTGCCCACATAGAACCCTGCTATTTGAGAGTTAATTTGTGAGACACTAACTACACCTTGAGCACCAGTTCAACCTTGAGCATTGCCTTTCCGATCTAGAACCCTACTCCACCTGAGATAATGGGTGAGACACTAAATCCACCTTGAGCGCCAATTTAACTTTGGGCCTTTCCTTCTTCACCTTGAGTCTGATTTCACTTGCTCCCTAAACCGGATGACATCCACAATCACTTCTATGTTCGAACAGTAGCCCCAACCACGGGTTCTGATACAAATTGTTAGGATCTTCATGGACCATCAAACACTACTCACGGCCAAACCACATAACACCAAACCCCACTTGACCACCTTGGGATAAGAGGTGTGGGGTTTTTAACTAAAAAGGCTCGGTGCTATGTATGGAGAAGTCCAAGCTTATTGTATGTTTTTACTATTTCAATGATGATGCCATACTTAAAATCTAATCCATTCACTTAAGATATTATACTTTAAAATGTTAAGTCATTTCCGATGGTAACCATTTTACTCACATACGATGTAGTTCTAGTTTTTCAAAATTCCCATATATATTATGTACGTAATTCAATTCGGCAAGAAGATTTCACCGAATGGAATATAGGTAATGGATTGTCCTTTCGTAACATTGTGGCCTTTTCAACATAGTTGGATCCATAGTTGGTAAAAATCACTGAATTTATGGGTTCTAGGGAGAGAGTAATCTTGGTATGGGCTACCTCCCAGAAAACTGCTAATGGATGACCACATCAGTTTTAGTTGAAAATCCTATATTGTCGGATAACCACAATTACTAAGTGGGGACAGTATTGGCAAAGATCATGTCCTTACAAATGGTATTAGAGTCGACCACGGGTTACATGTCGAGGGCGAAAGAGTATGCTTGACGAATTGTGTAGGGAAAGGGTCTCATGAATGAGAAAAAATGCCAGAGTCTAGGATTGAACATATTCCATACCCGAGGACGGCTCCAAATTAAGTTGGAATAGAGATAATAGTTTGTCATTTTCTAACACCGAGACCTTTTCAGTATAATTGGCTTCGTAGTTGGCAAAAAATCTTTATAGTTAAGCATGCTCAGTATTGAGTAATCTTGGGATGGGTGGTGCTGCTAGATGAACACAGTGATTACCATTGAAAAACCAATACTGTCAGATGAACTCAGTGGTTTAGTAAGGACATTATCGGTAGAGGGTCAGGCCATCACATTATACGACATTATGCTTCCAAATGTGAGGTTATTTGTTGCATAAAAATAATAAAATCATGATTAGTTAGTAAGTCAAATCATTAATTAATTAACCTAATAACAATAAACTCAACTTACAATAAACTCTGCTATCCATCATCATCATTGAATAAAAATAACGTTAAACCATTTATCAAGAAATACGTGAGGCGATGCGAAATTACTCACTGGGCACCAATACTTGCCACCGTCATTATGGTCCACTTATATAATTTTTAGCCAATTTAACTAAGTTTGGTGCTGCTTTTTTCATTCAAAAAAAAGTATTTTGAAAACATTTTGATAGCAATATTTTTTCATCTTAGTGTTTAGTAAAGATTTCATAAAGTGTACACTTCCAAAATTTATCGATTTGTAAAGTGGGGGAGAAGGAGGTTTTAAAAGCTTCAAAAGCAAATGCTATAGTTCACCCTAGTTTCATATTTTATTTTCCAATTCTATCCCATCTTTTTTATAACTGACAACAATTATCCTTGAATCTATGTATGATCACCAATTTTTATTCTTTAAATATAATTATTTTTCATTTTCAAACTACATTTTATGTTATATCGTATCACTAAAATATACTTTTATTTTCAACGATAAATATTAAGAGATTATGGATTTTTAAAAAGTGGTTTAGAAAAATAATACTTTTTAGTAATAATACTAATTAGTAAATTTAATATTACATGTGTATGTACTCTAATAGTAGAATTTACTTATTTTACTCACAATAAAATAGAATAAACAATTTCCAGAAATATGCCTGCTTTTGTCATTTTCTCACTAACTATAGTTGAACATTATATTTTCAGAGTTATGTCTGTTTTTTAAAATAGTTTTAGCTTTAGTTTATAATTTGCAACCATTCAATTGTTTTTTTATTTTACAAAGCTCTGCACAGTAACTTATATTGGCAACCAATTTCTTTTTCTACATAGCTTCGCACAATAACGTACATCGGAAAAGCATTTTTGTAAATCTCACAACAATACCAAACTAATTCTAAGTATTAGCTAATAAAAATATACTTTTATTATCATCATTAGTAGAATAATTTATATATTATCCTTTTTAGTTTGACATTTAACAAAATATAATCATGGCTAATTAATAGACTATTTATTATGAAGAATTATGGAACCTTAATGACATGATAACTTTTGTCCATTAGATGCATTTATAATCTCAATCACAATTACCATTACTTATGACAAATGATTACATCCTTAGATTTATCTTTTGTGGGGATAAATTTGAACCGCCACTTACATAAGCAAAGTTATCCAAATTGTGGTTTATATTCTTGATGATAATAATAAGAAAGTGAAGTAACAAAGTATTAGTATTGATTTTGCTTAATGGGATTGCATAAACAAAATATAAAGTTTTATATTATATGAGTTACCGGGAGATCCAAGTCTCTTGTACTTGTTCCTTAGATTAGTGGTTATTTATGTGTTTATAGGGCTTAATCCGTGCCGTAACTAATATATTATTTGATTAGTGATTCATTCGACCTTCGCCACCGCTTCCACAACCTACTATCGCAACTAATATCTATTGATATTTTTCCTGTTTTTATCAAAATTATTTATTAATAGAAATACAAATTTATTAATTTAACTAAGAAAAATTTTATAATGAAAGAAATTAATAGATTATTTATTATGATAAATTAGTGAACAAACATTATTATGAGAAATTAATAAATCATTTAATATCAATTAGTATTCCACACTAATTAGTTAGGTATTTATTATATTAATCATTTACTATATTTATTATATTATATTTCCATTAATGGGTCATTAAATGTTAGTTTTATGGGAGAAATTACAAACATAGATTTATCAATTGGGAGATAAAATCTTGGTCATCACTTACACGTGCAAGATGAGGGTGTGGTCAAGAGAACTACAACCGTAGATTTATCTTTGTCCAGACAAATCCTGACCACCACTAACAAAGGCAAACTTATCCAAACCTTGTTTTATACTAATGAAGAGTTCTTTCGTGTTATTAATTTTATCTTGAATAAATAAATTTTTGATCCACCTCTGATTTCTTCATTCAAACACGCAAAATGAGGAAGGACATAATATGATCTATAGAGAAATTCCTAAAAATGTACAAAAAGTATTTTATTTTTTTCAAACTACTTGGTTGACAAATCTTGACTGTTTTTTATTAAAAAAAATAGTAGTAATAAAATTAATTGTGGACATAAAGAATACACTTCAAATAAATGAGAAAAATTCAATCAGTGTATATTATGAATTTTATGACCTCAATTATGAGGGAACCAATCAACCTAAATTTCATAACAAAAGAATTTTATGACCTCTTAATTTTCTTAATTTTTTTATGGTTATAATATGGTTGTAACATTTATTTTTTTAACGGAACATTTATTTCTTAATTGATGAGGAACTAATTAAGAGGGTTATCAATATCTCCATAATGGAAGAAGGTTACAAACACCACAACCGCTAGATGTCTTTGGCTGGGATGAAACTGGGATGGTCGGATCACTTATTTGTCTCTCAAAATGTTATATGTCCATCCAAAGCTCAAAAACCTATGATGTTTTGTATTATAGATTATTTTCGTGAATGTGATGTTATGGAGAATCCATGAGTTTTTGTTGAAACAGAGGAGTCTCATGAGTTTAGGGAATATTAGTTATAAAAATCTAGGGATTGTGAGGTGTGGGATCGTCCACGGCTAAGGCATGGCCGGTCGGCTATGTTTCCCGGTCCCGCATACCTTTCCCTATTTTATAATATTATTATTTTTCATGAATCCGTGAAGTTATGGAGAATCCATGAGTTTTGTAAAAACAAGGAAAGTTGCTAAAATCAAGGAGTTATTTCATGAGTTCATGAAATAACAAAATAGGGCAAATTAATGAGAGAATCATGGGGACCGGCCACGACTAGGGCATCGCCGTCCGGTGGGCCTGGCCCCTAGGTGCTCCTTATTATTTTATTAATATTTGTTGTTTTCTCCTGTTTTGCGTAGGATTCCTCATGTATTCATATTTTTGGATGCTCGTTCGTGCATCTGGTTACTCAGTCGTGCATCATTGGCGAGTACACTTACACCATTTTTATGGGGCTTACTCAGTGATGGTACAGATGCCCGGTTGTTGAGTATTTATTGCTAATCCATGATATTCGGTGTAGAATAATTCTTGAAATGAAGCAGTAAAATGAGTAATTATTTATTATCTGTAAGATTAGAATATCACAGGAGGGACGCATTTGTGAAGTATGGATAACAACACCTTGCGAGTGTCGCAAGATGATTTGAAGAATGACGTAATGGATGACGATAGAAGAAACATGAGAAAAGTGTGATGATTCTGCGATGATTGGAATATTTGCAAAGATTAATAATGTAACTCTTGCAAGAATATCGCAAGTCATATCCAAAATTAAAGGACATATTAGCTATCATCCACTATGTAAATCCCTATATAAAGAGTTGAACAGGCGTAAGAGAGGGAGAGATCAATTTTTGGAGTGTTAAGAAAGTTTTGAGGAGAGAGAAAGTTTTAGAGAGGGGTTGTATTCTTGATTTCTTTTAATTTTTGTAATATTCCCGAAAATCAATCAATAAAAGTGTAGTTGCAGGAATTCCTACACTACATCCCTCACAAGAATTCATAATAATCAACACATATTTGAAGATTAAGAACAACACTTTTATTGATTAATTCTCAGAAATATTACAAGAAATAAAAGAAATCAGGAATACAACCGCTCTCTTAAACTTTCTCTCTCCTCAAAACTTTCTCAATACTCTCCCCTTGATCTCTATCATGAATCTGTTAGTTCTCTTTATATAGGGTAAGTACATAGTGGATGAAAACTAAGGCATCCTTTAATTTCGGATCTGTCTTGCGATAATCTCGCAAGCTTATTAGTGGCTTTCCTTCGCAAACCTCTTTTATTCATAAGACTATCACACTTTCTTCATGTTTGTGCTATCGCCATCTATTACATCATTTTTCTAATCATTCTGCGACATTTGTAATGAGCAGTTGAAAATATTGCAAGAGTGTTGTTGTTAGCTTCGCAAGATTATTGCTCCTGCGATATTTTGATCCTACATCTTGCCTATTCTCATGTATTCTCTGCGAAATGGAGAAGATTATGAGAATCTCCATCTCATCAGAATGCCGCAGCTTCTTATATTTTCATATTCTCTTCACGACAAAGCCCCGTAAATTAAGTATAACCGCTTACACGTGTCGAATATTCCTCTTTTTACCGGTATTTTAATTATTATCCGGTCACCATACCTTTGTCTATAAAAGGTAGAATCTGGTACAAAAATAATCTTCTTCTTCTTCTTCTCCGTCTTCCTCGTCTTTTCGTTTGTTTGTACTTTTTTCCGTCTGCAACTTTCTTCCTCCAAATATTCATCTGCTATTGCTTTCATGGAGTCATCAAGGTATATGTTCTTATAACGTTGCTAAACTCAATCTTGTTTATCTAAATTATGTTCATCAAAATTATCTAATCTGTCTTTATTTGATTTTATGTAATTCCCATACTGTGTTTTCATTTCAGCGGAATTACTTCTAACACCAAATTTGTAGGCCAAAACCCTAATTCTTCAAGAAATTCGCAGTAAAAATCCGCTCAACATAAAAGGAAGCCTGCGAATCATAAGGTAGTAATAAACATTTTTTTTCTTAATAACAATATTGTTGCCTCTGTTTCTTATCTAGATTGTTATTCACAGGGTGATGAGAACACTAATGTGCCTCGCAAGAAATCTCTCCAGGCTAAAGTTGTTGATTTTGCAGTTACTATTCCCAAATTAATTTTTGCCAGTTCTATTCCTACATCTTCGCAAACTGAACCTCTAATTTCTGTGTGCGAGAACATCACCATAAATATCCCTGTCTCAACTGATCCTTTTACAAATGAAATTCCTGAAATTGTTACGAATGAAGTTTCTTCCCCTTCTACTGTAGTTACTTCTCAAGTTAACTCTACTTCAATTCCAATTATTACTTTTCCAGAAACTTCACCTCTGGATGATGCATTTGCTGCGAATAATTCAAATCCCCAACTTTCTATTGTCACATTTTCGCCATCTACATCTCTCCCCTCTTCTAAAGAAACTTCAGTAGGAGTAGATGTTCCTTTTAAAGTTTTGTCTGATATTTTAGATGATGCTAGGAAGTCTTCTATTGATCCTGTTAGGCATAGTGTCTGTGAGATTTTAAATAAATATTTTGGTTCTAACCGAATGGTTTCGCAAGCATCTCTAAAAAATAAAGTTGAAGCTTTAAAGGGGGCTCTCCAAGCCAAGACTTTAGAATGTGATACTCTTCATCATAAACTTAACAATTCTTCACTGAATTGCGAGAATCTTCGCAAGAAAAATGATGAATTAAAAGGTATAACTTTTTCTATCTCTGTCTTTGATTTTCCTACGTTAATTGTTTTTCTTCTTTTCATACTCCATTTTCTTAAAATCCGTTGTTCGCACATTAAGCCTTAAATCAGAATCGATTAATGGGGATATTCAATGCTGAATCCATTGCTGAAGAGATTCGTGTTGATAGAGATTCTTGGATGGACCAATATAACCGATTAGATAATCTTCACACGTATTCCCTTGATCAAATAGATAACCTTACCAAAGAGAACACACAATTAGCACAGAAACAGGATCTATTAAGTAGAGAAATATCTCGCATCTCTTATTTGTTAACCAAGGCTAATTTAGCGATAGAAACTTTATCAGACGAAAACAAGATTTTATCTCAAGAGAAGCGGGGTCTTTCAAATAAGGTGGCGATCTCCTCGTAGAAACTAAGTACTCTTCAAAGAATGTAATAACCAAGAACGATCCCTTCATTCGCTAAAAGGTGAACTTAAGGAAGTAAATGAATCATCCATCACTGAGAAAAATACATTCATCCAAGGTAGAATAGCTTTAAGTATAAAGGTAAGACAACTTAAAAAACAATATTCCCAATTAGAAGAATCTTATTCTTCATTAGCAGAGGAAAATACTTATCTCCTCTCTAAAGAAGAAAGCATAAAATTTCGCCTGAAGGGCCTAGTAGAGATAAATTTGATAATGTCATGGACCAATGGGAGGATTCTTGCTTGACACTAGTTCAAAATTTAACTTCGCAGAAGGAAGGTAGTCATTTTTGGCTGCCTCAACTATTAATTCCTCTATTATATTTCTTTATAATTCTTCTTGCGAAATCTTCGCCTGAATATCTTTCATATTTACTCTTGTTTTTCGCAGAATCTGAGAGGAGTCTTCATTCAACTATTTCTTCTTTGAATGATAAACTGGCTAAACTTCGCAAGGAAAATGAATTGCTTGCTACTCATCTTTCCCGTTCTCGCGGTTGAGAAGAAAGAATATATGACTACCTTGAATATTTTAAAGATATGGAGATCAGAAACCGTGATAGGGATTTTCTTCACCAAGTTCATCTTAGCGCTGAAGTTCTTGTGAATGAAGTTTTGTTGTCAAACTCTCTTCCACCCTATATCAATCAAGCCTCTAGAAGTAGATGATGATGAAATTCCTCGTCCCACTGATAGTGATCATAATTACGTAAGTGGTGAAGAAGATGTCTCTCAAGAAGATTCAGTAGATAAAGAATAAACCCCTCCTGAAGAAGCAGCCACTGGTGGTGAAGCAACAGTTGGCGAGAAGTTAAATGAAGAAGAAGTTCAAGTTGATCATAATGAGAGAAATACTGGCGAAGGTGATAACACATGAAAAGATAATGAAACTGGTGAGGCTAATACTGAAGCTTGAGTCCTGCTTTTGTTTTCTTGAATTATCTCCTATTTTCCCTTTTCTTGTGAGGGATATACTTTTACGCAACTTTAGAATTTAGTTATGCTTCTATCATTTTAAGTATTTGTGAGAAAGATAATGATATTCAATATATAAATTCCCATACTTGCCCCTCATTATCTTTCTTAGAATGAACAAATATTTCCTGCATTCTTAAAAGAAAGTAGTTAATGTTTGGAATTATTCTATTGGTCTTATTTTGCCTCCCTAGTTAAAGGTCTTATTTTGCCAAAAAAAAAAAAATTGTGACAAAATAGCAGGACGTTCTTACATTCGCATGTAAGAACCCATTGATCTTTCCTTATCCTCATTTTGTCAATTTGTTGCGACAATACGACATGCCTAAATTTTCTGGCGAAAATAATGCCCCATGACATTGTCGTCTTGCGACGAAATCGCGGGACGTATTTACACTTTCATGTGAAAACCCATTGATCTCATCTTATCTTTTTCTCATGGCTTTTTTCCTCTGTATATTTGTTGCACAAATATGACAAGTCTTGATACTCCCGTGAGTAAAAAGCCTCATGACATTTGCGTCTTAAGACACTTATCATCTCCCTATGGAGGGTGTCGCCCTTATCTTCCCCATGGTTGCCCATTCAAGGAGGCGTAAATTGGCCATACAAGACTAGATCCTCCCATACGGTGTTAACATCAACCAGTTGTTTTCGTAGCCTCTTATCCCTTTTGCTTATATGGCTTATGGTTACGAGACTGCACCCTAGGTGGGGTTTTCTTCAGGCCGAGTGCATCATAGTCAAGACTTGCCAAGAATGTCTAAGGTAGTTTCATACGCCTCGGTCACCCTTGGATCAACCGGGTACCTCGGCACCTTAATCATACTCTACTCTCCTTAGAAGAGACCCTCAATCGTCCACCCTAAATCATAAGTTCAGGTTGAAAATCCAAGGTACCTCCCCCGGATGGGCTTCATTGATCCCAAATCTCCATGACTCAGGTTCCAGCAGCGGTATAACATTATCCCTGAGCCATGCAAAGAGATACCCCCTTATATGACGTACTTTTAGGTCTTACATTCGCCTCTTGCGAATTTTTATCCGTGAAATAGGGTATACGCCATAAAGGTTCATCCCATTCTAATATTTCTCTTGCGAATATCACTATTTCTTATTTTTTCTGTAATCTTGAATAATCTCGCAGCTATGATAAAAATTTCTTTTATTCATTTCTTCTTTTTCTTCATCATATATTATATCATCATCTAGCCTTTTTCATAATTTGTTACTGGTAATATCTTTTTAGATATAGTCTGTTCCATGGTCTACCAAGTCTTTGACCAACGTCTCTACCCTCCGGATACATCAATTTATATGCCCATGTTCCAACTATCTCTTTAATAATATATGGTCCATCCCATTTTCTCGCCAACTTTCCACCATTTTCTCGCTGATAACCTGGTGTTTCTCGCAACACTAAATCACCTGGTTGGAACTCACGTTTTTTGACACATTTGTTATACTCGCGAGCCAATCTTCGCTGATTATTTTCCATATGTTGTAAATATTTTTCTCTCTTCTCTTCTAACTCATCAAGTTTACTTAGAATCATACCAGCACTAAGATTCTTTTCCCAAGCCTCTATTTTTGTTGTAGGGATAGCAACTTCTATTGGCAGTACTGCTTCAACATCATATGTTAGACAAAAAGGTGACATCCTAGTTGCTTCTCTCCTAGTTGTATTGTAAGCCCATATTCCATTATGCACTTGTTCACACCATGCCCTGTGGTGTCCCTCCAATTTTTTCTTCAGTATATATGCGATTGTCTTATTAGTTGCTTCTGCCTGCCCATTTGCATGTGGATAAAGAGGTGTTGATTTTCCACATTTGATTTTAAATGCATTAAGTAACATTTCTATGTTTTGTCCTTCAAATTTATTTCCATTATCAGATACCAACTGTGCAGGAATTCCAAATCTGCAAATTATATTTCTAAATATGAATGTAAAAATATCTTTATCGCGAATATGTTGTACGGCCTTTACTTCTCCCCACTTTGTGAAATAATCTGTAGTGACAATCAAAAATCTTCTTTGTCCAAAAACCGGGTACAAATGGTCCCACAAGATCCAACCCCCATTTTCCAAGAGGCCATACACTTGTTTCAGATGACAATGGTGCCCCTGGTGCGTGTATCTTCTTTCCGTGTCGCTGACAATATTCGCAACGTCTTGATAGTTGCTTCGCATCTTCATGCATATATGGACAGTAATAGCCTTGCATTTTTGTTTTGTATGCCAAAGATCTTCCCCCACTGTGATTTCCATCATCTCCACTATGCAACATTTTTAACACTTTTTCTCCTTCTTCCCGTGTCAAGCATCTAAGTGATGGCCCATTAAAAGATTTGCGATATAATACTCCATCTCTTAATTCATAATTTGTTGGCACGACTTTTTAACTTGTGTGCTTCTAATCTATTTCTTGGTGTTTCTCCTCTCGCCAAATATGCATGAATTTATGTTCGCCAATATGCAACATTGCGTCTTGGTTCTTCTTCGCCACTTTCTATTATCATTACAACTGCTTCTTCTTCTTTATTGATTGAATGTGATATAAGTGTCGACTTTTTATGCATCTCGCAGCTGGATTTGTCATCATGCTAGATATAAAAGCAAAATCATCTGCGAGTATGTTATATTTTCTTGATATATGTCTCCATTTTATTTTTGGAATTTTTGCTGATAGTTCTTCAACAAGTTTCTTGTATTTCTTCAAAGATGGTTCATTTGTTGTGTATTCACCTTTTATTTGGCGAATAACCAATTGTGAATCACTGGTAATTCTAGCATTCTCCAACTTCATTTTTATTGCAAATTTTAGAGCATGTATTACAACTTCATATTCCGTCTCATTATTAGTGGATGCAAATTCCAATCTAAATGAAAAAGCCATTTTTTTCTCCTTATGGTGAGATAAAGATAACTCCAACTCCATTACCTTCCCCGTTTAATGATCCATCCACCAATATTTCCCACCTGTTGGTTTCTATTAACAGGTCTCTTGGGTCTCCATGTTCTTCTTCTACATCCATCATCTCTTCCATAGCTTCATCATCTTCTAGAGGAAACTCTGCTAAGAAGTCTGCTACAACTTGTGATTTTGGCGAAGATAGAATTTCATATTTGATTTCAAAGTGTCCTACTTGTGCATTCCATCTCTCAACTCTGCCTGATATTTTTGAATTCTTCATTACTGACTCAATTGGCACCTTTGTTAATACTTTTACTTTATGTTCTTGAAAATAGATGCGAAGCTTAAAAGTTGCATAAACCAATGCCAGAATTAGCTTCTCAATATTTGAGTAATTTTTCTATGCGGTATTAAATGTTTTGCTAATGTAATAAATTGGTTTTTCTATTCCTGCATCCACTCGCAGTAACACTGCACTTAATGCGTGTGAAGTTGTTGCAAGGTAGATCAATAATTCTTCTCCTGGCTCCGCTTTCTGTAAGATAGATATATTCATTAAATGTTCTTTAATTCCTTGAAAATCATTTTCACATTCATCTGTCCACTTGAATTTTTTTCCCTTCTTGAGTATATTGAAGAAATGCTTGCATTTGTCTGATGATCGCGAGATGAATCTTCTTAGCGAAGCCAAGAGCCCATTCAACTCTGCACATCTTTTACTGTTGCTTGTGTTGGCATGTCGCGAATTGCTTGTACTTTCTCTGGATCAACTTGTATTCCTTCTTTTGACACAATATATCCTAAATTTTTTCCTGAAGCCACCCCAAAAATGAACTTTTCGGGATTGACCTTGATGTTAAAGTGTCGCATTTGATCGAAAATATCCTTCAAGTCTTGTACATGGTTTTTGGATTCTTTACTCTTGATTAACATGTCATCTACATACACCTCTAATGTTTTGTGGATCCACTTCGCCAACATTTCTCCACCATTCTTTGATACGTTGCACCAGCATTTCGCAAACCGAAGGGCATCTTTTTATAGCAATCTAACCCTCTTGGATTAAAGAATGCGGTGTGCTCCTGATATCCTTCAGCGAGAAGAATATGATTATATTCTTTATACCCATCTAACGAAGATATTCCATCATTTCCCGCTGCTGATTCGACCATTTGAGGAATGTCTGGTAATGGAAAAATATCTTTAGGACAAGCTTTGTTTAATTCAGTAAAGTCTATGCAAATTCTTATGCTTTTATTTTTCTTTGGAACCACCACCATATTTGCAATCCATTTCGGGTATTTTTCTTGCCTTATAATTCATGCGTCAAGCATTTTCTGTAATTCTTCTTCTATTGGGGAATGGTATGTTGTTGCGATTTTTCTTATCCTTTGTTTAAATGGTCTTACATCCTTGTTAATTTCTAACTTATGACATGCAAATGATGGATCTATTCCAGGCATTTCATCCATACTCCATGCGAAGATGTCCTTATATTCTCGCAAGAGGTTTACGGTTCGCTCTTCCTCATCTGCATCCATTTTAGTTCCAATTTTCAGCATCTTAGGTTCTTCTTCACTTCTAATATTTATTTCCTTTGTTAGTTCTGCTGCGGTGTAGCTGGCCTCAGGTTCTCCCATTGGTGTTGATGTTTTCATAACTTTCGCAAGTTTATCTCCTTCTTGCGAAATTTCGCTGGGTATTCCTTGTCCTTCTTTTGCTCTTATCATGTAAACTTTAAATTCTTCTTCTTTCTTTGTCTCTTTCGCCATTTTTCTGCGATCTTTTCGCATCTTTGCACACCCTTCATAATTCCTCACTTCGATTTGATAACATAGTTTCGCATGATCAGTATCTCCTCTAATTTCTCCAACTCCACTGGACATAGGAAATTTGATGCATTGATGCAATGTTGATGCTACAGCCTTGATTGCCTGTGTCCATGGTCACCCCAATAGCATGTTATATGGTGATTCCACATGTACCACACATAATGTTACTTGTGTTTCAATTTCTCCTAGAGGAATTCGTACCATTATTTCGCCTTTAGGTTTTGTTATAGATTTTCCAAAGCCATAAATATGATAAGTTGAACAAGACATCTCTTCATCCTTGTATCCCATTTTCTTAAATGTATGATAAAATATTATATCTATAGAACTTCCTGTATCCACCAAAGTTCTATTCACAGCCCATTCTTCCACAGATCTTGTTGATTTTTCCTTTTTCATTCGTATAGTGGATACCGTGACTACCAAAGGAGATGTATGATTCAAATTTTCTCTTGGTATTTCTGTTGCTGTGAATGTGATTTTCTGCTTTTCCCAATCCTTCATAGGTGATACTTTCTCCACCGTCATAATTTTCTTTCCTTCAAAATCTCGTTTATGAATCCTTCCTTTAATATTTTCATGGAATTGGTTGATCATCGCTTTTGTTATCGTATTACACTCCAACTTCCTGTAATTCTCCTTGGCTTTAATCATTTTTCCTTCAACTATTTCATCAACTTGTTCGATCATCTTTTTAACTTGAATACTGATCTTTATTCTTGGTTTTTCTACGATTTTCAACTTTTAATCCCTGTTTCTAGCGCCATTATGTAGTTGCAGGAATTCCTACACTACACCCCTCACAAGAATTCATAATAATCAACACATATTTGAAGATTAAGAACAATAGTTTTATTGATTAATTCTAAGAAATATTACAAGAAATAAAAGAACTCAGGAATACAACCGCTCTCTTAAACTTTCTCTCTCCTCAAAACTTTCTCAATACTCTACCTTTGATCTCTCTCCTGAATCTGTTAGTTCTCTTTATATAGGGTAAGTACATAGTGGATGACAGCTAAGGCATCCTTTAATTTCGGATATGTCTTGCGATAATCTCGCAAGATTATTAGTGGATTTCCTTCACAAATCTATTTTATTCGCAAGATTATCACACTTTCTTCATGTTTGTGCTATCGTCATCTATTACGTCATTTTTCTAATCATTCTGCGGCATTTGTAATGAGCAGTTGAAAATCTCGCAAGAGTGTTGTTGTTAGCTTCGCAAGATTATTGCTCCTGCGATATTCTGATCCTACAAAAAGTGTTGTTCTTAATCTTCAAATATGTGTTGATTATTGTGAATTCTTGTGAGGGGTGTAGTGTAGGATTTCCTGCTACTACATGTTGGCGCCAGAAACAGGGACTGATTCAAAGATAAAGATTGATATTGTGATTTATGAGATTGTGGAGATTATTGTGAAAATTGTTTAGATCGAGAAAATGATAAAAGAAAATGATAAATCAGTCGGAGAAAATATGGTTAAGATCAATGAGAATAAAAGAATATTGGAGTGTAATGTAATCACAAAAACGATTGTAGTAGCAGGATTTCCCACACTACACCCCTATTAAGATCCTATAAAAATCTAAGTGAAACTAGTTGAAGATTAAAGAATTAAACGACACTTTTATTATTTAGATCTCAGAAATGTTTACATAAAATATTCAAACTCAGAATTACAACTTTCTTTTCTGGAGTTTCTCTCTCCTCAAGATTTTCTCAACTCTAAAAAATACATCATCCTCATATGGACTTACTTGAACCCTTTATATAGGAAATTACATAGTGGGTGACAGCTAAGTTTTCCCCTTGTTTCGGATATATTCTGCGATCTCATCGTGGTATTTGCAATATTAATCTTCGCCAACTTTTGTAATCCTCGTGAAACAACACTCTCATAACATGTCTCTTCAATCGTCAACTATTATGATGCTTCCCTGTGACGCTCGCCAAATGTTGCTGAAGAATCCTCACGACACTCTCGTGAATAATGTCATTTATACTTATAGGAATATTTGACCTTCTCGTGAAAGCGTTGTTCTTATCATGAAAATATCGTTGTGGCGATATTCTGGTACTACATCTTGCCTCTTCTCACATCTTTTCTGCGAAGAAGAAAAGATCGTGAGAATAAATTTCCGTAATCTCCTATCTTTTCACCTCCATCTTTATTCTGACACGTCTCTAAACCTTTCACCAGCTGTCTTCATATAATTTTATCATCCATATATTTTTCGACACGTCATCTTAAACCGCTGTAATTTGACCATTCACGTCCTTTCATTGTATTAACTATATTTATTTTCTCGAGAAACTTCTTCTGCTATAAATACCTTCTCTCATTCTTCTCTTTTTCTTTCTTCTCATTCTCTTTCCTTCTTCTTCTCTGCAAATTTCATTGCTTTCCCAAAAATCGCGCATCTACTATCTTTCGCCATTTTTTCAATCTCCTTTCATTTCCATTCTCTCAAAATGGTTGTTGTTGGTGCTAAAAATCTTATTGCTTTCAATTTGACGCAAGAAAAACTTAAAAATCAAGGATTTGACTTATCTTTAATCCTAGATCAAAGTCCCAAATCTGTTCTTTCTCTTGAATTATTTTCTAACTTCCAATGTTCTCGTGAAAAAATTATAGTTTCATTAGGCCAACTTGAAGCTGGTCTTCCACTTCCTCTCTACAACCCTGAACTTCCACTCTTTTACCAAATAATTTCTTATAAGAGATTTTCACGAGCGGTGTATCAACTTGGCGGGGATTGTATTAGATTATTACTAGAATATGCCTCTCGTGGTGCTGGCAAAGGATCCCAATATTCCGAAGAACATAAAAGTCTTAAATATAAACATATTCCGATTATCCCTGCAAAGTATACTGTAGATAACTTCTTTCGAAATTACCAGTTACTCCCCATGGTAAGGGATAGTACCTGTTGGGGTGTCCGTTTGCATAAAAATAAGGTCACTGCTGAAAATGCTCTTATGCAAGATATTGATTTTCATACCAATACAAATGATGGCCCTCGTCATTCTAATGACGATAAGTGGTTTATTTTTCTCTTATGCCTTAAAGGTCCTTATATATCCGGTTCTCTCCAACTTCCTGCGAATCTCTCTCACTATGAACCATGGACTTTCAACTGGCCTGATAGGTTTTCCGATGTATATTCTCTCATATTCTTATGCTATTATTATTTTTTCCTTCACACTCTCGCTAACTTTTCCGTTATCTTGTAGGTTGCCAAAATGAAGCTTAATTACCAGAAATATAGGAAACCAACACTCTTCTAGCTCTTAGATCTTTCACAGATGAAGTAAGAAATATTCCTTTATTAATTAACAATATATTGTTTCCCCTATTTCTTATCTTTATCTGTGTTTGTAGGTAATTGAAGAATTACCACCTTTAGAGACAAAACCTAAGGAGAAACCTTCAACTAATCGTAAAGGGAAATCTACTGTTTCAAGTGAAGGAAGACGCTCTGCCCCTCGTGATAAAGAACCCAGCGATCCTCCTTTGAAGAAGAATAAAACTCAGCATTCTTCTTCTCAACATACCCAATTGGATTCAATCATTATTAATAAATCTAATGATGAATTTATCGAAGAATTTGACGATATTAGAGAAGTTCCCTCTGTGAAAAATTCTTCTCCCTCTGATTCTTCTATGGCCCAACTGTCCATGCTTTTTGGCGATTCTTCTCGTGGAACTGCGAATGAGTATGGTGATGAGACTCTTAATGGGCTAGCTCAAGCGCTCGTCAAAGTGTGCGATGCTCCAATCTTATCTGATAATAATTCTCTTCGTGGAATTTCTGGAACTCTAACTCCAAGCTTCTTAAATGCACTTGGTATTCTGGTATATTTTCTTAATTGTTTCTTAATTCGCCAGATTTCTCTCGTCAAATTTTTTTTACTTATAAAACTCTGTTGCAGGTTGGGAGAGCTTCTTTTGCTTCTGCTGTTGATTTAGATAATAAATGTGCTTCATTTAAGAAAAAGGTTGTTAACCTTCGCCAAGATAAAGATAAACTAGAGGCTGAAATTGCTGAGCTTCGCGAGAAAAATAAACTATTGGAAACTGAAGCTTCAGTTGATAAACATAAGATTTTGGATCTTAACAATGCCAACAAACAACTTTATGGTATGATTTACTTTTTCTTTCTTTTAGATTTTTTATTTTTCTTTTATATAGCTTATCCAAGCAATCATTTTTGCAGATGTTTATGGTCTAACTGAAGAGGCTACGTTCCTTCAAACCTTTCCCGAACTTGTAGATGATAATACTCTTCTTGCTCGCCTTAATAACTCCTTAAGTAATTTTGCTGACGAACAAATTAAATCCCTCTCTATAGAGGAACTTAAATTTAAGTTTAATCTCCTGACCATTGAACACAAACACACTTTAGGATTATCTAATAAATTTAAGCATCTTTATCATGAATCAAAAGAAGTGATCAATGGATTAAGAAGTATAAATAGTGATCTTGTTGACGAGAAAGATCAAGCAATTAGAAATGGCAAATGAAACTCTAGCAGATTTCCATAAAATTCTTCTCGAAGTTCAAATGGAAAGAGATAAACTCTTCTGCGAAAATAAATATCTTCTTGCAAGAGAAACTCAAGTTCGTTCTCGCCTTCTTATTACTAGCGATGATGAGTTTTCTTGGGCAGCACAGGTTCTTGATAATGCTAGGAATAATTTAGGTATAGATGCTAGTCTTCATGCTGATCAATCGGCCTTAATTAGGGACTTGATTTCTGAGAAAGAAGGTTGTTAACCACTCTATTCTATGTATATATTTTTTTTAACTTCCATCTTAACGGTGCCTTATTCTCGCAGATTCTGAAGATAAATGTCGTGTAAGGATGAGAGAACTAGAAGATATTAATCACCAACTCGCGAACTATCTTACTGCTCGCAACGATAAATACTCGCGATTGAAAGCTCAATTTGAGATTACTTCTGCAAATTTTAATAGAACCCTCCTCATCACTCGTAATGATACCACTAAGCAGGTTTGTGACGACCATGAAATTCCTCATTCTTTGTATCCTGATCTTGCAAAGGCAATACCATCAATAATTCCAGATCTTGGTGTCTCTGATTCGATGAAGATTTTGACGAAAGTGAAGAAGAGAATAATGACGAAGAAACAAATTAAAGCGATGATGAAGAACCCATCAAAGATAATGAAGAAGAGAAATCCGGTGAAAAAGAAGAATCTGATAAAGATAACAATGTTGATAAATGAAACAATGTATCTGTTTGACTTCTTTATTTTATGTAATCAATCGCGAGTTTCTTCAATTTGATGCAACTTTCTTCAATTTAATGTGTAAATTTCTTTGCCCCTTTATCTGTATGAATGAAAGAACATCCTCTTTTTTGCAAATATAACTTGATCAATATAGTTTGCATCTACTAATTATCTGCGCTTTAATATCCATATAAATTTCTCATATGGTGATGAATAATAATCTTTATCATTCTATTCATTCCCATACTTGCCTCTATTATTCATCTGCAATATGAGAAATTTAATAAACGAATATTTTGGCGAATTTCATAATTTCTGCGATATTGTCGCAAACCTTGATATTTTTGCGATCTTATGGTCTTATCATGCCTTCCTACTTAAAGGTCTTACTTTGCCATGGTATTCTCTCCGCAACAATATCGCAGGACGTCTTTACATTTTCATGTATTGACCCATTGATCTTGTCTTATCTGCATTTATTTATTATATTGCGACAATATGACGAGCCTAAGTTTTCTCGCGAAAACAAAGCCTCGTGACATTGCCGTCTTGCGATGAAATCGCAGGACATCTTCACATTTGCATGTAAAAACCCCTTGACCTCATCTTAACTTTTTTCTCTTATGGATTTTTGCCTCTGTATAATTTACGCGACAATATGACAGGCCTAAATGATCTTGCGATCTTAGAGCCCCATGACATTGCCGTCTTAAGACACTTATCAGCTCCCTAATGGAGGGTTCCGCCCTTATCTTCCCCTGGTTGCCCCTTCAAGGAGGGCACATCGGCCATACAAGACTAGCTCCTCCCATCCAGATTTACCAACAACCAGTTGTTTTCGCAGCCTCTTGTCCTTTATGCCTATATGGATTATAGTTACAAGACTGCACCCTAGGTGGGGTTTTCTTCAGGCCAAGTGCATTGTATCCAAGACTTACCAAAGATGGCCAGGGTAGGTTCGTCCGTCCCGGGCATCCTTGGCTAAACCGTGTACCTCGGCGCCTTTATCATAATCTGCACTTCTTGGAAGAGACTCTCAGTCATCCAACCAGGGTATAACCTTATAAAGCTGGAAATCCAAGATCTCTCTCCCGGATAGGTTTTCTTTAACCCTTACGTCTGTATGACTCAGATTCCAGTAGAGGTATAACCTTATCCCCGAATCATATAAAGAGATACCCCCTTTATGACGTGCTTGTAGGTCTTACATTTGCCTCTTACGAAATTGTATTCGCGAACTAAGGTGCACGCCATAAAGGTTTGTCACGTTCTCTTAATCTCTGCGAAATTATATTCGCGTTTCTTCAAATTTCTTGCGAGTTTCAAATCTCAATATTTTTTTTTTTAACTTTTCAATTTCATTTTCTTCATTCAAACAGAAAAATCAACTTTACCTTTCCACTTCTAGCGATCTGCTCGTCATATTTCATCTTTCTATCACTTCATTCTTCTCATCTTCCTTATCATCTGTTCTTTTACTTAGTGTTTTCCCGCAAGTTGCTTGTCATTTCTTCCTTTTATGCTTTTTATACATGTACCTTTGCTGCGTTTTATTATTTGCTTGATATCTGCGAGGGACTCGTTAGTTACTTCTTCATGCTTTTCTATTGAATCAACCATTAATTTGTCACTTCTCTGTTGTTGCTTAATTCTGTATTTCCAATTGTTGTTCTTCCCTGCTCTTTCTTCACAAGACTTTATATCTATCTCATAACATTTCTTACTTTCTCCCCAATCTCCTTTAATTACTCCAACACCATTTGGATGAGGGAATTTAATGCACTGATGAAAGGTAGATGCAACACCCAATATCTTGTGTAACCAAGGTCGACCAATCAAGGCGTTATATGGTGATTCAATATCGACAACACAGAATAAAATCTTGGAAGTCATTCCTCTTAACGGAATTCTCATTGTGATCTCCCCTTTAGTCTTGTTGGCAGTTCCATTAAAACCATAGATTCTGTATGTCGATGGTATCAAATCTTCATCTTTTCCACCCATGGTTCTGTAGGTGTGGTAGAACAGGATATCTACGGAACTGCCAGTATCAATTAGGATTCTATCAATGGCCCAAGAATCTTCCATTTCGTTATTGTTTTCTTTACCTTCTTCTTCTTCTTCTGGTTTTATTTCCAACCTTACCACCAATGGGTTATCATGCAGCTCGCCAGGCTCTGGTATTTCTTGTGCTGTAAAAGAAAGGATTTGTTTCTGCCACTCTTCTAATGGCGAGATTCTCGCTATATTCATTATTTCTTTTCCATCTATATCTCTGGAAAAGACTCTACTTAAGACATTATCGTGTAAATCTTCGATGGTTCTGAAAGAATGCACAATAGAATTATAAAATAAATTCTTTGCTTTAGTTCCAACCTCTATAACAAAGGTTTCTGCTCCTTTTACATTAGTCATTCTGTGATCGTCTGGTGGTGGTGGCAATTGTTGCGGTTGTTGATTCCCTTTTAGAAAATGATTTAGCTTCCCCTGATCGATCATTCTTAAGATTATTATTTTTACATTTCTGCAATTATTTATCGAATGCCCATGAAAATGATGATAAGGACAGAATTCTTGATTACGAGTGTTAGGATGTGGTTCCTTCCCCATGTTCCATGGCGAGGGTATATTTTCCATTAAAATGATAGCTTCCCAGATTTTTTCTACACTAGCATTCAAGGGTGGCATCTTAATCTCCTCCCATATGGTTCTCATGCTCCCCTGATTTGAAATTATTTTTCTTTTGTCCACCATAAGTTTCTTGGGGTTGGTCAAGCCTTTGGATTTGACTATTTCCTCCACGATTGTAATAATTCTTCTCTCTTTCAAATTTTTCTTGATTACGATTTCCCATAGCCACTAGCTTTTGTTTGTCATTATTCGCCACTTTTTATGCTTGAACTTGCGAGGTGCTCGCCACATTATTAATCATTTTGGGAAGAAAACTTCCATTAGCCACTATAGAACTGGTGTTTGAAATTGGGTATGACTCCATTTCATTTTGTTTTTCTTCCAAAGCAATGTACTCTTCTTTTAGTTCTCTTAGTTCAGTCATTGTGATGGTGTTTTTGATTCTGAAAATTTGTATGTAGAGAAAATTGGTCGCAAACATTGCATTAATGAAGGATAAAATAAGATATCTCTCATCTACTCTTCCCATCCATCTCACTACACATTGTCTTCCATCTTATGGTTAGATGTTTTAGACTCTCGCCAATTCTCTTTTTAATCCAAACACATCTTCGATACCTGGTCGTGAAGAGTTGTTGCTTATGTATGCACCCAAAAATGTAGCTTGTAAGTGATCAAAAGAAGTAATAGTATTTTTTCGGCAATCCCTCAAACCATTTTAGCGCCTCGCTTGATCAAACTGGATGCAAAGTACTTGCATAAAACATCATCATGATTCTCCACTGCAGCATACACCTAACATAAGCTTTAACATGTTGAATATCACAAGTAGTCCCATCGAAAATACTTGTTTAGTCTTTGGAAAATTGCATTTTGGAGGAATTCCTCTTAGTTGTACTTCCTTGTGTGAAGGAGTTCTAGCTTTGCTTCTTCGATTGCTTCATCAAGTTGCCTTCTTCCACCTTCTCTTCTATTATTTATCATCCCTCTCATTTCTGCTAATTCCCTCAAAATTTGCTCATTTGCAGTTGGGCTTTGTTCTATTGGCCCTTTTAACGCACTTTCTCTTCTCCTGCGATTTTCCTCTTCATTTCTATCTAAAATTCGTAGTCGATTTTGTCTCCTAATTTCTTCTCCACCAACTTCTTCATTTCTCACCAATTCTCTTTGTTGTCTTTCTATCCTTCTCTATATTCTGTCATATTCTTCCCGAATATTTCCATTTTCACGATTTTGTGTACGTCTTCTTTCTCGATTATCATGATTGGTTTGCCTTATTGCCTCTTGAAACTCCTGTTCTTCTATTTTTTCCCTCAGTCTTTCTCTCTCGCAAGCTAGACGTGCCTGTTCAGCATAATGTCTCTCTATTTCATTCTCAATAATTCTTTGATTTCTGACTTGCTCGCGTCCATGTAATATTCTTCTACCTTCTTCGTGATTTTCTTCACCATCTTGATTATCTTCATTTCTTTGATTTTCAATATTTCGTCTTCCATTTAAAGTTTCCCCACGTGGATTGTTATAATCATTATTTACTCTCTCTTCTCCCTGGCATTTCCCTCTATTTGGATTTTGCGTTTCTTCTTGTACATTTTCTCCATCATTTCTTATGAGAGAATTTCGCCTTGGTATTTCTCTAAGTGACCTTGAACTTGATCTAGTTGTACTTCTTGATCTTCTTCTTTGTAACCTTAAGTTCTCCATTCTCAACTCATGATTTTGTCTTGTTAAATTTGCACGTTCCACCGCCTCTAACCTTCTTTCTTCTTGTATTCTTTGCCCTAATTCCTCTGTTGTTTCATCTTCATCTTGATGAATCGACCCTTCTTCTACCTCCTGATTTCTTCCTACTCCATTTTCTTCTCTTAATTGTCGATTTGTTTCTTCTCCCATTGAATCTGATCTCCATGTATGCACGCTTACTCTATCATAATCCACTCTTCCATTTTGTACCGATGTTGATTGGTTTGGTTGTTGAATTGAATTTTCCCTTTCATTCCTTGTTCTATTCCTCCTAGTTCTCATCCTTGAAGATTCTCCTAATACACTTGTTTCTTCACCTGCAAGTCTTTTACTTCTTCTCACTATTGTTGGTGGTTCTGATGTATTTCTTCTCCTTCTTCCAGCCATTTCTTCAATTTCTCCAAATCTTCAAATTGTAATTAGAGATTTTGGATCTTGATTCCCCTTAGTCGGCGCCAAAATGTAGTAGCAGGATTTCCCACATTACACCCCTATTAAGATCCTATAAAAATCTAAGTGAAACTAGTTGAAGATTAAAGAATTAAACGACACTTTTATTATTTAGATCTCGAAATGTTTCTGAGAAAATATTCAAACTCAGAATTACAACTTTCTTTTCTGAGTTTCTCTCTCCTCAAGATTTTCTCAACTCTAAAAAATACATCATCCTCATCGGACTTACTTGAACCCTTTATATAGGAAATTACATAGTGGGTGACAGCTAAGTTTTCCCCTTCTTTCGGATATATTCTGCGATCTCATCGTGGTATTTGCAATATTAATCTTCGCCAACTTTTGTAATCCTCGTGAAACAACACTCTCATAACATGTCTCTTCAATCGTCAGCTATTATGATGCTTCCCCGTGACGCTCGCCAAATGTTGCTGAAGAATCCTCACGACACTCTCGTGAATAATGTCATTTATACTTATAGGAATATTTGACCTTCTCGTGAAAGCGTTTTTCTTATCATGAGAATATCGTTGTGGCGATATTCTGGTACTACAACGATGGTTGATGAATTCCATGAAAACATTAGAGGGAGGATACATAAACGAGATTTTGAAGGAAAAAAGATTATGACGGTAGAAAAAATATCTCCGTTGAAGGATTGGGAAAAGCATAAAATTACATTCACATCGGCAGAGATACCAGAAGAAAATTTGAACCACACATATTCTTTGGTAATCACAGTAACAGCTATGCGAAAAGAAAATGAGAAATCAGCAAAATCTATGGAAGAATGGGCAGTGAATAGAACTTTGGTAGACACGGGAAGCTCAGTTGATGTAATATTTTATCATGCATATAAAGGAATGGGATACAAAGATGAAGAAATGTCTCATCCAACATATCATGTTCATGGTTTTGGAAAATCCACAACTAAACCAAAAGGAGAAATAACAGTGAGAATTTTGTTAGGAGAAATTGAAACACAAATAACTCTATGTGTGGTGGATATGGAGTCACCATATAACATGTTGTTGGGAAGATCATGTATACATGCAATTAAATCTATAGCATCAAAATTACATCAGTGCATCAAGTTTCCTATGCCAAGCGGGATTGGCGAAATTAGGGGAGATATTGAAGGTGCGAAACTATGTTATCAAAATGAAGTGAAAAATTATGAAGGACGAGTGAAGAAGCGAAAAGCTCGCAGGAAGATGGCAAAAGAGGCAAAGAAATAAGGGGAGTTTAAAATCTACATGATAAGAGCAGGAGAAGGAAAAGGAATACCCAGCGAAATTTCGCAGGATGGAGATAAACCAGCGAAAATTATAAAAGAACCAACACGAATGGGAGAACCTGAAGCAAGTTACACTGCTGCAGAACCAACAAAAGAAGTAAATATTTATAGAATCAGAATATCGCCACAACAATATTCCTGCGAGATTTATAGCGACAGTTCTGCGAGCTCTTCAACAACACACTGTGAGTGTCACAAAATGACTCAAAGCAATGATTTAACAGATGACGATAGCTGAAACATGAGAAGAGTGTGACCATTCTGCGAGGGTTATATCATCTGCGATGGTCAGCGTTATCACTGCTATGATAAGATCGCGAGTCAGATCCGAAATTAAAGGACAGATTAGTTGTCATCCATTATGTAATTATCATATATAAAGAGACCCGGTAGGTTCAGAAAAGGGAGATGAATTTTTTAATGCTAAGAAAGTTTTGAGGATAGAGAAAATTCAAGAGAGTGATTGTATTCTTGATCTCATCTATTGCTTGTAAACATTTCTGAGAATCAAATAATAAAGTGTTGTTTTTAATCTTCAAATATGTGTTGACTATTGTGAATTCTTGTGAAGGTTGTAGTGTAGGTTTTCCTGCAACTACATTTTGGCGCCCGAAACAGGGATGAATTGATGATTATTTGAAGAAAAAGATAAAAATTGACATTGTGATTGGAAGGAATTTGGAACAATTAGTGAAAGATCTTACGCAATATCCAACAGTTTACTAAGATTAATGTCTATAAGAAGAAGAAATACATCAGAGCCACCAAAAACCGTAAGGAGGAGTAAAAGACTTGCAGATGGGGAAACAGATGAAATAGGAGAATATTCAAGGATAAGAACAATAAGAGATAGAACAAGGAATGATGGAGAAAATCATGTTCGACAGCCACATCAGCAAACACCAATGCAAGATAGAGCTGTGGATTATGATAGAGTAAGCGTGCATACTTGACGATCAGATTCAATAAAAGAACCAGAAAATCGACAATTAAGAGATGAAAGACGAGAGGGAAGAAACCAAGAACTAAATAGAGGATTAATACATGGAGATGATGAAAATGAAATAGTAGAGGTTTTAAGAAAAAAAATACAAGAGGAAAGGAGATTAGGGGCGGAAGAACGTGCAAATTTGGCAAGGCAAAACCATGAATTGAGGATGGAAAACATGAGGTTACAAAATAGAAGGTCAAGAAGCACAACGAGATCAAGTTCGAGAACAATCAGAAGTGAGATAAGAAGAAAATCACCTATAACAAATATTGAAGAAGAAAATCATGATCCAAATGGAGGACGTCGTGAAATGAGAGAAATAAGGGAAGATCGTTACATACCACAAGGTGAAATTCAACAAAATGAACAAAATAACAGAAGGAAGGAGAATGAACAACATCAGGCACGAAATAACCAAGATGGCGAAGAATATCAAGAGGAAGGAAGAAGGATAATGCATGAAAGAGAAACTCTAAAAAAATCAGCAGATAATTGAAAGAGAAATCGAGAGACATTATGCTGAACAAGCACGATTATCTTGCGAAAGGGAAAGATTGAGAGCAAAGGTAGAAGAGCAAGAATTCCAAGAGGCAATTCTACAGAATAATCACGACAATCGAGAAATAAGACGTGAACAGAACCGTAATAATGGTAATATTAACGAAGAATACGATAGGGTGCAAAGAAGAGCAGAAGAAAATCGCAGAAGAGAAAATGAGAGCTATAATGGTATGCGTATTAGCGAAAGAAATGTAAGAGAAGATAGTGGAGAAAGACAAGAAGAAAATAATGGAGACGGAAATCAAAATCTCGCAACACAAGATAGGCAAGAACGCAAGAGAAGGGAATCTTCACTGAAAAGACCAATGGAGCAAAATTCAGTTGGGAATGAACAAGTTCTAAGAGAATTAGCAGAAATGAGGGGAATGTTAAATGATAGAAGAGAAGGAGGCAAAAGACAACTTGACGAGGCGATTGAAGAAGCTGCAAAAACTCCATTCACTCAAGCAGTAAAATTAGGAGGAATACCCCCAAAATGCAATTTACTAGCGTTAACCAGTATTTTTGATGGAACTACATGTGCCATTCAACATATCAAAGCCTATGCTAGGTGTATGCTACAATGGGAGAACCATGATGTTGTGTGATGCAAATACTTTGCGTCAAGCTTAACTGGCGAGGCGTTAAAATGGTTTGAGGGTTTACCCAAGAATACTATAACTTCTTTCACTCATTGACAAACCACATTTTTGGGAGCATACATAAGTAACAATTCTGCGCGTCTAGGAATTGAAGATGTGTTTGGGTTAAAACAAAGGATTAGAGAGAGTCTGAAGAACTTAACATTAAGGTGGAAAACAATGTGCAGTGAAATGGCTGGTATAGTGGATGAGAGATACCTCATTTTATCTTTCATTAATGCTATGTTCGCAACCAATCTACTATATGTTCAAATTTTCAGAGTCAAAAATACCATCACAATGACTGAGCTGCGAGAATTACAAGAAGAATACATTGCTTTGGAGGAGAAACAAAATGAGATGGAATCATATCCAGTCACAAGCACTAGCTCAATAGCGGAAAACGAAAGTTTACTCCCTAAAATTATTAATAAAGTGGCGAGCACCTCGCAGCCACAACAAGAGAAAGTGGTGATTGATAACCAGAAGAAGTTAGTAGCCATGGGAAGTCGAGATCAAGAGGAGTATGAAAGGGAAAGGAATTATTATAATCGCGGTGGAAATAATAAAATTCAAAGACTTGATCAGCCGCAAGACAATTATGGCGGTCAGAGGAAAAATAATTTTAGAGGGAAAGGGAGTCAGAAGATAATATGGGAATAAATTAAGATGCCACCCCTAAATACTAGTATAATTTATTTTTGGGAGGCTATCATTTTGATAGAAAATATACCATCACCCTGGAATATAGGAAAAGAGACACATCCAAATAATCGAAATCAAGAATTTTTTCCTTACCATCATTTTCATGGTCACTCAATAAACGATTGCAGGAATATAAAAAGAATAATTTTGAGGATGATTGATCAGGGAAAGTTAAATCATTTTCTAATAGGACATCCGCAATCTCAAAAGTTACCACCAGCACCAGATATTAGCAGAGTGAATATTGTAAAAGAAGCAGAAACATTTGTGATAGAGGTTGGAGCCAAGGCGAAGAGTTTGTTCTGTAATTCCATCATACATTCATACAAGACTATTGAGGATTTACAAGACAACGTTCTAAGCAGAGTTTTCGCGAGAGACGCAGATGGAAAAGAGATAATGAATATTGCGACAGTCTCGCCATTAGAGGAGTGGCAAAAGAAAACTATTTCTTTCACTGCACAAGATGTACCAGAGCCTGGCGAGATGCATGACAACCCACTGGTGGTAAGATTAGAAATAAATCCAAAACAAATAGAAGAAGAAGATGAAGAAAAAAATGATGATGTTGAAACTGAAGATTCTTGGGCCATTAACAGAGTTCTAATTGATACTGGAAGTTCAGTTGATATCTTATTTTATCATACTTACAAAACCATGGGTGGAAGAGACGAGGATCTGATACCGTCAACCTATAAGATCTATGGTTGCAATGGTACTACCAACAAGCCCAAAGGGGAAATTACTATGTGGATTCCGTTAAAGGGGTTATCTTCCAAAGTTCAATTTTGTGTGGTTGACATAGAATCACAATATAACGCCTTAATTGGCAGGCCATGGTTACATGGAATTTTAGGTGTAGCGTCAACTTATCACCAGTGCATTAAGTTTCCACATACCAGCGGTATTGGAGTTATAAAGGGAGATTATATTGAGGGAAGGAAGTGTTATGAAATTGACATGGAATCTTGCGAAGAAAGAGATGCGAGGAATAGAAATTGGAAGCATAACATCAAGCAGAGGCAAAGAAGTGACAAATTAATGGTTGATACAATAGAACGGCGAGAAGATGGGATACTGCAAAGTCAACACACACTAAAGGAAATTGATGGCGAGCGCCTCGCAGATGGAGAGAAATAACAAAACGCAACAAAAGGGAAGAAGCAGAAAGTAGTAAGTACAAAGGTAAATTGATGAAATTTAAGAAATTTATAAACGATTTGTTGAAGAAAATGTTTCAAAAGAATATTTCGTTTGAATGAAAAAGATGAGATTGAAAAATTATACAAGAGTTTAAATGCAAATAAAGATAAGATCAAAGAAAAGGAATTTCATCAGAGTTGCGATACTCACAAGAGAAATATAAGAACGGGACAAACCTTTATGGCGCATACCCTAGTTCGCGAATAAAATTTCGTAGGAGGAAAATGTAAGACCTAAAGTGCGTCATATAAGGGGGTATCTCTTTGCATGGCTCAGGGATAAGGTTATCTGCATTCTTTGAACTGAGTCATGGAGATTGGGGTTATTGAAAACCCATCCAGGAGAGGTACCTTGGATTTCCAACTATATAAGGTTATACCCTGGTTGGACGACCGAGGGTCTCTCCTAAGGAGTGCAAAGTATGATCAAGGCGCCGAGGTACATAGTTGAGCCAAGAGTTCCCGGGGCGTACGAAACTACCCTGGATATTCTTGGCAAGTCTTGGCTATGATGCACTCGGCCCGAATAAAACCCCACTTAGGGTGCAGTCTTGTAACTATAAGCTATATAGGCATAAAGGACAAGAGGCTGCGAAAATAGCTGGTTGTTGTTAAGACCGGATGAGAGGAGCTAGTCTTGTATGGCCGATGTGCCCTCCTTGAAGGTGCAACCAGAGGGAAGATAAGGGCGGAACCCTCCATTAGGGAGCTGATAAGTTTCTAAAGACGGCAATGTCATGGGGCTTTATGATCGCAAGAACATTAAGGCATGTCATATTGTCGCATGATAAATATTATACAGAGGCAATAAGCCATGAGAAAAAGTTAAGATGAGATCAATGGGTTTTTACATGAAAGTGTAAATACGTCCTGCGATTTCATCACAAGACGACAATGTTATAAGGCTTTGTTCTAGCAAGGGAGCTTAGACTCGTCATATTGTCGCAGAGAAATTGACAAAATACGGATAAGGCAAGATCAATGGGTCAATACATGCAAGTGTAAAGACGTCCTGCGATTTTGTCGCCAAAAATAAAAAGTGGCTAAATAAGACCTTTAAATAGGAAGGCAAAATAAGACCACAAGCGATCATAAGATTATACAGACATGACCTGCGATATTTACGCAAACGTTAAGGCAAAGTTTACAAATAGATTTTATTCAACATTAATATGCTCAATCTTTCATATTGCAGATGAATAACAGAGGCAAGTATGGGAATGAACAGGATGATAAGATTATTATTCATCTTTATATGGAAGATTTACGCAGATGGATAAAAATTAATAATCATGTTGATTAACCATATTGCAAAAAAGAATTGTTTATTAACCATATTGCAAAAAATAATTGTTTACACATATAGAAGCAAAAAAAATTTATACATCAAGGAACCTTGCAGTAATATCACAAGAAGAAGGAGATAAATGTACAAATATTACAAGGAGATTAAAAAAAGGAAACAAAACTAGTTAGATACATCATCATCCTTGCCAGATTTTTCTTCTTCTTTGTCTTCGCCGTCATCTTCGATGTATCCTTCATCTCAACTAGATTCTTCAGCTTCACTGTCAGAGATAACAAGATTTGGAGTATTCTTTGGAACTTCTTCCGCGAGGAAAGGATACAAAGAGTGAGGAATGTTGTTGTAGCGCCTCCTAAGCTAGCAGCTGACTAAACCAAGAATTTAACTAAACAAAGAGGCACTAAAATCTAAAGCATGTACTTAAGCATTCAATTAAGAAATGCGATACAAAACTTAACCCAAAACTAACCCCGCTCAGAAACATATATACAATAATTCCTCTCCAATGATATATATAAAATAATCATTTGGTTTACAAAAGAATATACAACACAATCAACATATCAGGATGTAAACAAATAACGAAGTTAACTTCTCGAAGCTTTTTTGCTTGCAAATCGCTCTGCTCATCATTTAAATCAAATGGGGAATAATTAACATTTAACTTCTAAGTAATCATATGCAGATTTGAAAAACATATTTGTAAAACAGAGTTGGAAAACATTACATGTTTTCCCAAACATTAAAAGATAACAAAGCCACTGAAATAAACAAACATGTATATGGACCTAAACTCCTCCTTTAGATTTCTGCGGTGACATTTACACACCTTATAATTTATGCGGTGACATTTACACACCTGAAAATAAAGACAAGTTAGTCTGTGGTGTTTAGTATACACACCCGTAATATTGATGCCCATTTCCACACCTATTATTAATATTGTGGTGTATCGCCCTAGCCATAATTCTGAAGGAGCAGTATCCAATATACCACAGATGGAAATTCTCATTTCCCATAGACAATCATAAAGATAAACAAAGCATGAAATATGCGAATAGACAATGCAATTAAGAAATAGACAATGCATGAGTTTATAAAACAAAGACTTTCGTAAAAGAAATAACAATGATTACAAAACTGTTAAATGCATTCCCACACCTTTTTGATGACAAGCCACACCTACCTTGAGATCCACGATCCACTGGTTCATCTTTTGGAATCGACCATTGGTAAGACAGACTAACTGTTAATCACACAAGAAGTCTAAGAATCTAGCCAAAAGGTTCATACAAGAATCATATAAGTCTATTTAATGGTTTTAAGCCCATTATGATATCTTATTCTCTATTTTTGGTATAACTAAAAGGTTACTAATCCAATTAGATTGATTCTATAGTCCGTAGGTAAGTCTTATGAAGATCTACAACTTTGTAGAAGGAACCAAAGTCTAATTCGGACCACAAAGGTCCAATTTATTACTTATAAGAAAACTAGTCCTAAGCCCAATTCTCCTAAAGAGGCCCATTAATCAAAGGCTTGGTCCATATGGGTAAACTAACGGTCACTAACGGTCAAAGGGTCCACTAATTGTCAACGTCAGTCAGAGTCAAGTCAATTCTACAGAGTCAAGGTCAAGTCAAAGGTCCAAGGTTAAAGTCTAGCTCGGTCATACTGAGTCAGCTATGGTCTGTTCAAGTCTGGTCGACTGAGTTAAGGTCTGATCCGACTCAGTCAGATTTACTAAGTCAGACACACTGAGTCAGTCAGACATCTGACTGACAGAAAGGATACTGGCCTGAGCCATTACACAGGCAAACACTCTATCATAGGCATCTTCTAACTCATGTCTAAACAATAGCAATAATACCAAACTCAATTTAAACTTCATAATCAAATTACAATACAATTAGCCTACCTGTAATTGCAGTTTAAATATTTAACAACACATACTAACAACAACAACACCAATTCATCCTCTTTGCAAAACCCTATACTTTCCTAACTCTTAACTACCACTCATACATCAAAACTTAATAACTTCAGGCTTGCAATTCTATCAAACCCATCAACTGCTATACCACCTTCTATTCCCTCATCTCATTCCAACTGTTGTCACCTTTAACTGTACCTCATATCATCTTCTATCACTTTAACCATGATCCCAACAACTTCAACTTGCATTTACACATCATTCCACTCACCACATAATCATTTCAGCATCTTACTCAACATCAAATTCACTAAATCAACACCTGCACATCCATATCTTCACAATTGCAGATAAATAATGAACTCCCTCAACTCATTTCCATACAAATACCTAACCTACATCTGCAATTTTCAATTCAACTCCAACATTTCCACTAGCTTCAACAGCAGCACCACCATCTTTCTAAACTTCCCCCAACACAGCAACAACAACACCATCCTCATGAATTTCCATTTCATATTCATCACATACTTAAGTAATGAAACTGAATAATTATACTGAAATCAATAGCTTTAAGTTATTAAGATGAAATTACCTCAAATCATATTCAACCCAAGCAGTTTGTGGTCGAATTCCTCAATTCATCTCCAAACAACCTTAGAACCTCAATTAAACTTCTTCTCTGCAAACAACACATGAAACCCATCTAACGATTCTATCTGAGTCTTCTTAATTCATCACTTGAATCGAATTTCACCTCAATTTACCGAAACCCAAATTCACTGATTCAATTTCCAATAGAAATTGAAATTAAACCCAATACATCTACATAATCTTCGATTCAGAACAAACCCATCATTAATTCATTGTCTTAAACCATTAACTTCATCTTCAAACTCTCATCTGAACTTTTCTTACGAACCCTAACTCTTGATTTGATTCTCAAATCAACTTTAGAACAACCTCGCAACTCTAATTAAGCAAAAAACCCGTTGTTATTTATCTTTCAACAACACTATATCCTCATCAATTCTACAAAATCCTTCAATCAACCTTATCTTCCTGAAACCCTAACTTCTGATTCATCTCTTCTTCTTCTTCAACAACAACAATTTGGACTACTCCATCATCTAACCAATTCCTTCACCGAGTTACTTTCACTCAAAACTCACTCTCGATTCTTAAATCTCTCGCAGAAGAAGAACCAGAGAAAAAAATGAGAAAACGAAAGAAGAAGAAAAAGAAAGAATACTGAAGAAGAAGAAAAAAAAGAAAAAAAGTGAACTTATCTTCTCGTTTAGATTGGGGATAAGGTCGGCCCGGAATGTTAAAGGCACCCTAAAAATGATAAGGGAAGCTAAGTCGGTTTTGACTACAAAATGATTAATCTTCTTCGTATGATGTCCGAATGACACGTGTGAGTAGCCCATTCCACGTAACTTTTCGAGATCTATCTAACGATACTAGTTTCGTATCCAAATCGTTGTTAGATTAATTCCTATCAATTAACGCCCGTGTTAAACTAAACGAGTTATTAACTGCTAATCATCACTTGATCATCTCTTGACCGGTCTAACAACGTTGACGAGCTTGAGGGTCACTACATTCTCCCCACCTTTAAACATTTTCGTTCTCGAAAATCGAACTGCCTTCTAGTCTTGAAAACTCCCCACCTTATAGAGTAATTCCATCTCTTGACTAAGCGCAAACAACATAGAATAAACCACAAACCTATATGGCTTTCTACAACTAAAATCTAAAATTTGTAGCTCTAGGTTCAACTACACTGATTTAGATTCTATCAAATAAGAAAATCTTAGTTTGTTACGCCAATTTCTATTTTATAAAAATACTTATCTCTAGCTTCTAGGAAGAATCCTACAATTCTTTCTAAGTAAGATTGAAACTATCGGTTCTTTAAAGATTTAAATTATACTTCTATGATCAGTCATCTCTGAATGCAGTTTCCGTATCAAGGTTGGCCAATCCCAACAATACCTTCCTACGAACAGAGAAAACACAACCTTCACTATTCTCCAGTGCTAGATAAACTAATTACTAATTTATTAAAATTAATTAGTCTTCAACTTTTATCTTAACTGGTGTAATTATAATAAATTTACTTCGTAAAATATATAAATAGTTCTCATCATTTTAAACAATTTCGACGTTTGAAATTTAATGACTATTATAAGTAAACCCAATTCGATTGTTTTAAATGCTAACTTACTATGACTGATTAATTTCTAAATTCTATTGTAATTGCTTTAACTTGAGGATTTTACTTTATTAACTATGTATATAATTCACAACATTTTAAACAATTTAAACCTCAAATTTTATTTTATCTTATTTATTTACATGAAACTAAATTTTAATTCCAAATGAAATTATAACTAAATAATTATTTAAAATTCATGTACTATTTTAAAATAACTGAATGTTATAACTATTATCCAATTGTTACTATTATTATTTCCAGTGTCTATTTGTTTATTTCATTATACAACTTGTTAAAAGTAAATAACCACTTTAAATTATTTATTTCTTTCTTTCTTTCATGTCGTTTGGTATTAATATTTAATTATTGTTATTACATACATTTCTTATTTCTTAGACTGATATAAGTTATTCATAATTAATCATAATGCAAAGTTTAACTTTATTATTAATACTAGATTTGATTTGATCTAACTTTATTTCCTTAAGTTTATATTATTGTTAAGTAATCCTTAAGTTGTATTATTAATAAAATCTACATTCTGTTATTACTATCCAATAATATTATCCAAATGATATTTACAATAATTCTAAATTTTATCATAATTAACATTAGACAGTATTATAATTTGCTTATTTTATCGAAAATTATTGTCTTAATTATACTATCATTTTCATTATTGTTTTATCAAATTTTCTTATTTGATTACTAGTGTAATTGACATACAATTAAAATAATTGTTTAGTAATGATACTTAGTTTAATTTATAAAACTTAATTGAAGATATGCGTAAATAATTTTCGTAGTTATTTAATCATAATCATAATAATAATTTATTTATTTTTCTTCTATATCCTTATCGGAATTTTATTAAATAAAGTTGATACTAATTGTGAATGCAAACATTACTTTATTAAAATTATTATTACTCTTATTAAATTATTATCATCTACAATTAGCAATTATTAATGTTGATGGTTGAATTATTATTTTAACTACTCTTACAAATATTAATAAGTCCCAAAAATTACTATCAACATTTATGTGGTTACTCCATAATTTATTTACTCTTCACATAAATCCATGTGTTCAGTAAGTTTCTATTTGATTTACAATTTATATCACTTATACTAATTTCACTATTATCATTATAGTATTAGATTGTTTACGTGTTCATACTTTTTAGATCAATTGTTATCAAATCCTTAAGTCATTGGTGTATCTTACAATTTTTACTTCAATACATAAACAAACAATCAAACAAACAATTCAATCAATTAGATAAATCTTTTAATTATTGATAGTTTTTAGTGATTAAGATTTATCTCACAAACCCAACCCAGTTCTAACTAATTTAGTTCACTAGCTGGCACTGGATATTCCCATATAAAATCTAATAGTGAGCTCTGATACCAACTTTGTAGCGCCTCCTAAGCTAGCAGCTGACTAAACCAAGAATTTAACTAAATAAAGAGGCACTAAAATCTAAAGCATGTACTTAAGCATTCAATTAAGAAATGCGATACAAAACTTAACCCAAAACTAACCCCGCTTAGAAACATATATACAATAATTCCTCTCCAATGATATATATAAAATAATCATTTGGTTTACAAAAGAATATACAACACAATCAACATATCAGGATGTAAAAAAATAACGATGTTAACTTCTCGAAGCTTTATTTCGCAACTCGCTTCTGTCCTCTGAACCGAAATGGGGAATAATTAACAACTTAACTTCATATGCAAATAATCATATTTGGAAAACGAGTTGAAAAACGAGTTGGAAAACATTACATGTTTTCCCAAACATTAAAAGATAACAAAGCCACCGAAATAAACAAACATGTATATGGACCTAAACTCCTCCTAGTTAGTTAGATTTACACACCTTATAATTTCTAGCGGTGACATTTACACACTGAAAATAAAGACAAGTTAGTCTGTGGTGTTTAGTATACACACCCGTAATATTGATGCCCATTTCCACACCTATTATTAATATTGTGGTGTATCGCCTAGCCATAATTACCATCAATATACCAAGGATGGAAATTCTCATTTCCCATAGACAATCATAAAGATAAACAAAGCATGAAATTCTCAATTTCCCAATAGACAATCATAAAAATAAACAAAGAAATAACAATGATTACAAAATCTGTTAAATGCATTCACACACCTTTTTGATGACAAGCCACGCCTACCTCGAGATCCATGATCCACTGGTTCATATTTTGGAATCGACCATTGGTAAGAAGTCTAAGAATCTCTAAGAATCTAGCCAAAAGGTTCATACAAGAATCATATAAGTCTATTTAATGGTTTTAAGACCATTATGATATCTTATTCTCTATTTTTGGTGTAACTAAAAGTTTACTAATCCAATTAGATTGATTCTATAGTCCGTAGGTAAGTCTTATGAAGATATACAACTTTGTAGAAGGAACCAAAGTCTAATTCGGACCACAAAGGTCCAATTTATTACTTATAAGAAAACTAGTCCTAATCCCAATTCTCCTAAAGAGGCCCATTAATCAAAGGCCTGGTCCATCTGGGTAAACTAACGGTCACTGAAGGTCAAAGGGTCCACTAACAGTCAACGCCAGTCAGGGTCAAGTCAATTCTACAGAGTCAAGGTCAAGTCAAAGGTCCAAGGTGAAAGTCTAGCTCGGTCATACTGAGTCAGCTATGGTCTGGTCAAGTCTGGTCAACTGAGTTAAGGTCTGATCTGACTCAGTCAGATTTACTAAGTCAGACACACTGAGTCAGTCAGACATCTGACTGACAGAAAGGATACTGGCCTGAGCCATTACACAGGCCAACACTCTATCATAGGCATCTTCTAACTCATGTCTAAACAACAGCAATAATACCAAACTCAATTTAAACTTCATAATCAAATTACAATACAATTATCCTACCTACAATTGCAGTTCAAAGCTTTAACAACACATACTAACAGCAACAACACCAATTCATCCTCTTTGCAAAACCCTATACTTGCCTAACTCTTAACTACCACTCATACATCAAAACTTAACAACTTCAGGCTTGAAATTCTATCAAACCCATCAACTGCTATACCACCTTCTATTCCCTCATCTCATTCCAACTGTTGTCACCTTTAACTGTACCTCATATCATCTTCTATCACTTTAACCATGATCCCAACAACTTCAACTTGCATTTACACATCATTCCATTCACCACATAATCATTTCAGCATCTTACTCAATATCAAATTCACTAAATCAACACCTGCACATCCATATCTTCACAATTGCAGCTAAACAATGAACTCCCTCAACTCATTTCCATACAAATACCTAACCTACATCTGCAATTTTCAATTCAACTCCAACAGTTCCACTAGCTTCAACAGCATCACCACCATCTTTCTAAACTTCCCCCAACACAGCAACAACAACACCATCCTCATGAATTTCCATTTCATATTCATCACATACTTAAGTAATGAAACTGAATAATTATACTGAAATCAATAGCTTTAAGTTATTAAGATGAAATTACCTCAAATCATATTCAACCCAAGCAGTTTGTGGTCGAATTTCTCAATTCATCTCCAAACAACCTTAGAATCTCAATTAAACTTCTTCTCTGCAAACAACACATGAAACCCATCTAACGATTCTATCTGAGTCTTCTTAATTCATCACTTGAATCGATTTTCACCTCAATTTACCGAAACCCGAATTCACTGATTCAATTTCCAACAGAAATTGAAATTAAACCCAATACATCCACATAATCTTCGATTCAGAACAAACCCATCATTAATTCATTGTCTTAAACCATTAACTTCATCTTCAAACTCTCATCTGAACTTTTCTTACGAACCCTAACTCTTGATTTGATCCTCAAATCAACTTCAGAACAACCTCGCAACTCCAATTAAGCAACAACCCCGTTGTTATTTATCTTTCAACAACACTATATCCTCATCAATTCTACAAAATCCTTCAATCAACCTTATCTTCCTGAAACCCTAACTTCTGATTCATCTCTTCTTCTTCAACAACAACAATTTCGACTACTCCATCATCTAACCAATTCCTTCACCGAGTTACTTTCACTCAAAACTCACTCTCGATTCTTCAATCTCTCGCAGAAGAAGAACCAGAGAAAAAAAATGAGAAAACGAAAAAAAAAGAAAAAAAAAGAATACTGAAGAAGAAGAAAAAAAAGAAAGAAAGTGAACTTATCTTCTCGGTTAGATTGGGGATAAGGTCGTCCCGGAATGTTAAAGGCACCCTAAAAATGATAAGGGAAGATAAGTCGGTTTTGACTACAAAATGATTAATCTTCTTCGTCCGGTGTCCGAATGACATGTGCGAGTAGCCCATTCCACGTAACTTTTCGAGATCTATCTAACGATACTAGTTTCGTATCTAAATCCTTGTTAGATTAATTCCTATTAATTAACGCCCGTGTTAAACTAAATGAGTTATTAACTGCTAATCGTCACTTGATCATCTCTTGACCGGTCTAACAACGTTGACGATCTTGAGGGTCACTATAGTTGTGATCATCGTAGACCTTCTTGGAAGAATCACTGCGAACACCAACAAGGAGATTACTAAAATTGGTAGCAAAAATAATTAATTGGGTCTTCAATTTTGAATATTTCTTATTGCAAGCAACAAGAGTCTTTGCGAGTTGATTCTTATCAGCTTCAAGTTCTTCAATTCTTTCAGAGTATCTCTTCTCATCTCCTGCGAGTATATAATAACAAGTTGGAAATTTTGCAAAAAACTATAAAACACAAGAAATTAAAAAGGAAAAACAATTAACAACCTTCTCTTTCAGAAATCATGTCTTTAATTAAGGCCGCTTGTTCAACATGAAGACTAAAATCTACACCTAAGTTAGCTCTGGCATTGTCAAGAATCTTTGCAGCCCAAGCAAATTCATCATCATCATTAATAAGAAGACATGAACGAATTTGGTTTCTCTTTCAACAAGATCCTCTCTCTCGCGGATAAGTTTATCCCTTTCAATTTGGACTTCAAGAAGGGTTTTATGAAAATCCGCTAAAGTTTGAGCTCCTTGCCTAGAAATGCGATCTTTTTCATCTATAGGATCACTTTTTTGGACTCTTAGAATCTTGATTTCTTCTTTAGAATTAAGATATTGACACTTGGATGTATTAGCCACTCTCAAACTAGATCTGTGATCAATTGATAAAAGATGAAATTTGGATCTACGATCATCTATAGAAAGGGATTTAATTTGTTCATTTGAATAGTTGTCTAAGGATTCATTAAGGTGATTGAGAAGAGTATAATCGTCTATTGGATTTGGAAAAGAACGAAGGAATACAGCTTCGTCAGAAAGGCCGTAAACATCTGCGAAGAATAAAAATAAGAAAAAATGCAAAGGGATACAAGGTTAAAGAAAAAGAGAGAGATATATTACCATAAATTTGATTGTTCGCATCTTGGAGGCTTGCGACCTTATCTTGCGAGAAAGAAAGTTTAGTTTCCAACCTCTTGATCTTTTCTTGAAGGTCAGCAGACCCAGATACCAATTGCCCACGAAGACTAGCGGACTCAGATTCCAACTCCACATTCTTCTTGCGAAGAACAGTATTCTTCTTGTGAAAAGATGCGCACCTCTTCTCCAAGTCTTGGGCAATAGCAAAGGAAGCTCTTCCAGTATTCGAGGGAACAATGTAAATTGAAACTTGGCGAGGAAATGAATACATAAATGTGGTGAAGAAATGAAAATATACCAGAATACCAAGAGAATTTAAGAGACTGGGAGTTATTGATCTTGATATTCCTTAGAGAGAATAATTATCAACCAATATGGGGGCATCGCAGATCTTGGAAAGAGCCTGGGATATACCGTTAAGATCTTAATTTCCATAATCATTTGCAATACCATGTGTAATATCGCCAAAAATATTAGATAGCTAGGCCATGAAAGATTCAGATTGGGAGGATTCCATTGTGGAAGGGATATCAGCATCAAAATCATCATCATCATCATTATCAATATCATCATGAGAATTTTCTTCATTAGACTGGGGCGATGAAGGGGAAGTAGTTTGGGTCTTTCTTTTCTTCGAGGGAGGGCCAATGGATTTTTCCTTGCGAGGAGCATCAGATTTCTCCTTGTGAAGAGTGTTAGATTTCCCCTTTCAAGAAGAATCTTTGCTTTTCCTTTTGGTCCTCGCAACCACAACAGGTTCTCTCTTTTCAATAACCTGCGAACACAGATAAAGATAAGAAATAGAGGAAACAATATATTGTTAAGAATTATAAAGGAATATTTCTTACTTCATCTGTGAGAGATTTAAGGGCTAAAAAGGTGCTGGGCTTCCCAAATTTCTGGTAGTTAAGTTTCAACATGTTAATCTGGAAAAATTAGAGTAGTCAGCGAGAGTATGAAAACATGAGGAAGATAATAATGATAATTATGCAAAAAAATTGAGGGAACATACATCTTTATTCCTTTTAGGCCAGTTAAAAACCCACGATTGATATTCTGCGAGATTCGCAGGCAATACATGAGGACCGGAGATGTAGGGACCCTCTAGACGTAATGGAAAAATGAACCATTTGTCATCACTGGAGTGGCGAGGGCCTTGATTATTACCCGTATGCCAATCGATATCTAACATAAGAACTTTATCTTCAACGATGTCATCCTTCTTCTGTAAGCGGACACCCCAGCAAATGATGTCTTTCTTCATAGGAATTATATCGTAATTTATGAAGAAGTTCTCCACAATATACTTCGCAGGGACAGTTGGAATATCCTTGAATTTAAGATTCTTCGCAGTATCAGGGTAACGAGATTCTTTACCAGCACCGCGAGTAGCATACTCAAGCATTAAGCGAATGCAATCCCCACTCAACTGATATACCGCCCGTAAGAACTTCGCGTGAGAGAGTATATCTCATAAAATAAAGGAAGTTCAGGGTCATAGAGAGGAATGGGAAGACCATCTTCAAGCTGACCTAGCGAGACTATGATTTTCTCATGGTTATATGGAAGATCAGAAAATAATGGAACATAAAGTTCAGACTTAGGGTTTTGATTGGGAATGGTGGATAAAGTAAAACCTTTGTCTTGAAGTTCTTTTTGAATCTTCTCAAAAGCAATCACATATTTGCGACCGGCTGCAACCATTTTTAGTATGGGAATGAAGCTTGAAGGAGTAAAAGATCGAAAGAAAAATTGTAACAGTAGCATATCCGAAATTTACGGATGAACAGTGAATTTGCAAAGAGATTACGGAGAGAAGGAAGAAGAAGGTAAAAAGAAGATAAGAGAAGAGTGAAGAAGAAATATATAGAAGGTAAAAAATCACGAGAAGATAAGTGCAATTAATACAAGGAAGAGATGTGAACGGTTGGAATACAACGGTTGAAAGGGACGTGTCATAAGTTGAATGGATAAAAAGATACGTGTAACAAACCTGGCGAGGAAAAGATATGTATCAAAAGAACATGAAAAATAGACAGCTACGGCATTTCATAAGGTTTTGAGATTTCTCATGGTCTTTTCCCTTCTTAGAAAAGACATGAGAAGAGGCAAGATGTAGGATCAGAATATCGCCACAACAATACTCCTGCGATATTTACAGCGACAATTATGCGATCTCTTCAACAACACACTGCGAATGTCACAAAATGACTCAAAGCAATGGCGTAACAGATGACGATAGCTGAAACATGAGAAGAGTGTGACCATTCTAAGAGGGTTATATCATATGCGATGGTCAGCGTTATCACTGCTACGATAAGATCGCGAGTCAGATCCGAAATTAAAGGACAGATTAGCTGTCATCCATTATGTAATTATCCTATATAAAGAGACCCGGTAGGTTCAGAAAAGGGAGATGAATTTTTCAACGCTAAGAAAGTTTTGAGGATAGAGAAAATTCAAGAGAGTGATTGCATTCTTGATCTCATCTATTTCTTATAAACATTTCTGAGAATCAAATAATAAAGTGTTGTTTTTAATCTTCAAATATGTGTTGATTATTGTGAATTCTTGTGAAGGGTGTAGTGTAGGTTTTTCTACAACTACAATATTGGAACTTAAGAAGAACCGAAAATGTTGAAAGTTGGAAATAAGATGGATACAAATGAGGAAGAAAGAACCGTCAATCTCTTGCGAGAATATAAAGATATTTTCGCATGGAACATGGATTAAATTCCTGGAATAGATGCATCATTTTCATGTCATAAATTGGAGATCAACAAAGATGCAAGACCATTTAAACAAAGGATAAGAAAAATCGCAACAACTTACCATCCAAAAATAGAAGAGGAACTGCATAAAATGTTTGTTGCATGAATTATAAGACAAGAAAAATACCTTGAGTGGATAGCAAACATGGTTGTGGTTCCAAAGAAAAATAATGGGATAAGAATTTGCATAGACTTTACTGATCTAAACAAAGTTTGTCCTAAAGACAGCTTCCCATTACCCGATATACCTCAAATGGTCGAATCAGCAGCAAGAAATGATAGAATATCTTCTCTAGATGGGTATAAAAGATACAACTAGATTCCTCTCGCCGAAGAAGATCAAGAACATATTGCTTTTTTCGCTCCAAGAGGGTTATACTGTTATAAAAAAATTCCATTTGTTTTGCGAAATGCAGGAGCAACATATCAAAGGATGGTAGAGAAGGTATTCGCAAAGTGGATACACAAAACATTAGAAGTGTACGTAGATGACATGTTGATAAAAAGTAAAGAAGCTAAAAACCATGTACAAGATCTGAAGGAGATTTTTGAACAGATGCAACATTTTAACATCAAGGTGAATCCAGAAAAATGCATTTTTGGAGTTGCTTCAGGAATTCTTTTAGGATACATTGTATCCAAGGAAGGAATACAAGTTGATCCATATAAAGTTCAAGCAGTTCGCGATATGCCAACACCAGCGACAGTAAAAGATGTGAAAAAGTTAAATGGACTCTTAACTTCGCTGGGAAGGTTCATTTCGCGATCATCTCATAAATGTAAGCATTTCTTCAGCATACTAAAAAAGGGAACAAAATTCAGATGGACAGATGAATATGAGAAAGATTTTCAAGGAATAAAAGAATACCTGGCGAATACATCTATTTTACAAAAGGAAGAACCAGGAGAAGAGCTGCTAATCTATCTTGCGACAACTTTGCATGCATTAAGTGTTGTGTTATTGCGAGTAGATACAGGAGTTTAAAACCAATTTACAACATCAACAATACTTTCAATGCCGCAGAAAGAAATTATTCTAAAATTGAAAAACTAATTCTAGCATTGGTGTATGCGACCTTTAAACTCCACATATATTTTTAGGCACATAAAGTTAAAGTGCTAACAAAGGTACCAATTGAATCAGTAATGAACAACTCAAAAAGATCAGGCAGAGTAGAGAGATGGAATGCACAAGTAGGACATTTAGAAATTAAATATGAAGTGTTATCTTCACCAAAGTCACAGGTTGTTGCTGACTTTTTAGCATAATTTCCTTTAGAAGATGATGAAGCTGTTGAGAAGATGATGGATATAGAAGAAGAACAAGGAGATCCAAAAGACTTGTTAACAGAACCAAATAGATGGGATATATTGGTGGATGGGTCCTCAAATGGGGAAGGTAATTGAGTTGGAATTATCTTAATTTCACCAGAGGGAGCAAAGATGGCTTTTTCATTTTGGTTGGAGTTCGCATCCACTAATAATAAAACAGAATATGAAGATGTGGTACATGCCCTAAAATTCACAATAGAGATAAAATTAGAAAATGCTAGAATTACTAGTGATTCGCAGCTAGTCATTCGCCAGATAAAAGGAGAATACACAACAAATGAACCATCCTTGAAGAAATACAAGAAACTTGTTGAAGAATTGTCAGCGAAAATCCCAAAAATAAAATGGAGGCATATATCAAGGAAATATAATAGGCTCGCAGATGCTTATGCTTTCATTTCAAGCATGATGACAGTTCCAACAGCGAGATGCATAAATATACAAACACTTTTATCACCATCAATCAATAAAGAAGAGGAAGAAGAATTAGATGTAATGATAGTAGAAGGTGGTGAAGAAAGTCCAAATGACAATATCGCAGATTGGAGAGAAGAACTTCATGCATATTTAGCGAAAGGAGAAATACCAAGAAATAGATTGAAAGTACACAAATTAAATAGTCGTGCAATAAATTATGAATTAAGGGATGAGATATTGTATAGAAAATCATTTAATGGACCATCACTTAGATGTTTAACACGAGAAGAAGGAGATAAAATATTAAATGCTGGATAGTGGAGATGCTGGAAACCACAGCGGAGGAAGGTCTTTGGCTTATAGAGCAAAAATACAAGGTTATTATTGGCCATATATGCATGAAGATGCAAAGCAAGTATCAAGGCATTGCGAAGATTGTCAGCGCCATGGAAAAAGAATACATGCACCTGGAGAACCCTTATCATCCTCAACCAGTGTGTGGACTTTTGGAAAGTGGGGGTTATATATTGTGGGACCATTTGTACCAGGATCCAGATAAAAAAGATACTTAATTGTCGCAACGGATTATTTCACAAAATCGGCAGAAGTAAAAGTAGTACATCACATTCGCGATAAATATATATTTACATTCATTTTTGAAAACATCATCTGCGGATTTGGAATTCTAGCACAGTTGGTATCTGATAATGGGAAGCAATTTGAAGAGCAGAATATAAAAATATTGCTTAATGCATTTAAAATAAAATGTGGAAAATCAACTCTTTTATACCCCACAGGCTAATGGGCAAGCAGGGGCAACAAATAAGACAATCGTAGATATACTAAAGAAGAAGTTGGAGTTACATAATAAAGCATGGTGCGAACAAATACATAATGCAGTATAGGCTTACAACATAACTAGGCGAGAAGCAACTGGAATGTCACCTTTCTGTCTAACATATGGGGTTGAGGCAGTGTTACCAACAGAAGTTGCTATACCCACGACGAAAAGAGAGGCATGTGAGAAGAATCTTAGTACTAGAATGATCCTAAGCAAATTGGATAAAATAGAAGAGAAGAGAGAAAAAGCTTTACAGCATATGAAGAATTATAAGCGGAGATTAGCACGATAATACAATAAGCGTGTCAAACCACGTGAATTTCAGCCAGGTGATTTGGTTCTTCACGAGACGCCAAATTATCAGCGAGAAGGTGGTAGAAAATTAGCGAGAAAATGGGATGGACCTTACATTATAAAAGATATAATTGGAACAGGGGCATACAAATTGATGGATCCAGAGGGTAAAGATGTTGGTCAAAGACTTGGTAGACCATGAAATAGGCTATATCTAAAGAAATATTATCAGTGAGGAACTTTGAGAATCCCTAGTTGATAAAATAATATATGATGCAACAAAGTAAGTATTAACAAAAAAAAATTATGAAAAAATTATTGCGAGATTATTCAAGATCAAATAACAATGTGCGAAAATTTCGTAAGAAATGATCATTTAAGATCCAGAATGGGACGAACCTTTATGGCGTACACCCTAGTTCGCGAATAAAATTTCGCAAGAGGCAAATGTAAGACCTAAAGTGCGTCATATAAGGGGGTATCTGTTGCATGGCTCAGGGATAAGGTTATACCGCTGCTGGAACCTGAGTCATGGAGATTTGGGTCCCATGAAAGCTCATCCAGGAGAGGCACCTTGGATTCTCAGCTTGAGCATATGACTTGAGTTGGGCGACTAAGGTAAGAAGGACTCTCCTAAGGGTTGAAGAGTATGACCAAGGCATCGAGGTACACGGTTGATCTAATAGTGCCCGGGATGGATGAACCTACCCTAGCCATTCTTGGCAAGTCTTGGCTATGATGCACTCGGCCCGAAGAAAACCCCACTTAGGGTGCAGTCTCGTAACCATAAGCCATATAGGCAAAAGGGATAAGAGGCTTCGAACACAACTGGTTGTTGTTAAGACTGGATGGGAGGATCTAGTATTGTATGGCCGATGTACGTATCCTTGAAGGGGCAACCAGGGGGAAGATAAGGGCGGCACCCTCCATTAGGGAGCTGATAAGTGTCTTAAGACGCAAATGTCATGAGGATTTTTACTCACGTGGGTATCAAGGCTTGTCATATTTGTACAACAATTTTAAAAAAGGAAAAAAGCCAAGAGAAAAAGATAAGATGATATCAATGGGTTTTTGCATGAAAGTGTAAAGACGTTCTGCGATTTGGTCGCAAGACGACAATGTCATGGGGCTCTGTTTTCGCAAGAAAACTTAGGTCTGTCATATTTTCGCAAAAAAATTGACAAAACGCGGACAAGGCAAGGTCAATGGGTTTTTACATACAAGTGTAAGGACGTCCTGCGATTTTGTCGCAAAAACAAAAATTGGCAAAATAAGACCTTTAACTAGGAAGGAAAAATGAGACCAACAGAATAATTGTAAACATTAACTATTTCTTTAAAATGCAGGTAAACTTTATTCATTGCAAGAAAGATACTTAGAGGCAAGGATGGGAATTGATAAATAGAATATCATTATCTTTCTCACAAACATAACTGAATTCCGAAAATAGCGTAAAATACATCGTTCGCAAGAAGAGAAAGAAATAACTCAAGAAAATAAAGATAAAATTCATGTTTCAGTGTTAACTTCGCCAGTTTCATTGTCTTTGCCAGAGTTATCATTTTTTCCGGCTCCATCATCTTCGCCAATATTCCCCTCATTCTGATTAACTCTGGACTCTTGTTCGTCATACTTATCACCAGCAGTTGTTTTGTCATCAGTAGCAGATTTTTCAAGGGGGACTTCTTCCTTATCCACCAGGTCTTCTTGAGAATAATTTTCTTCACCAATTTCAAATTCAAAATCACTATCAGCAACACGAGGAATTTCATCATCACATACTTCTATAGGCTTGATTGACATAAGAGGAAGAGAGTTGGACAACAAAATATCATTCACCAAAACTTGTGCAGATAGATGACCTTGATGAAGAAAAGATTTATCGCGGTTTCTAATCTCCATATCTTTAAAATAAGCAAGGTAGTCATATTTCCTTTCTGCTCGATCACGAGAATGGGCAAGATGAGTAGCAAGAAACCTATTTTATTTGTGAACCTTAGCCAGATCAGCATTCAAAACAAAAATAGTAGAATGAAGCTTTTCCTCAAATGCTGCAAAGAAATAGTAGGATCATTCAGTTAAAGTTTTCGCAAGAGTGATATTGCAAAGAAATTCAACAAAAGAAAAATGGACAAGGCAGTCAAAAATACTACCTTCCTTTTGCTATATTAGGTTTTGAATTAATGCCAAGCAAGTGTTCTCCCAATGATTCATAGCATCATCAAATTTATCTCCAACTAAACCTTTTAGGCGAGATTTTAAATTCTTTTCTTTGGAGAGGAGAAAAGTATTTTCCTTCTCAAGAGCGGAATTGGATTCCTCTAATTTGGAGTATTGTTCTTTGAGCTGGCTTACCTTTATACTTAAAGCTATTCTACCATGAATGAGTGTATTTTTTCAGTGATAGATGATTCAGTTACTTCCTTATGTTCACTTTTTAACGAATGAAGAGATCGTTCTTGATTATCATACATTATTTGAAGGGTACTTAGTTGCTGCGAGGATATTGCTACCTTATTTAAAAGACCCCGCTTCTCTTGAGATAAAATATTATTTTCGTCTGATAAAGTTTCCATCGCTAAATTAGTTTTGATTAACAAATAACAAATGCGAGATATTTCGCTGCTTAATAGATCTTGGTTCTGTGATAATTGTGTGTTTTCTTTGGTAAGGTTCTCTATTTGATCAAGGGAATATGTCTGAAGATTATCTAATCGATTATATTGATCCATCCAAGCATCTTTATCAACACGAATCTCTTCAATGACGGATTCAGCTTTGAATATCCCCATTAATCGATTCGGATTTAAGACTTAATGTGCGAACAAAAGATTTTAATAAAATTGAGCATGAAAAGAAGAGAGGAATATTAACATAGGAAAATCACAAAGAGAGATAGAAAAAGTTATACCTTTTAATTCATCATTTTTCCTGCGAATATTTTCGCAGTTCAGTAAAGAATTGTTAAGCTTATGATGAAGAGTATCACATTCTAAGGTCTTGGCTTGGAGATGCCCCTTTAAAGCTTCAACTTCTTCTTCTAAGGATGTCTGCGAAATCATCCTATCAGAACCGAAATATCTACCCAAAATCTCGCAAACTCCAGATTTAATAGGGTCGACAGAAGATTTATTCACATCATCCAAAACATCAACAAAACCTTGAAAGCAATATCCATCCCCTCCACAGCTTCTTTAGAAAAAGGAAAAGATTCATACGAAGAAGTAGTAATGATAGAAAGTTGACGGTCATCATTCTTTGTTGATAAGATGTCACTAGAAGATGGAATTTGTGGGAGATTAATAACAGGAGTTGGGATGAAATTATTTTCAGAAATATTGGTCGCAGGAGAAGAAAAAGTTTCATTCGTGATAGACTCAGTTACAATAGTATATCTATTGCGATTTTCTCGCAAACGGGAAATAGGGGTTCAACTTGCGATGGTGTTACATAAATACTTGAAGGAATCAATTGGGGAAAAGAAACATCAATATCAACAATCTTAGGTTGGAGAGACTTCTTGCGAGGCTTAATAGTGTTTTCATTACCCTGCGATTAACAATTTAGATAAGAAACAGAGGCAAAAATATTGTTATCAAAAGAATAATGTTTATTACTACCTTGTCACTCGCAAGCTGTCTTTTTCTCGCAACAGTTGTATAATGAAAACCTTTGGAAGCATTAGGGTTTTGATTTGTAATTTTAATACTGGAAGAACTTTTGCTGAACCATAAATAGGATGGGAATTATACAAAGAATAGACAGGATGATTCCGATAAAATAAAATCAGTTTCAACAATATCAAAAGAAAAACAAAAGAAAACTAACCTAGGTGACTCCATGAGAACAGAAGAGAACAGAAGCAGGAAAAGGGATCTGACGAAAAAGAAGATTATAAACGATGAAGGCTTGCAGACAAGATAAAGATAAAAGGGATGAGATGAAGTAAAAAAAAATGAAATTATGTTTCCATCTAATCATTCTATAAATAGGAAAAATAAGGTGACCTGTTAAGGGAAGACGTGCCGGTAAAAAAGGAATATTTGACACGTGTAAATAGTAATACCTAATTCACGGAGTTCTTTCGGGAAATACAGAAATATAGGAAGCTGCGGCATTCTGAAGAGATGGAGATTCTCATAATCATCTCCCATTCGCAGAGAAGACATGAGAATAGGCAAGATGTAAGATCAAAATATCGCAGGAGGGACGCATTTGCGAAGTATGGATAACAACACCTTGTGAGTGTCGCAAGATGATTTGAAGAATGACGTAATGGATGATGATAGAAGAAACATGAAAAAAGTGTGATGATTCTGCGATGATTGGAATATTTGCGAAGATTAATAATATAACTCTTGCGAGAATATTGCAAGTCAGATCCAAAATTAAAGGACAAATTAGATGTCATCCACTATGTAAATCCCTATATAAAGAGTTGAACATGCGTAAGATAGGGAGTGATCAATTTTTGGAGTGTTAAGAAAGTTTTAGAGAGGGGTTGTATTCTTGATTTCTTTTAATTCTTGTAATATTCCCGAAAATCAATCAATAAAAGTGTTGTTCTTAATCTTCAAATATGTGTTGATTATTGTGAATTCTTGTGAGGGGTGTAGTGTAGGATTTCCTGCTACTACATTATCAATTCATAGGATCAGCGGTGGATTCGAACATGAACTCGGAATAATAAAATAGGCATTACCATTCTATGGGAACGTGGATTCGACCATAGAATCGTAGTAATAAAATTATCTATTACCATTCCATGAGATTAGCAGTGAATTCGATCTTGAAATCGGAATAATGAGATAATATAGTTGTTTATTGTCATTATGTGAGATCAAGCCGTGGATTCGATCATAGAATCGAATCAATTGTTATTACCATTCCATGGGATCAGGTTGTGGATTCTACCATGGAATATGAACAATTTTTATTGCCATTCCATGGGATTAGGTAGTGGATTCGACCATAGAATATGAGCAATTGTTATTTCCATTCCATGGGATTAGGCCGTGGATTCGACCATGGAATATGAGCAATAATAGATCATTCTGGGAATTCAGTGGTGAATTTCATGGTAGAATTAATCTATGTGCATATTCAGGAGACGACTAATATCCTAAGGGCGCTCTCAGATCTTTCGGAGAACGCATGAGTCTATACACGGTAGATTTACATAGTCAGGATCAGTGAGTGTCACTGTCCTAAAGGCGTTGTTGCTCTAAATCTTACGAAGAATTTACCAATCATTCTTCTATGTAGAGGGGTTTGCTCTCCTGTAGTCAGGGAACAATGAGTATCACCGACGTCCTGAAGGCGTTAAGCCCTCTCAACAAACAATTATGTAGGAGGACCGCCCAATTCTATTATTCTACATAGAGTGCACAATGAAATGCCAGGGATCGAACGCTCAGCTAGTGGAGGCTTTTCGAAAGACATTTTCATCATGGATTCGTAAAATATGAATCGTCACATGCCTGAAGCCGTACTAGAAACATGAAGTATCATGATTTTATGGATTTGACCCTTGTTAAAAATCCACCATCAACATTAAGTCCACTGCTTAGTGAGGAACAATCATGTTCCACAGTAAGCATTAGATGGTGATTTTCAGTCGATGAGATCATGGTTGAACTCAATCTACAAAGGTAATTTCAGAATCCTCGATTTTTTCCAATGGTGTCATGTACGAGTAAATGTTCGGGTGAGGACCCTGATAGTATGATAGAGTGTTATTTTGTAGACATGGAGGAATGGAGCATCGCTGATTTGGTCGGTCAAAAGTCATGTTTTGGTTTATTTAGGATTTACGGGCCCGAGCCCAAAAAAGGAAACCAAATGTTTTAGGTTTTGGAAATAAAAGTAATATAAAAGGGTGAAGCCCTTTTTTTTTTTTTAGTTGTTCATGAGTTTTTCAAAATAAAATTCCATGTGTGCATATATGCGTAAGTTTCATGAAAATTTGTTTTTAGAAAACATATAGACGTTCGTTCGAGCAATAATCCCTAATATAAAAGAGATACATGAATTCTTAAGTAGACATGGTCTAGTTACAGTAAATAAAATTTTGTTCATGAAGTTTCATGAAAACTAAAATTTATTTTCAAAGCATGGACTTTCAAAAATACTTTTAGGAACGTAGGTTCTTTCATAGTAAAAGTAATAAATAATGATCCTTAGAGTTAGAGGAATTTTTGAAAAGACATGCACCTCATGATAAAATTTATTTGGAATATGTGGACCTTTAAAAAAGTATAAAAGACCCTCGTTTCATAGAAGAATGTTCGTTTGGGAGAAACAATTGTTTTTTCTTTTTATAAATAACTCACGTAGAATTTTTAGTTTGTGAGATTTCACAAAATGGAATAAACTCTCGTTTCAAAGACGGATGCTCGTGAGAGGGAGAAAATATATATATATACATATATTTTCAAAGTTACGTGAGTTTCACATTAAAATATATATTTTTGTAAAATCAATGTTTTGATTTTGAAAAACTGTTGAAAGTAGACAATTATACATGGTGAAATAATGTCTATATGTGAGTTTTCACAATTATAGAATGGACGTCAGTCCAAATTTTGAAAAACTATTCACACAGTAAAGAGTTGTGTGGGTTGTTCACGATTTTATGAAAGATTTTGCCAAATGATTTTAAACAATTGTTAAAAGCAAACAATAATGTTTTCGTGAATTTCGTGACTTCATAGTGTATGCACACACAATATAAAATTAGTGAATGTTCACATGAAGGGTTATGTGAATTATTCATAATTTCGTGAAAAGTCAGGTGTCAGACTTTTAAGTGATGGGTGTTGCTCGTCTTCACAGGTTTGAAGGAGCGAGCAAGATTTTCGAAATTTTACGTTATTATCACTAAGTTTGTGAAACCGTAAATAGGTAAGGGTTGAGAGTTACCATTTTGTAGACGCTGATGTGAGCATCCTAATTATTTTTGTTGTGCTTCAATTCCACTGCTTTGATGAAATTTGCATCTACGGATGATATACTGAGGTAGGAATGTTGTATGGACGTCACAATAACTTTGCAAGAATGACTGGTTCCCATAATGATACTTCCAGAGATGATATTTCTATGCAGCTTCAAGAAATGGTGCTTCCGGGACCTCTGAGTGATGGTGAGAGATCATTCACACTGAGTTATACTCCTGATTACTTAGTATCAGTAATGCACGGGAAGTCTCTGGTGAAGTAATATAACATCGAGAGCAGCTTGACAAATGGTTCCTTGTTCGATTGAAGTGAATTACCCAGAAATAGCAGTAAGTCTTTGGAGTGGAGAATCCAGAAATAAGGATCATAGAATGATATCGATCACTGTAAAGTCCCCGGGTATCTCTTTGGTGAGTTCTTAGCGCTCCTTATATTATGACTTTTTCTTGTCCATGCAATTAGGATCATGAAACCAATGTTTGTTACTTCGTTTTAGAACTTTTGCTCCATCGAGCCTTGATGGTCTTCAATTCATTGCTGCTAAAAAAAATAGTTTATGAATTGAGCACCAAAGAAGAATTCGGTGTAAGTACCTCTTTGTATAATCGTTCATGGCACTCCTTGAATGAAATACCACTAATTGATGTTGATGTATTCGGGAGGAGATTTCCATGGAATGAGGGAGTACCGACGATTCCCAATCGTCTTCGGAGGATGGCGAAAAAGAAAACCCCGGATTTCGAAACCAAGTGAAAGCAATGATGTTTCCAATGGTGATGTTGGAAATTCCGGTCCTTTTGAGCACTTTACGGACTACTCCAGTAAATGCCCATCATATATTTTCTTCATAGAAGTATGAAATTGCTGATTTTCAGATAAATGAATGAAGATTCTCATGAATAAGTGAAAAGTTTTACCGAAATACGTCACCAGAAAATTCAGAACTCAGCCTTTTAGCAAAAATGCCGTAAAATATTCATCCGGCGTCAGATTTTTGTGATCTGCCCATGTATCCTTATGCCCAGGAAATTTCCAAGCTTTAACATTGAAGATTTTTGACTTTTGAGCACGTTTATGGGTCGAAATCTATGAAACAATAAACTTCCATGAGACCTTCAAAAAATATTCAGTTGGCATGTGGTCCAATGTTTAGGACACAACTCTTCGCTCATTTCTCTAATTACCGTGAATTTGGGATATGTTGTAGAGGACATCCATACGAAGATAATGGTACATGACACGTCCCTATATTCTTCATAAATTGCTCCCAGCTCTCCACTTTGTGCATGACAGTGAGAAATCATCTCAGACGAGCTTGTTGTAAAATGTTTGCTCGTGTCTTAAACGGTTGGTGAAGGGTTTCAATGTTATTGATTCATTTGAGATCAAGACCCCATGATTGATACATGAGCATGGTGCTTGCATCCATCTTGTTTCCATCAGTCGTTGAAACATCACTTCTGAAACCCTCGTCACAGGACTATGACTGAGGTTGCTTTCTAGAGGTGGTGGTGTAATGACCATGGTTGCATGTTCCATGGTAAAATTACTTTTATTATGAGTGATTAGCACATAAGATTCTGGTTCCACGGGTCTTGGACTGTGAAACTAATCGTCATGATCAGTGGATCGTCAGTCCCCAGTATTTTGTTGAATCTCTCCTTTTCGTGTTCTTCTGGCAAGACTTGGATAGAGGACCCGGGTATAAAAATTGATGTAAATACCTAGGTGGTCGAAGTAGTAGGTACCTTTATGAAGTACTTAGTGGAAATACCTGGTGGACACCGATCGACTGTGGAAGTTATGAATCCCGTCTAAGAATTGCTGCTTGCATGTTGTGTGCTCAGGAAGCTTTAGGAACCTCATATGACGTCGGAATTCGATGTTTGACCCCAAATTTTGAAGATAAGAGACTAAGTTATCTCATGGGAAAAGAATCACTCAATTTTTAATTGTAGAGGTCAGCCAACGAAGCATGCACATTTGTAATTTGTAGTCTCGTACAAAGTTTTCAGATTTTGTAGACTTAACGATAAAGGCCATATCTTACAGCTCGTATATCCGATTGATGCACCCTTTTGGTATGTTATAGAAGAGACATAGAAGAACATCTTTTGTTGAGGAAGAATTGTCCCATTCCTCACCCATTGGTACATTTTTGTAAACCCATTGCCTGAAGTGTGTTGTATCTCATTTGTAGAGGTGATGAGAACATCTTGTAGAAGACTTTGGATTGTGCCCACCAGTCGTGCAAGATTTGGGAAGGATTTCATGTGGACATATTTTCATGTTTACACATCTTGACACGGATCATTAATGCTTGGATAAGTCTGCTTCATCGAGCAATGCTTCAGAGATGGTTAGTTGATGAAGCCAGATGTTGCGTTTGAGATTGTTGTTGATACCGAGATCATGATTGAATTATCTCCATAAATTCTTGTTGATGCTGAGAACATGAATGGATATCCTGCACATATCCTCGTTGATGTCGATACTATGGTTGGAGTTGCTCCAGAGACTGAAAATGCTAGAATCACGATTATCAACATAGTTTTTACTTATCCATCCAGCGAGCCTTCATATTTACGAACTATTTGGTGGGTTGAGAATCTCCGAGACAACAGTATTTTGGAGTTCAACATGAATTCTCCTGAACAGCGTGAGTCAACATTGTTACAGTAGATAGAAGCAACAGTCTGCATTCTGGATGTGATTGGTGAAGAGATGAAGTTCCTCAGTGCATGTTGAAGGAATTCGTGCCATCGATAGATGAATAATGTTGCATCTGCTTCAGAAGTCTTGTCATAAAGATAGTGAAGACTCAACGATTGTATTTCAGTTTCACTTTTAGTGTGTCATCGTCGAGATGTTTGTGCTGAAGCCAGAGGCGCCATTATCGAAGGTGTACTTGGGAGTAAAATTTGAAGGATTCTTAGATGCTTGAGCGTTTAAGTGTCATATCCCTTAAGCATCGAATGTCTTAGGTTTGATCTTCTCGGCCCTGAGTATCTTCTGTTGATTCAGCATTCCTTTCATTGTAGTAGTGATATTCAACACTTGTGCAGACATATAACTTTCTGATTTTGTGGCACACATGGAAACTCCAGCAAGGATACGGAGAAACTCCCAAAGTGTTCCTTGCCATGCTAGGAAATTATCTTAGTAATGAATGTCTCAATGCTCGATTTAGAGAAATGTCAGATTCAACCACTTGGTAAAATACTAATGCGGTGAAGCTACCATTCAGAACGTCTTGCGGAGTTGCTAGCAGAATTGAGTCCCCATGCTAGGATAGTTGTATTTGCAGAATAATCTACAACTACAACCTCAATAGAATTAGTAAAAACTCAAGAAGCTCTTGATGGTGAATGATAATTTTCTTATTAATTCTCTTAGTTGATTACATAGAATTATCAAAATGGAACTAGAATAGTTACAACTTTTTCTATTCTCTTTCCTAAGATAATTTCTTACACTCATTAAAAGAACCTCCCGAATTTTACATTTGAACTCCTATTTATAGTAAAACTTATGCAGCTGTATATGAATTGCGAAGTATCGCAATTCATCCTCGCAAAACCTCATATTTCTCCGCGCTACTTCTATCATCGTATCATTTTATAACTCTTTTCTCCTTTATTTATTACGATACTCGTGAACTATTATCTTGCGATATTCAGTACCTACATCTTGCCTCTTCTCATGTCAATTCTACGAAGAAGAAATGATCGTGAGAACATAACCGTTACTTAGTCTTTTAGAATTTGGACATGTCTTTTGTAACCGTCCTTTTCTAGTTATTCCCTTATATAACTCCTTTATATTCTCTTCCTTTTCTTCTTCTTACTTCTGCAATTTTATCTTCTGTTCATACTCTCCATTACTGTTTTCTCTGCAATTTTTTATTCTATTATATCTTTATGAGTTCTCCAAGGTAATTTCCTTCTATCTCCGCGCATTTCATTTGTTCTCCTCTTTAATTTCGTATAATTTGTTATCTGATTTTGGTTTATTTCAACAAAATAACTCCTCGATGAAACCTCAACTAAAAATTCAAGCCCCAATCCACGAAGAAGAAAATCGAGAATCAAAAGGTAGTTAAAATACTTTGCCTTCTTTCCGAACAATATATTGTTGCCTCAGTTTTTAATCTACATTTTGATTCGCAGGTTGGCGAAAAACCAAACCCTGGTAAGAGATCTCGAGTAACTAAACCCACACCATTAATTCCGATTGATGATTTCCTTCCCAAGTTGATAAGGAATTTTCCTCTCCTCCTCGTGAAAATGCTTCTTCACACACTCCTGCCTCTACTCCATTACCTACCTTTCAATCTCCCATCAGTGTCAATTTATCAACACTTCTTCAAGATCAACCCTCGCAAAATATTTCTTCAACTTCTTCTCTTGAAAAACAACCCTCGCAAAATATTTCTTCAACTTCTTCTCTTGAAAAACCTATCTTTTCCCCAAATCCTTTGAGTGTTATTTCTCCAAACAATTTGCAGCTTGCTCTTATTCCTTCAAATTCTTCTCCTCTTCCTCAGGAAATTCGAGATAGAATTTATTCAACTTTCCGAATGTTATCTGAGGTTTTGACCAATACTACGAAGTCTACTAATGTTCGTTCGCAATATGAGTTTTGCGAAGTGCTAAATAATTTCGTCAATCCATACATTTCTTCTTCACGTCAATCCTTGGAAAAAGAAATTGAATTGCTTCGCCAATCTTTGAAATCTTCTCAAGCAGAATGCGAGGATCTCCGTAAAGAAAATTATCATCTTCAAAATGATTCTCTCGACTGTGCGATTCTTCGCAAAAGAAATGATGAATTGAAAGGTATGATTACTATCTTCATATTTTCCCTTTTATTTACTTATACTCTTCATATGCTTGAAACATCCATTAAAACCCATTCCCCTTTATAGAATCCATCCAGAAATGTAGAAGATTGGTACTTCACCATGAATCAGATGCAACAGAATATCGAACCAAGCATGAAAGCCTCTCAAACCAATTCTCCCATTTATCTAATCTTTACTCGTGTGCTCTTGAAAACTCTGACGCTCTTTTTCAAGAGAATACTCAACTAATATATGATCGAAATTTTTTGAATGATGACATATCTCAACTTTTTTCTTCCTTAACTAAAGCTAATTTGAGAATAGAAACCTTATTAGAAGAGAACAAAATCTTATCAGAAGATAAATTGTTCGTTTTTGAATACAATGATTGTTTCTTCGCAAGAATTAAAAACTCTTCAGAATAAATGTTGCGATCAAGAAAATCTTCTTTCTTTGTTGAAAGGTGAACTTGAGGAATTAAAGAAGTCTTCAGATGCTGAAAGAAATTCTTTTGTTATTGAGAAGAATTCCCTTATTAATAAGAATATAGTCTTGAGTACTAAGAAGAATCAACTTGAAGAAGATTATTCGTCATTAAAAAGTCTTAATGTCAAACTTGCGAAGGATAAAATTTTTCTTCTTTCTAAAGATCAAAAGCTTCAATCTCGACTTAAAGGATTAGTTGGTGATGGTTTTGATAATGCGATGAATCAGATGAAGAACTATTGTCTATCTTTAGCTCAATCTCTTACTTCGCAAAGAGAAGGTAGTCATTAAAATTTGACTACCTCTGGTATATCTTTAAATTTCGTTATACTCGCAAATTTTATCCTTTGAATTTTGTTTTATTTGCAGAATCTGAGAACAACCTTCGTAATGCAAAAGCTGGATTAGAAGCCTCCTGTTCCAAGCTTCGTAAGAAAAATGCTTTGCTTTCTACCCGCTTAATCAACTCTCGTGACCGTGCTACTCGGAGATTCAACTATCTTTCTTATTCCAAAGATATCGAAGATACCAACCATCAAAAATCTATACTTCGTGAAAGTCATCTGAAAGATCAAGTCTTTACGAATAACATTCTCTTATCAAGAGCCTTGCCTCCTGTGAAAATTACTCCTCTGAAAATATCTGACGATGAAGTTGCTCGTGAGCCTGATAGTGATTTCGATTATGAGAGTGATGATGAAGATCTTTATGACGAGAAAGAATCTATTCCTCAAGGAGATGTTCCTGTTGCATATTCTTCAAAGGATGATATCTCGCAAAAGTCGAAAGCTGCTAATGACCCTACTCATCTTAAATATCCAAAGACAGAGTGTTGATGAAGCATGATAACATTCTTTTTCAATTTATCATTGACTCTCCCTCCCTCCTTTCTTTTGAATTCCTTCCTTTAGTTACTTGTTGGTTTTCTTTTTGCGAACAATTCTGTTTTTTAAGAAGGACATCGATATTTTGCGAAGATGATTTAACCTTTCTTAAGAAGTATATCGATATTTTGCGAAGATAATTTAACCTTTCTTTAATTAAATGTTTTCCTTATTTTTCCCCATTTGATCATATGAAGAGAAATAATATATAACTCACAGATAAAGCTTAGTATCTCCTTTTCCCCCTATTATTTCTCTTTAAATGATTAAACATTGTTGGAAATATTAGAATATCTACCTCAATTTATCTTACGAAGTTTCAACTTGTTACGATTGTAAATAAGAAATCCTCCCTTTTAAGTATAAGAAATAAAATATATGAAATATCCTTAATAAGTATACTACATATACAATACCTTTGAAGAAGTATTAGAAGTACTAAATCCACAAATGAAGAGATATAAGAAGTATTAGAAGTACTCGATCCACCAAATGAAGAGATATAAGAAGTATTAGAAGTACTCAATTCACCAAATGAAGAGATATAAGAAGTATTCAATCTATGAATAATTACATAACATATGACGAAGTATAATGATTACTTAACCTTCACCAAATGAAATATCCGTTGAAGAAGTATAATAAATATGAGATATTCTTGAAGAATTATAAGAAGTATTCAACTTTTGGAGAAATATTCAATATATGGAGAAGTATAAGAAGTATGTAATTCTCGTAAACTTTTACGAATATGAACTTATCTGTATTTGATTGCTATCAAAATCGCATCTTTTGTTAAGTCTTCGTTAAATTTCTTCAATGATGTTGTCTTTTTTGATAGGACTTCTTGTAAAAATTCTTCAATGATATTGACAGAGCTGTCTTCTCTTCAAAACTTCATGATGTATATTCTTGTAAAATTTCTTCAATGATATCGACGAAGCTGTCTTCTTTTCAGATCTTCATAATGTATATACTTGTATAATTTCTTCAATGATTTTGATGTAATGAATTTCATTAATTTCTGTGGTCTTATCATGCCTTCCTAAGTAAAGGTCTTATTTTGCCACCTCTTTTGTAGTAAATTTTTGTATTTGCGATAATATGACAAGCCTGAACATTCTTGCGAACATACAACCTCGTGACATTATCGTATCATATTTCGCAGATTCATTTCACGAACCTCTTTTGCCTTCGCAATCTGCTCACATTTTCCTCGTGACTTCCTTTTCTCGTAAAATATCTTTTCTCTCCATAATTTCGCAAGTTACCATTTGTTATGATATTCCGCTCCTACATTTTGCCTCTTTTTTCTTGAATATTGCTTGAAGAGCGATCTTCAGAAAAAATCACTTGTTGTGGTTGTTGGAGTAGTCTTTGATCTTTGTTGATGAAGGAACGAGCGAAAGAATACTAGACTTGAAAAGTATATACTTGCCTCTATTCTTTTGTGAAGTCCCGGAATGTTGCGAAGTAAATAATATCAATCCTTGAAGTATAAGAAGTATGAAGTATCCTTGAAGAAGTATAAGAAGTACTCAATCCTCGAAATATATAAGAAGAATGAAGTATCCTTAAGAAGTATAAGAAGTACTTAATCCTCTAAATGTAAGAAGTATTGCGAATCTATCATGCGAAACTTTCACTCCATGTTCTTTGCCTCATGCTATGCTGTAATGCAAATAAAAATTTAGATTAGTATTCAACATTTCTTTTATCAAAAATATTCATTTAATTGCAAGTTCAAATTGTTTTTCTTTGTTTTGATTTCCTTTGTATGATTTATTTCATCTCATTTGACAAATATTTTTCCATGGAAATGATCTTAATAGGTACCCCCTCATACGACGCACTGAGGTTCTTTGCCTCTTACGAATGTTGCTTCGCAAGTGTACGCCATAAAGGTTTGCCATCTACTACTCTCCATGTCGAATATCATATCATTTGAAGCAAAGTAAATTTTTCAAGAGAAATATATAAATTGATTTGTGCGAGATATTTTTTTCGGTTTCTTTTGTAATTGTGAAATCTTGAGATCTTTGTAATTGTATAATCTTTGTAATCATGCGATTGAATTGCTTTTTGTAAATCAAATCAAAAATCTTTTATTTTTCGTAAGCAAAATAAAATGTTCAAGGAAAGAAGTACTTAGCTTTTGTGGTTTGTTGTTGTCTCTTGATCTGCCTCTTGTATAATGTTGCGTTATACCAACTGTTCTAACCATTTCTTGTGAAATATGTCCGTGAAATAATCTCCCATTTTCTTCTCGCGAAATAACCATAGATCTTGCGAATTAAACTTTTGCATGAAGTAAACGAACGTCTGCGAAGTGTTGGTGCTGCGAATGTTCGCAACGTAAACATTTGTGAAGTGTAAAAGAGTAGTAGTGTTGGTCTTGTGAACGTTCGCAAAGTAAATATTTGCGAACTGCAAAGAGTAGAAGTGCGAATGTTCGCAAGATAAATATTTGCGAAGAAAGTTCTTTCCTCTTCCCGCTGCGAAGTAAATCATCTTCACAGAGTTTGATTCCGGTCATTTCCTTAAACAAAGCAATATACTGTGAACCATTGGCTGCCTAGTTTTGTACCAAATCCGGCGAGTTGACCTGGATTGTGAGTTATTTTGTCTTCGTCGAAGTTACAAGGTATTCATTCCTGAGTGAACTTCGCAGAACTTCTTATTTCTTGAATATTGACACCAACAATTACCTGCGAACCTTCTAGCGCAGAAACAAGAAGGATTTCTGTTCACGAAGTGGCATCGACTCTACTTGGCAGATCTATCTTGACAACAAATCTGAGTTTTTGATAACTAAACCATAAAGATAAGAAATGGATTCATTCCAAAGTGATTTCAACAGATCTGTTTTGGCAACTACGGATGATTTTATCTCGATGTTTCCTTCGAATGTGATTGCCGACGTAGATTTACATCTCCATATCCATTTTCCTTGGATTTCCGTGAATTGCTAATGATATTACTTTGCTGTACCTTCCAATTTTTCCCAAGAACTTGATAAACTCAGAGAAATGCACCACCAACAGTACCAGTTTCATGAAAATTTCTGGAACCAACAAGTTACAGGAAGGATAAATCCATTTAATCTGTCCCTATTTCTAGCGCCAATTATGTAGTTGCGTTATCTCACAACTACACCCTCATAAGAATCCATTAAAATGATTCCTAAATCTAATTAATTTGATATGAAACTAAGAGTTAAAGTACTAAAATTATAAAAGTGACACAAAGATTTTTACGTGGTTCGATCAATGTGATCTACATCCACGGTTCTTCACTAGTGATTGTATGTAATTACATGATTGTACAATTGAAACTCCATTAAAGAATATTTGGAGCTCTAGAATTTTTTGGGGAAGAAGATGATAAAGAAAATAAAATCTCTCCTAATATTTTCTCTCTCCTCCTAAAATTATCTCTCTCTCTAAAAAAGACCTCCTCTCTTCTCATGCCTAAATGGCTATTTATATGATTTTACATATTGCATAACAACCGTATCATCCCTTAATTTTGGATATGAGAATTATCCTGCGAGCCTTCGCAGATTCATTTCACGAACCTATTTTGCCTTCGCAATCTGCTCACATTTTCCTCGTGACTTCCTTTGCTCGTAAAATATCTTTTCTCTCCATAATTTCGCAAGTTACCATTTGTTATGATATTCCGCTCCTACAATAGTATGTGAGGAAATAAATGACACAAACATGAAATGAATGAGACTTTCCTGAGTGTGGAACCTCTTGATGAATGTCTATACATCTTTTGCAGGTTTTTGCTTCAACCTCGTCAATGTTCAAAATTCCCTAAGTGCTATGATGATGGAACGTCCTCCAAATCTTCTTGATTAGAACTTTCTTCGTTGGAGAGATGTGCAACCAAAGGTGCTTTGTTTGTAGTTATCTTTTCAGCATAGATCCACACTCATCTCAGGATCGTTTCATATCTTGGATCTTCCTGATTATGTGAAACTTGGTCTCTGTTCAGGTTGAACTTATTCTCACATTGAGATTAATGGAGCCATAAGCATCTCTGATCGTTCCTTCATGGTCTCTGATTGAGATAGGAGCATGAGTATCTTCTCTTCGAGTGATGCCTGCGACTCTGAAGGTTTTTAGTGGAATATTGTTGATGGCGGTTTCAACATCAGTCAATATTCTTCCAATTTAATTTCCTCTGAGATGGACTGTGGTAAGAAGTTCCCATTTGTGCATCTCCTTGTCTGTGGTTGAAGGTTCAAGGAGTATTTTTGGGATGGACAGATGTCTAACACAAATGTAATTTGGTATTGTGAACATTTCATTCTTTTGTGTCTTAGACAGATAAAGTAATTTCACAGATACACTCGATCAACGATTGAACTGATTCTTTGAATAGTTGTTTAGAGAGTGTAAAGGTTCTGACTGGGAGAGGATTCTTGTGTACTCCTTCAGTCCCCAGTTGAATCTATTGTAGATCAACCTCCTTTTTGAAGATGTGCTTCAAAATATTGCAGTTACTTGTTAGATGATTGATGAATCTATGAAGGTAACAGTACCTGAGATTCTTCATTTTTCTTAAGTTCTCTCCTGATGAACAACAATTTGATTACATCATCTTGAACCCATAATTCCAGTAACATGATCACTTCTTTAATGGGAAGATGGAAGTTTGAGTCCTTGTTTGATCATTTCCCCGTTCGTTGATGTCGGGTCGAGGTTTGTGCATTTCAGGATTGGTTATCTTTTCTTTACGCCTTAAGAGGATCCTAGGATGTTGGAGAAGCACTTTGATGCCGTGTCTCGGCTTTCCTTTTATTCTTTTCAGCAACAATATTTGTTAAAGGCTGGAGATTGTACTGATTATTGACTAGGCATCAGTTTCTTCGAGGTTCCTCGACCTTGCAGATTTTGTTATTTTCAGTAAAGCAGGTGTAGTAGTTGATGATTGTTTGGATGCTTCATGAAGCTCTGAGAAAGTCTAGAATCGGAGATTTTCCATCAAGGCTTTGTAGACCGGGATCATTCAGGTGTATGCTCGGACTATCAGGGATTTCGAGAATTCCTTCAGACGGACGACATGATTGTGTTCATGCTCTCCTAGTGCCTCCAGGAATCGAGAGACGTGTTCTCGAGTATTCATGTTCTATTGTACAACGTGAATGTTGGAGAAATGTATCCCTTTGGGAAATAAATTATTTGTGTAGCAGCGTGATATGGAGGTTGATGATGATAAACAAATGATGTTTTATCTTTTCTTCAATCCTCCATGAAGCGTTGCAGGTCCTCATGAGTGATGAAGCTTGCAGGTTCCTTTGTTTGTGGGTTATCTACAGCTTTGTGCACCTCTTCATCATCTTCTACGTGGATCAGAGTGACTTCAGGATCAGCAACCGAAGATGTTTCTTTGTTTTTTCCTTTCTTCTGAGATTTCTATGACATCTTGTCAGTGAGAGTTTTGAGAAAATTGCACAGCTCCTTCTGAGTGTTGGTCATGTCAGGCAAGAGTTTCTTGCACCTTCATGAGATCACCTATGGTAGGTGGATTTCTTATGATCTCTTCAGGAGACCTGACGAATAGAGGATTGTCTCCAATGTTGGTTTGCATAGGAGTGGTATTAACAACACATGTGTTGGAAGTAGGAGTATTTTCCGGAGTACCACCGTTGTTGCTAATTCTAGCATTTTTTGGGTTATGATTTGTAACTGAACCTGACCTAAGATAAACCATTTTTTGAAAGCTTGATATTGCAACCGAGAGATTCATCTCCCACTGTGGTCGCCAATCTGTAGATGGGTAAAAACGGTTCACTGGTTTTTTAGGAAAGTGAAGAGTCGAGCGTGTTGTCGAGACTCCTCAACCAGGAAAACTACTTAACCTCACACAGATGCACTGCAAAGGGAGTGCTTAGATTTAAGAGATCAATCCGTAGAACTCCGGCCTAAACCAAGTCAATGGCCGTTCCAGAGTCAATTCGGTCGCAAAGAGGGAAATGGGTTGAACTGTAGGATGGAAGCTGAGAATTGTGTGGGATCAATGATGATCAAGGATTGTGGATGTGTTGAAGGTTTCTGCAATAATTGGTGAACTGTTGATTTCGAATAAGTTCTGATGTATTGAAAAATTCTTGAGAGTAATTATTCGAGAAAATCTGTGTAGACTTAAAAACGTTGTCTCCTCAATCATGATTCAGAAACTTATTTATATTGTCAGAGTTGTGAATACCTTGATCCTTGTAAGTGTGACGGTTTCATGAGTGGAAGAGTGGGCAAGCAGAAGATCATGGTAAAGTCAGTTCCATGTCATGTGGAAACTTGACGGATCTTGCACCCACTACTTTGCTAACTCCTTTAACCATTTACACAACTTACGCACATTTCTCGTCGTGGATGAATCCACGTGCTGTAGGCCGCCAGGAAAAAACCCAGTTTTTATCCCCCAATTTGACTGATTGATGTCTCACGAATCGTGGAGTCAACATGACTGACGTGTATTTAGTTTGTCAGTTGTTGACTGGTTAGACAATGAGTCTAGGTTTTGTTGAATCGATCATGTTTGACAAATGCTCAACGATTCATGAATGTTAATGTTGCTCGTCTGAGCAAATATTGTAAATTCGACGAGTTGTTGAATATTGATGAGTTACTGAATATATATGGATTATTCGAGCAACTGAGCAAGTATTTCTCAAATTTAACGAATGTTGATAATTTGACGTGCAATTGAGCAAGTGTTGCTCAATTCGACAAATCACTAACAATTTATTAAATATTGATAGCTGGATCAATATTTGAGCGACTGAGCAAAGTTGCTCAATTCGACGAAATATTTATTGGTGACATGACCCAATAAAATATAAAAATATTGGTAGATTACTAGATATTATATAATTAATCCCCGTGGATCAACATAAATTTATTTGGTGATTGAACTTGCTCAAAATAAATATTTGTTGAGCGTTTGTTCAAAAACCCTAATTTTTGATGAATTGCTCATTAGTTGACGAATTGATGAAAATAGGTCATGAGCAAAGGAGGGACCGACCACATGAGACTATGGACGTCCATGTGATGCCCAATTGCTCGAATGAGCATGCACCAGGGTTCTCAGTTGGGGAGTCGGTGAAGGAATGATGATTAAGTGTCGGTTTCATTATTTATTGAAATACTGCTAGGTTCAGCATTAAGTGATAAAACTTAGGTATGAAAGATGAGACCAATCAATAGAGCATGGGACCGGCTCTTAGTGGTCACGAGACTAGATTTTATCCGTTTGAGCAATCCCCAGGTTGGTTGGAGAGAGTTTGGGCCCAATATGAGCAATTGAGCAAATTAGGTCAGAATTATGAAAACATGTGGGACCGGATTTGTACAAGCCCTAGGAATGAATCTGGTCGGTCATCAAGGCATGCATGCGTTACCATGGTGTCCTTGTCTCCGTACTGAGAGTTTCGGTATTTTATGATGTGCGTTCGAGCAACATTGTGAATTTTCAGAAGAGTTTTATCTTGACTGAAATTCTTGATTTTTGTTGGAATGAGCATGTATGCTCAATTAATCAATATTTTGTAGGTATTAAAATAAGAGTATTTTAACATCCAAAATTTTCGTGAGAGGCTAGCCGGTCATGTGACCACGTTGGCTTTTGAATTTTCATGATTTGACCATTATTCGAGAAGTTATGAAGAAATCATGATTTTTGCTCAAACCAAGGAGTTTCATGAATTTGAGGAAAATAATAATTATAAAAGACTAGGGATTACAGGGTGTGGGACCGGCTAGGGCATGGCCGGCCGGCTATGATGCCTGGTCCCGCACTCCTTTCCCTATTTTATAATATTGTTTTCATGAATCCGTGATGTTATGGAGAATCCATAAGTTTTTGTTGAAACGGAGGAGTTTCATGAGTTTAGGGAATAGTAGTTATAAAAATCTAGGAATTATGAGGTGTGGGACCGGCCACGGCTAAGGTATGGCCGGCCGACTATGTTTCCCGGTCCCGCATACCTTTCCCTATTTTATAATATTATTATTTTTCATGAATCCGTGAAGTTATGGAGAATCCATGAGTTTTGTAAAAACAAGGAAAGTTGCTAAAATCAAGGAGTTATTTCATGAGTTCATGAAATAACAAAATAAGGCAAATTAATGAGAGAAGCATGGGGACCGGCCACGACTAGGGCATCGCCGGCCGGCCGGCCGGTGGGCCTGGCCCCTAGGTGCTCCTTATTATTTTATTAATATTTGTTGTTTTCTCCTGTTTTGCGTAGGATTCCTCATCTATTCATATTTTTGGATGCTCGTTCGTGCATCTGGGTGCTCAGTCGTGCATCATTGGCGAGTACACTTACACCATTTTTATGGGGCTTACTCAATGATGGTCCAGATGCCCGGTTGTTGAGTATTTATTGCTAATCCATGATATTCGGTGTAGAATAATTCATGAAACGAAGAAGTAAAATGAGTAATTATTTATTATCAATTCATAGGATCGGCGGTGGATTCGACCATGAACTCGGAATAATAAAATAGGCATTACCATTCCATGGGATCGTGGATTAGACCATAAAATCGGAGTAATAAAATTATCTATTACCATTCCATGAGATTAGTAGTGAACGATCTTGAAATCGGAATAATGAGATAATATAGTTGTTTATTGCCATTCTGTGAGATCAAGCCGTGGATTCGATCATAAAATCAGAGCAATTGTTATTGCCATTCCATGGGATCAGGCCGTAGATTCGACCATGGAATATAAGCAATTGTTATTGACATTCCATGGGATCAGGCCGTGGATTCGACCATGGAATAGGAGCAATAATAGATCATTCTATATAGAGTGCACAATGAAATGCCATGGATCGAATGCTCATCTAGTGGAGGCTTTTCGAAAGACATGTTCATCATGGCTTCATAAAATATGAATCGTCACATGCCTAAATCCATACCAGAAACATGCAGTATCATGATTTTACGGATTTGACCCTTGTTAAAAATCCACCATCAATAAAGGTGAGGATTTCATCCTAGGAAACAATGTTTTTACATGTGTTTTAAGGAAGTAAGTTCATGATATGTGTTGTGAACTGAAAAGGAAATCTCCAGGCGTTATTGGGGTTGTTCTTCATTGCATATCTTATGAACGACCAATATGTGTGATTAGTATAACCGCTCATGTCTTATTTGTGTTCTTGGTAAAACTATTCACATGAGGCCTGACTTATGTATTGGTATGACTTTTATTAGTGAAACCGATCTTAAGTAATCACTTGGGGTATGATCGGGGTTGGGAGTGTCTGACCAAATTTGGGAAAGGTGGACCGATCCTATGAAGAGGTGCAGTACATCACAACGGGGAACCAATCCTTGTATGAGGTGCAGCAAGGTTTATAGAAGCAAGGGGAACCGATCCATGAACATGTGCAACACGTTTTTAGGAAAGGGGGAACTGATCCTATGGACATGTGCAGTGCATACAAGTTAGATACCAAATATGTGTGGGGAACCGATCCTAGTACCTAGTCAGCCATATCTTTGGTAAGTTAGTGTGACTATGCATAATACTCACATGGAGGTAGAACCAAAACTTGTTTTGGTATAACCGTTACACCCATGGTTTGTGATTGAGTGTTACTTGATCAATCACATAGTTCTTGAAATTCAGATGAACCAATTCTAAACTTGTTTGGAAGTGTAGTAAATCGGTTTCAAGTGAGTAAGTATGAAAAAGGACTTGCAAGAGTAAGATGTCGACACATTTTGAACACGCGCATTAATGTGTATTCTTTAATTGTTCAAAGATATTCCTTAACATCTCAGAAGGAAGTAAATCCCAAGATCGAATTTAAATAAGTTAAGAATCTTTTAATTAAGGTTTTTAATTATATATGGAAAATAAGAATTAGTAATGTGCATTTGCTAGTTAAATATTTTCCAAGGAGATTTCGATCATTATATTTGGACAGTGCATTCACAGGAATTATGAAAACCGAATTTGGATTGATATGGAAAAATATCTTGAGAATATTTTCGGTTTTGGAAATTACTTGGTGTCCAAACTACCTTGTCTATAAATACTTTGAGTTTGCATTTCTAGCAAACTAATCCTTCGTGACAGTAAACTTCCTATGTTGTACTGTTACTGGTGAAGCCGCCTATTCGGAGAGGAGAGTAACCTAATTAGGAGAAATCTCTTACGGCCGCTCAATTTAAAGTCTTCTTTGGGATTGATAAGCTCTAGCGTGTTCCGTTGGTGGGAAACTAGAAGATTGCATTATTATTTCAGTTTTCGATTATTGATTTAATTGACTAACGGTTGTTGAATCTTTGATTGCACCTAGTTTGTTTATTCTTGAGAACCTTCTCTTCTGATATAAGGCTCACTCAAACTAGATCAAAGATCAACATTTCTACGGATCTAAGTCTTTCCATATCCATAAGATAGATTCATTGATTTGCCATTATTAACAGACTCCGTTCTATGCGACAAATCAATAAGGAATCAAGTTTGTTTTTGCAGATTGTTACTTTGAAGATTAAATCGAAGATTGAAGATTTTGAAGATTTGAAGAAGAAGTTGTTGTGAATCATTAAGAAGATATACTAGATCTACTCCTAAAGAGAACATCTGTTCTGCTAGGATATTGGGTATTAAATATCTATTAAGAACTTCAGTTCTTCTAGATATTATCAAATCAAGAATACTTCTGAAGCTGAGTAACTAGGATTTTAGTTTACTTAGTATTGTCTACACGAAGTTGCATGTTTACTTTTTGTAGCGTTTTAATTCAATTGAGTATTCAAAACTGGACTAGGTCCCGGGGTTTTTCTGCATTTGCGGTTTCCTCGTTAACAAAATTCTGGTATGTGTGCTTTACTTTATTTCCGCATTATAATTGTTTTTATATTATAATTAAAGTAAATACACTTGTACGTTAACTAGGCACTTGATATTTATCTTATAAGGTTTTGATTATCAAGTGAACACTTTGTCGTAGTATTGTCTCGATTCATATCCATAGACGATCACACAAAGTGTATTTGATTTCTCCACTTATATGATATAATAAATCACGTGTTAGGCAAGTCTGGACTAACCCTATTTCAAGTGGACATTGTGTTGAAATATTCCTTGAGTGATTGTTTCTCCAAGAGGTTTATACACAGTGGGTCTTGTATAGGTTGTGATCAAAATAAAAGATTGTGGAGTATTTATGTACCCTCGTCTTTTTAATTGGTATCAGAGCAGGGAAACACAAAAAGATCTAACAATCTGTGTTTGGTGTGATCCAACCTATAAAGTTGTGAATCAAATGATAATTGATTCGGTTAACATGTCTCCAGGGTTTGATGGCTCAAACTATCTATGGTGGAAAATGGTTATGCAGTCTTTTCTTCAATCTTATGATTTTAATACTTGGGTTTTAGTTATTGATGGGTATGTACACCCAAAAGTACTGGTCGACAACTGAACCACTGAGTTTACACTAAAGGAATTGAAAGAATTCATTAATGAAGAAAAATTGTTTTCGAAGCAAAATTCTTATGGATTAAATGCCATTATACATGTTGTAACTCGAGACCTTCATCATCATGTAACCAAGTGTAAAACATCGAAGGAGGCTTGGGATATTCTTAATATTGTATTTGAAGGGAATGCCTCTGAAAAAGAAGCTAGGCTTCTAACCCTATCTTCTAAATGGGAAAATCTTCGTATGGATGAAGATGATACCTTTGATGAGTTTGATGAAAAAATGTATGAAATAGTGAATGCCTCTTATGATTTAGGAATAATTATTTCAGATAAAGATATTGTGTTTAAAATTCTAAGGTCTTTACCACCAAGATACGAATCTAAAAAGCATGCCATCATGGAATCTAATGATCTTTCCACACTATCTAGAAGCACTCTAGTTGGTAAATTAAAGATCTTTGACCTTGAATATTAATTCAAGAATGAAGTGGGTATTACCCTTAAAGTTGTAACTAAGACTTGTTCTTCAGATACAAAAACTGAGAATTGCAGTGTTGATACGACTACACGAGAATTTAGGAATTTATTAAGACAAAAGAAAAATAATTCTTCTCAAAAATCACAGAAGTGTGTAGAGAATAAAGAACAAAATAAGTTTGATAGCTCTAATTGTTCCAAGGATCAAGAGAACAAAGCCTTTCATGCAACTATTGATTGCATACCAGAAAAGGATTCTGAAGTAACTTTAGAATCAAAGACACTTGAATGTAATAAACTCTACAAAGATAATGAAAATATTAAAAGAGAACTTCATATTCTATATAAGGATATATAACGTGTAAGCAATGGTCGGACTTATCTTGAAATCTCGGAAGAATACAAAAAACAAAAAGTTGATAATCGAGAAGATCCAGAGTCAAAGGGACTCGACTGTACTCTTCGTGAAGAGAATGAAAGATTGAAAAAGGAACTTGATGATATGTATGAGGATATAGAGATTATCAGCAACGAGGTAGATTATCTTGGATCCATGAGAAGTTACAGAGAGAAAATCGAAGAAAGTCATGATCGAGAAAGGAAACTATATAAAAAGTTGGAGAAACTAAAGAACACTGAGGTAAGTAATTCTATTGAATCTGAAATTTATCTTGATTATAAAGTTCAAATTGATAAATTTAAGGTTGATTTAGATAATGCTCTTGAAAAAATAAAAATGTTGGAGAAAGATAATATGAGTCTACAAACGGACTTGCAAAAGTTCGATAGTAGCACAAAACAACTTGACTCAATGTTGAAGTCAAAACAACTTGACTCATGACACTCGAGGATTGGGCTACAAAGGTAAACAAACTTTGAATGCTAAACATGATATAAAGTTTGTAAATCCTAAAGACTCTTTTGAAGAAATTGCTTCAAAAGTTACCACAAAAGATTGCTCTTCCATAAAAGAAAAATATGTAGCACCTTCATCTTCAGCAAAAGATAGATTCCGTCAAACTCCAATGAAATAAAATCCACAACAAGGTAATACTAAACCCTATGGTTCGTATGTTACTAAGCATTGCTCTTACTGTGGAAATTAAGGACACTTGGAAAGATGATGCAGATTCCGTAAAAGTAATAAAAAAGCCATAAATGCACGTGTTTTCGCAAAATTGGCTGAACTTAATAATGCTAAATCAGGACATGATTGTCCTAAATATGAACAAAAGAATTATTGTAATGATAGTTCAAAGTTTGCTTATCAAGCTCCTTCGAAATTTTCTCAGAATCGCTCAAACTACAAAAGGAGAGATAACTCTGATGTTCCAAATTGGAGAAAAACTAACTCTCAGAGTTTTCAACATTTCAGTTACCCTAATGTTTCCTCAAGAGATTCATCTTGGATTTCAGGAAGAAATAATAGGAAAAACAAAGCTGCTTCAGCAAAACCCATTTCAAAATGGAGTCCAAAGTATTTTCTAAAGACAACCAAGATGGTATCAAAAGATAGTCACAATGATGACACTCGAATGATGAGTTTCAATACTCATGACATTTAGAATATTTTGTTAAACGTTCTTGAAAAAATGAGTGTATCTCCATGTTTTCATCGTTATATGAGATAAGTCTCATAATCGGTTACCTTTTTATGATTTTGTGACTTTTGATTTAGAGGATTTCATATCTAACTTGTTGGGTTGCTTAATCAAATAATCATAAAAGGATGATGACAATTAATCCTATATGTGAGTCACGATTATACTATTATCAATTTATTTCTCATAAGTTGTGTATATAGTATACATATGAGTCTTTGGTATTAGCTTATTAATATTGACACGTAATAGTTAAAACCTTCTCAATCTTTCTCCGGTAAAGGTTTTGTTTTTTGTTATCTTGTCTTTGCGGAAGGATGAGAAAAACAATGAGGAGATCAAGTGGATGCGAAATTTGAGGTAACAATCTTGTTAGTTAATTATTTTCCTGTTTAAGAAAATCATGAGTTTATATTATATATATTTGTTGCTTTTGCCTAACAAAATTTCGGTACAATTGATGTTTATTCCATGATGTGTGTGTGGATGTGTGATTCAATTGATTCAGGTTAAGTAAAACTATTTTTATCTTGCTTCGTTGTGTGACATCAATTGTTTAGGCTTACAAAAGTTTGGTGCGATTGCGGTGCTTTAATGTTTATGTTATTTCAATTGCTTCCAGTTAAGTAAAACAATTATTATTTTGCTTTATTGTGTAGTATCAATTGTTTAGGCTTACAAAATTTTGGTGCAATAGTGTAACTTTAATATATGCTGTTTCAATTGCTTCCGGTTGAGGTGAATAATTATGCAAGTTGATTTATTGGTTTGTATGAATTATTTATGGCTTAACGAATGAATTTATTGACGGGATGAGTTGTTTATTCCAATTCAGTTCCGGATAAGATAAACTATGTTAATTCTGATCTTAGTTAGACTTATCAAAATGGAGGTTTGGATTATTCAAGTCTAGACGAATGCCTAAGCAAGGAAATGCTAGTTAACTAACCTAGTATTTGGATTGTTTAAAATCTAAAGGTCTAAGTTATATGGATAATTAGAACCTAATGAGAAAAATGGATTTTATCCTTGTTTGGTCTTATCAAATGAAGCAGTTGTATTTATACAATCGGTTTAGTAAAGGAACTAAGTTGCTTAGTTTATTTTTGGTTTGTTAAACTAGTTTGGAAAATTTCTTCGGGCAATTTTTTCCATTATAACATATCAAAACATAATTACTTTGTAGTTTTGGTTTTTATATTGGTTAGCAAAAATGGTATGTAGAACACTCGTGCTTGACTCAACATGTTGCAAGTCTATTTTGAGATTTGTAAGATCCTTTTCGTGTTGTCCTTTATTTTTTCGCTTCTTTGTCATTTTTGTGAAAAAAAGGGGGAGAAATATATGGAGTAAACAGGTGATGCTGGTATCAATTTTATATTGATTGGTTTCACTAGGGAAGAAGACAATCGTGCTTGAACGTTTATCTAACGAATGAGTAAAATCACATACTAAGGGGAGTAACATATCATATGATTGCTATAACAAAGAGGCGCAGATTGAAAATCTACCTATCTCACCTTTAGTAGGGGGGGGGGGGTATGAGCTTTGTTATTGTAATGTCAACATTGGCACTTATTTTTGAATATCTCCAGGTTTTTGTGCCATTGAAAAGTGAATTTAGCGTATGTACAATGAGTTATGTTTGTAATTCGTTTATCTCCATATGTAATAGAGTTTTATCACTAAATTGAAAAAGGAAGAGATTGTTAAAGCATTGCTCGGTTGAACCCACCAAGCGTTGGTATGTCAAGATTGGTTGTCATATTTAGTGCCAAAACTCGAGTCGCTTAATTTGTAAACTACAGTCAACTTCGATAGGATAAACTAGAAATGATAGAAGTATTGTGCTCCAGTTACTCACAAAGATTTGAAGTTGGATTGAATACAACAAAGATATTATTCTTCAACTTGAGGTTAGTAACTACGACTTGACTTGTTCCATTTATACCTTGTGTCTTTCAAATCTTTTATATTGAAAACATAACATGCGAAGTTATATTATTATGATCAAAGAGTTAAGAAATATAATATGAGGTTTATTTCTTAACCATTAAAATTTGTAGATAAGACATCGACATAATCGTATGAATGCTATTGTGATTATGTATGGGTATGAGGTGAGGATTTCATCCTAGGAAATAATGTTTTTACATGTGTTTTAAGGAAGTAAGTTCATGATATGTGTTATGAACCGAAAAGGAAATCGCCAGGCGTTATTGGGGATGTTATTCATTGCAAATATTATGAACAACCAATATGTGTGATTAGTATAACCGCCAATGCCTTGTTTGTATTCTTGGTAAAACTATTCATATGAGGCCTGACTTATGTATTGGTATGACTTTTATTAGTGAAACCGATCTTAAGTAATCACCTGGGGTATGATCGGGTTTGTGAGTGTTTGACCAAATTTGGGAAAGGGGAACCGATCCTATGAAGAGGTGAAATACATCACAAGGGGGAAACGATCATTGTATGAGGTGCAACAAGGTTTATAGAAGAAAATGGAACCGATCCTATGAACATGTGAAACACATTTTTAGGCAAGGGGGAACCGATCCTATGGACATGTGTAGTGCATACAATTTAGATACCAAATATATGTGGGGAACCGATCCTAGTACCTAGTCATCCATATCTTTGGTAAGCTAGTGTGACTATGCACAGTACTCACATGGAGGTAGAACCGAAACTTGTTTTGGTAGAACCGTTACACCCATGGTTTGTGATTAAGTGTTACTTGATCAATCACAATAGCTAACCATTTGGTTAACTATTATTGAACCAACTAATGTACAAGTTTGGGAACGGTTTTCATAAGCCCATAAACATTCAATTCATGTGTGTATAACAAGTTATGTTTTCGATCTATCGGTTGATAAATATTAGCTTGAATCTAATCAGGTTTTCATCTAACGGCGAATATTCAATGCTTTGTTACTAATCTAACATTGATTGCAAACCCTGATTTGAAAGACTATATAAGGGAGAACTCTAGCAATTGGGAAACCTAATCCCCACACTTTACGTGTGATACTAGTTGCATAGCTAGAGTCGATTATCCTTTAACCTTTGGTTTCTTCTTCTAAACCAGGTTAATGACTTAAAGACTTTATTGGGATTGTGAAGCCAGACCGATACTACTTTTATTGTAGTTGTGTGATCTGATCTTGATGTTTCTATCATACGAGTACAATTATAATAATTAGCTTGAGATTTCCATCTCCGATAGGCAAGATAAAAAGTAGTCACAAACATCTTCGTCTCATCATTTGTGATTCCACGTTATCTTTTTTCGCTGCGTCGATTAAGATTATTGTGAGGTGATTGATAATACTGAGCTGTTCTTCGGGAATATAAGTCTAGTTTATCAATTAGTTCCTCTTCACCTTGATTTATCAAAAGACGGAACAAAATTCGTAGGTATATTCGTGGGAGACGGATTTATTTATTATCGTAGACTTTTCGGTGTGATACAGATTTGTTTATTAAAGTCTTAGACTTTGGGTCATAACAACTCTTAGTTGTGGGTGAGATCATCTAAGGGAATCAAGTACATAGTATCCTACTGGGATCAGAGGCATATGAGCATAATTATACCTTGGATCGGTTCAACTACAGTCCAGACCGAAGTTAGCTTGGAGTAGGCTAGTGTCTGTAGCATCTTAATACAATGTATGTTTAATCTGGACTAGGTGCCGGGTTTTTTTCGCATTTGCGGTTTCCTCGTTAACAAAATTCTGGTGTCTGTGTTATTTATTTTCCGCATTATATTTGTTATATAATTGAAATAATACGGGTTGTGCATTGTTCAATCAATTAGAATATCCGACCTTTTGGTTGTTGATTTAAATTGATTGACACTTGGATATTGGTCTTTGGTACCATCCAAGTTTATCTCTCTTGTATTTAAATTGAGACTCGAAGTTTGCTTGAGTAAGATTTAAATCAAGAGATAGAGATATAAACTCTTTGATATACTTTTTATTGATTGAGTCTAACTGTCTAGTTGATTCTCATAAAAGTATATTGGAGTTTGTCCATATAGATTGCTAATTAGAAATATTGGTGTGGTTGTTAGACCCCCGCTTTTTCATTTATTCGCACACTGTTTGTCATCAAAGCAATTTTCAAGATCTTGAAATAATCAACATGACTTTCGTCACTTATAAAGATGAACTTGGCCAAAGAGAAAGCTTACCAACACATATTTAAAGAAATAAATAAGCGAGATAAACTCGGCTTGAAATAGAAAATGTGTATAATCGAAGTCTATATAGAAATACGACTTTTATCTCAAGATATGATATTAAGTAGATAGACTTTTTAGTGATAGATAAGTTCAAGTCTCCACATAACTTTTTGTCGATGAAGATCCACCAGTTCCTTGAGTAGTTCTTCGTCTTTGCACTATGAACACCGTGGAGTCTAGATATAAACTACACTTTCTATTCTAGTCCGAGACTTAGCTATAAGTAGACTAGAAATCAAGACTTATAGTTTTGGAAACAAAACTTGACAACAAGATTGAGATATCAACGCTTGTGAGTTCAACCGAGCAATGCTCTAACACGCATACTTGGTACACTTCCAAAAACCAACAAAAATTCCTGGGCCTATACCTTATGCAAGTACGCATACCGGTATGTGTACTTGGTACATGGAATTTCACAACTACAAGTACGCATACGGATATGCATACTTTAGTTCCAGTCATGGATCACATACATGCAAGAAAGCACACTATGTTTATAATCCAATGATGTTTTAGTATTCTAAACTCTTATTTCAATTATTGAAACTTTCTTATAGGATGATGATAGCCGTTTTCACATACTATTAGCATCAAAGCAATTTTCAAGTTATTGAAATAATCATAACGAAACATTCCAAGTCTACACCAAATGATTGTATCACACAAACCATGTAAGATGTTACTCGAAGATTTTCACATGATCATCTTTTGACTTTCGTCAAGAATATAAGATAAAATTGGTTGAAGTGAAAGCTTACCAACACATATTCCGAGAAATATATAAGCGAGTTAAACTCAGCTCAAAATCGCAAATGTGTATAACTATATAGTAATACGACTTTTGTCTGAATATATGAGATAAAGTAGAAATAGACTTTCCAAGTGATAGATGAGTTTTAGTCTCCACATAGCTTTTGTTGATGAAGTTCCACAAGATCGCCTTAGTAGTTCTTCGTCTTCATTTGATGAATGCCGTGAAGTTTAATGCTCAACTACACAATCTATCCTAGTCCGAGACATTACTATAAATAGACTATAAATCAAGACTTATAGTTTTGATCACTAATATTGAAAATTAATCTTGAGATAGCAACGCTTTCGAGTTCGACCGAGTAGTGCTCTAACAACTCTAAGTTAATTACTGATAAAGGGATGGATAATTTTCCAAGTTCTTTCATATGTAAGTTAGTTATTCCTCCCTAAGATCACCTTTTTGTTACTAATGTGTTTTCTCATGGTGCAGTAGAAATTCGTATTATGGATACACGAAAGGAGTTAAAAGTGAATGGGCACCGGTTGAAACCATATTATGAGAACTTCACTCCTGAATTTGTGGAAGGAGTCAATTTTGTGGATCCACTCCCTCTGGAGGAGTGATTGGAGATGAAAGTCGGGTTGAAGACTTTAAACCAAGCGCTAAGTCGGAGGCAACCCACCGGTTTCGAATCTTTATCTTTTTATTTTAAAGCATTTTATCTTAGTTTTTGCATATCATTTGCGGAATTTCCCACCTTGATCTTTACTTTGAATGACTAAATTTTACATTGAGGACAATGTAAAGTTTAAGTGTGGGGGAGCATTTATATGTTTGTAGTTTTATGCCTTTAGTAAAAAACATAAATAAATAAAAATAAATAAAAACTTTTTCTCTCTCATACTTCTATGCCGGCGACTCAATCCGGAGATTGGATAATTATTCCAATCTTGGATTCAACATGAGTTCGTCCAGTTTTAACTGTGTTTTTGTTTTCCAATCGATTTATTTCCCATGTTTTTCCAATTTTTGATTTGTTTTCGATTGTTTTCATTGTTGTTTTTGGTTTTCCTTTAGGGTTTTCTGCGGTTTTGTTCTAGGGTTTTCTTTCCGTTTTCCCCTTTCGCAGTTCTCATGCCTATGGTTACTCGGTCTTCTTCGCAGGCTATATTGCTAACACCTTCCTCCCAGTTATCTTCTTCGTCAACAACAACGGTTAAATCCGAAAATATCTGTCATTGCCCATTCAAGAGCATCAATGGTTGCGGCGACGGAGTTCATGGAAGAGGCTATGCCAAAGGGTCATTCTTGAAGCATCTTTATGACAAACACCTTGTATCGGAAGCCGGAAAGGACACGCTTCGAAACCTGCTTGCAAAGGATATAACTGTATACCAAGGAATGGAGAAAGTTCTCAGCATCTTGCATATGTGGCTGTGCAACAAGTGTTTCTACTTTCATTCTTGGTCGAAATCCTGTAAAGAACGTGATGGATCTTGGCATGACTTCATCCACGGGCTTCTCAATAGGAAGGGAGCTGATTTCTTGATTCATGGTTTGATCAAGCCGGATGAGGTGCATACTGAAGCTTTCGAAGATGCCTTTTCTGAGAGAGATACAACTCCAAGGAGTGATGGAAGTGATGATGTAGATACTCTTTCTACTGAATTTCTCAACACCGTACTTCAACGTAACTTTCCCACAGTTAACTGCATTCCTCACAAATGCAGGCTTGCATTTTCAAGGACTCTCAAAGCTTGTATCAACCATGTTCTAGCTGTTCCATCCAATTTATCAGGTTGGATTCGACTCCTGCTTCTCCATATCTGCACTCTGTCGATGTACCAACCTAAAAGTTCTGCAGAGCGGAAGTCCAGCAGTCATAAGAGATTGCAGGTGGCAGCAATTCTCTAGGCTCTCAACGATTGGAAGGAGCCTAATGGTTGTTCCATTTTAGTGAAGAAATTGCTCCAGCAGCCGCTTTGTTGGGGCTCTACGAAGGACGACGATAATAAGGCAGAAGAGAAGCAGCAAGCAACAACCATCAGTGCTTGCCAAAATAAGATTAACTCTGGTCACTTTGATGCTGCGATTTGGGTTTTGTCATCGTCTGGGGTGGCCCCTTTTGTAGAGCATACTTATGTCGACTTGCTGGACAAACATCCGAAAACCTCACCTTCTGAGGTTCCCACGAATGATATCACCGTTGACCCCATTTGTGTGGGTTCAAAGGATGTTTTGGGAGCAATTAAAAGCTTCCATAAGGGTACGTCATGTGGTCGTGATGGTCTACACGTGCAACACTTAATTGATGTTCTTAGTGGAGCAGCGTCGGCAGTGGAAGATGATTTGGTTTTATCAATTTCTGGGGTTGTCAACCTTTGGTTGGCTGGAAAGTTCCCTAGTGAAAAAGCTAGAGCATATTGCTAGAGCACCTTTGATGCTATTACTGAAGTCGGGGGGAGGTCTCATGCCCATTGCGGTAGGTACAGTTTGGCGTAGATTGGTTTCCAATGTGGCAGCGTTTGATATTGGAAAGGATATGACTTATTATTTAGGTGACTACCAAATCGGGGTTGGTGTTCCAGTAGGAGGGGAAGGTATTTTACATGCTGTAAACCGCCTTTTGGAGATGAAGGTCCATTCAGACAATATTTCAATGTTGTTTATTGACTTTTCAAATGCTTTCAACATGGTGAGAAGGTCTCATCTCATCAAGGAAGTGCGCATTCATTGTCCAGGTATTTCTCGCTGGGTAGAATTTTGCTACTTACGTCCGGCAAAGCTTTATTATGCCAAATATATCTTGTCCTCAGCACTTGGTGTAGTTGCAGAATAACCTACAACTACACCCTCAGTAGAATTAGTAAAACTTGAGAAGTTCTTGATGTTGAATGACAACTTTTTTATTAATTCTCTCAATTGATTACAAAGAAGTATCTAAATGGAACTAGAATAGTTACAACTTTCTCTATTCTCTTTCCTAAGATAATTTCTAATACTCACTAAAAGAACCTCTCGAATTTTACATTTGAACTCCTATTTATAGTGAAATTTGTACAGATGTATATGAATTGCGAAGTATCGCAATTCATTTTCGCAAGATTATTCTATCTTCGCAAATCTTCATACTTCCCCGTGCTTCTTCTATCTTCGTATTGTTTTGTAACTCTTTCCTCTTATATTTGTCACGATGTTCGTAAGTTAATGCCTTGTGATATTTAGTACCTACATCTTGCCTCTTCTCATGTCAATTCTACGAAGAAGGAATGTCATGAGAACCTCTATTCTCATTCATTTAGTATAGTTATCACCACCTGTTAAATTCGCAACACGTATTTTTTCTTTTCCATTATCTTTTTGACACGTTTCTTCGTAACCGTTCTTTTCAACCGTTCACGTTTAATCGCATTGATGAGTTTCTATCTTCATCGAATTCTCTCTTCTTTATAAATATTGTCCTTTGTTTTTCTTTTTATTCTCTTATCCTATTCGTCTTCCTTATCACTTCTGCCTCTGCTATTTATTCTCTTTTTCTGCTACTACGATTTCTTATCTCTTTCACCTCTTTTTCTTTCCTATTTTCTATCTTATATTCAATGGCTCCAAAGAAGAAAACTATTGAACAAATTAACGCAGAGCTTGCTGATAGGGACCTCATTCTTTCTGAAATTGATGGTTATGACAATAAATCTTCTCTCTGTGTGAAGCTCTTTACCAATTATATTTGGAATGATCAGAAAGTTTTAATCTCACGAGGTCAAATCCTCGCAGGTCTTCCTCTTCCTCTTTATGATGTTAATCTTCCTTTATTCTATGAAATTATTTCCCACCCCAATTTTTCATGTGCCATTTATCAATTGACTGGTGATTGCATTCGCATTCTGGTTGAATTCGCAACTCGTGCTGCTACTGGAAGATCTTTGTACTCAGTTGATCTTAGGAAATCTGGATTTCGAGATATGGAAATTATCGCTGCGGACTATACAGTTGAGGGTTTCTTTAAAAATTACACATTAATTCCTGCGAGGAAAGAAGATAAACGTTGGGGTGTTCGTCTTCATCGTAAAGCTAATATCGCAGCAGATGACCTCCTTATGCACGACATTGATTATGCCTCGGGAAATAATAAAACACCTCGTCGTTCTAATGATGAAGATTGGTATAACTACCCTTTAGCATTATCGGGCTCTTATATTTCTGGGATAGTAGATCTTCCTGCGAACCTTCGTGATCGCAATTATCAACCTTGGGTTTATAAAAATGTATGTACCTCCATCTCCTTATCTTCTTGTTACTCTTCTATTTATTTTCAAATGAGGTAAGAAACACTCTTTTATGCTTTTTAAACAATATATTGTTGCCTCTGTTTCTTATCCTTATTTGAATTTGAAGGTTCTTTCTGATCTTTCTGAGGTTGTTGCGAGTGAGAATAAGAGTTCCACTTCTTCCAAAAGATTAACTACGAGACAAAAGACACTTCGCTCTGCGAAGGATACCCAAACTTCTGGTAGTCAAGATGATGCTCTTCGCAAAGGAAAAAGAAAACTTGAAGATGTTGCTTATGAGAGGAAGAAACAGAAGAAGTTCTCAACTAAGTCTTATTCCCATGTAATCTCTTCTAATGAGAATGTTGAGGAAGATCAAGGTGATGAAGATGATAAATTTCCTGAGAAGGATTTTAATTCTAATTCTGATACCCTTTCTGATAAAGGAGATGATGATGATGATGATAATGATGATGCTGATGAAGGTGAAGAGGGAGATTATAGTAACACAGAAACTTTTTCTTCAGCAATGGTTCGTGTATCTGAGGCCTTTCTCCATTCTTCTCGTGGGTTAGGAAATTCTCCTACTGCGAATGCTCGTAAGCTTATTGCGAAGGCTTGCAAAGTTCCTACTGTACTCAATAACAACTCTCTTGATGGAATTTCAAGATTCGTCTCTCCTGCTACATTATATGCTTTAGGGAGTATGGTAAGTTTCTTTTCTATTCCTTGTTTGTTTCCCTTATTCCATTAATTTCTGACCCTTTTTACTTGTTCAGGTTGGAAGAGTTAGTTGCGCAGCTGCTTCAGATTGGGAAAGACGTCATTCCATTGCTGAGAAGAAAACTTTAAACCGTTGTAAGAAGTTGGAGATTGAAAATTCAAAACTTCGTCAGAAAGTAGAGGATTTAAGTATTGATATCGCCGAACTAACATCCCATCACGAAGATAATCCACAATCTGCGAGCATCGCAGCTAATAGTTCTTCTCTTCTTGAGGAGAATAATCATCTAAAGCTTGAAAACTCTTCTCTTCGTAATGATAAAAAGCAATTAGAAGGTAAATTCTTCGTAATGGTGAGTATTTTAATTACTTTTCTTTCGTAATTTGCTAACCAATTCCTTAACTTCTCTTCTTACTGCAGAAAATTATGCGAAGATGAATGATGATCTGGAAACTATTCATGCCAGTCGTAAGAAGAAGATTTCTGATTTAAGATCTCAACTTCTAATTACCCAGCACAACCATAGTTTATATGTCAAGCGTTTTCGAGCTAAGATGACTCGCAAGATTTGTGAAGACAATCAAATTCCTCTCAAGAAGTACCATACGCTCCTTTATGAAGAAATTCCTGAAGATACCCCATATCTGGAAATCTCTGATAGTGAAGTTGAAGATGATCTCTCTGAAGAAGAACAAGAAGATCATTTTGATGGGAATAAATCCCCCGAAGAATAGCTTCATTCTTTTTTGTATATCTGTTCTAGTTCTTTTCATATTGTCTGTTTGAGTACAACATTTTCTTCTTTCTTGCACTCTTGATCAACCAACAAGTTCTTTTTGAAGTTTAACTCGTATTAATGTCTTAATTTTGCGATGATGAATTGATTTTTCTTTGATCGCGTGTTTCCCTTATTCGCATAACTTGATCATGTGGAGAGAAATAATATATCTTAAAGACTTAGCTTAGTATTCCCTTTCCCCCTATTATTGCTCTTCAGATGATTAAACATTGTTGGAAGTATTAGAATATCTGCCCTAATTCAACTTACGAAGCTTCAGCTTGTTGCGATTGTGAACAAGAAATCCTCCCTTTGAAGTATAAGAAATACGAGGTATGAAATATCCTTAAGAAGTATAAGAAGTATAAAACATCTTTAAAGAAATATTAGAAGTATTCAATCCGTAAAGAATTATTCCAATGTATGAAGAAGTATAAGAATTATTCAATCTATGAAGAATTACTCAATGTATGAAGAAGTATAATAAGTACTTAACCTTCGCCAAATGAAGTATCCGTTGAAGAATTATAATAAATATGAGACGTTCTTGAAGAATTATAAGAAGTATTCAATGTTGTGGAGAAATATTCAATATATGAAGAAGTATAAGAAGTATGTAATTCTTGTAAAATTTAATGAATTCTTCACTATCTGTTTTTGATTGCGAGCAAAATCGCATCTTCTGTTATGTCTTCGTGAAAATTCTTCAATGGGTTTGTCTTCTTTGTTAGGATTTCTTGTAAAAATTCTTCAATGATATTGACGGAGCTGTCTTCTTTGTCAGAACTTCATGATATATATTCTTGTAAAAATTCTTCAATGATATTGATGGAATAAATTTCATTAATTGATGTGGTCTTATCATGCCTTCCTAAGTAAAGGTCTTATTTTGCCACCTCTTTTGTGATAATATTTTTGTATTTGCGATAATATGACAAGTTTGAACATTCTTGCGAATATGCAACTTCGTGACATTATCGTCTTGCGATGAAATCGCAGGACGTTTTTACACTTTCATGTAATAACCCATTGATCTCATCTTAACTTCTTTGTTATGTTCTGCGAGTTCTCTTTGGATATTTTCTTTTCTTTTTTTTTTTTTTTTTTTTTTTTTAGAATGCTCGCAGAAATTCAGTTGTTGCACAAATATGACAAGCCTTTATGTTTTTGCAAACAAAAAGCCTCGTGACATTTGCGTCTTATAGCACGTATCAGCTCCCTAATGGAGGGTGCTGCCCTTTATCTTCCCCTTGGTTGCCCCTTCAAGGAAGCGTACATCGACCATACAAGGTTAGCTCTTCCCATCCGGTTCTGCAAACAACCAGCTTTTGATCGCAACCTCTTATCCTTTTTGCCTATAGGGCTTATAGTTACGAGGTTGCACCCTATGGGGTATCTTTGGGCCAAATGCATCATTTGCCAAGACTTGTCAAAAATGGCAGATGTGCTTCAAGCCCACCCGGCACTCTTGACTCAACCGTGTACCTCGGCGCCTTGATCGTTTTCTGCACTTCTTGGGAAAGACAGTATGCCTTAGTCGCCCAACCTAAATCATGTTACACCGCATAATATTGCGTAATGTCGCAAGATTAGGTGAGAATCCAAGGTGTCTAACCCGGATAGGTACCCCGTTATTGGGTTGTACCCCGTAAAGTTCCATGTACTCAGGTGCCTTGGTGGTGTTCCGGTGTCCCTGAGCCATGTTTATAGGTACCCCTTAAATGACGTACTTTAGGACTTTGCCTCTTACGAAATGTTGCTTCGCGAACTAGGGTGTACGCCACAAAGGTTTGCCTGTGTAATATTTCTGCGGCTTTCTTTCTTTTTTGAAAGCTGATCACAGATTGCGGTCTTTTATTCGCAAATTGCGGTTTTTTCTTCGCAAGTTAATGTGTGCGTCTTTCTTTAATGAAAGTTAATCGCAATAAAATTTTGAAACTCGTAACTTTTGCAAATTTCCTGTGAGTAAACAATATTCGTAAAATTTATCAAAAAAAAAATTTGTGTTGCAACATACCTCATTTCAACTTCTTTTTTCTGAATGGATATCTTGATATACTTCACGAGCAAACATATTGATTACCTTCTTGTTTCATTACTTTCTTTCTTCTTTCTTCGCAAATCACAACCCTTTGTTATCATCGTAAATTTCCTGCATGATTAATATCATAATTTTATTCTTTCCTGTCTTAATCCTCTGCCATTAAATTTTCACTTCTTTTCACAGCCTTTGCTCTTTTTCTCCAATTTTCTTTCTCAGTAGTTTTTCCTTCGCAAACTTCTACCTCTGTATCGTAACATTTCTTTCCTTCAGCCCAATCACCCTTGATAACTCCAACACCCTTCATATGAGGAAATTTTATGCATTGATGTAGAGTGGAAGCTACGCCCAGAATTCCATGGAGCCAGGGTCTTCCTATCAAAGCATTATACGGTGATTCGACATCAACAACGCAAAAAATAATTTCAGTTCGCATTCCACTTAATGGAATTCGCATGCTTATTTCTCCTTTAGGCTTATTAGCAGTTCCATTAAAACCATAAATCTTGTAGGTTGAAGGTATTAAATCTGCGTCTTTTTCCCCCATAGTTTTGTAAGCAGAATAGAACAGGATATTGACAGAACTTCCCGTATCAATCAAAATTCTATTAAGACCAATTGATTCTTCCTCCATATCATCTTCGCTTTCTTCCATATTCATGTAAATTGCTAATTTTACTACCAATGGATTATCATGTGCTTCACAACCTTCTGGAATTTCAGTGGCTTCAAAAGAAATTTCACGTTTCTGCCAATCTTCAAGTCGTGAAATTTTTGCGATGTTCATTACTTCCTTTCCTTCACCATCCCTCGCAAATACCCTTCTTAACACATTATCATGAAAATCCTCTATGGTTTTATATGAGTGAACAATAGAATTACAGAAAACATTCCTTGCTTTTGATCCCACTTCTATATGTAGGGTTTCTTCTCCCTTTTCTTGTGTTGTGTTCTCCTTGCGAGTTATGACTGGAGCCTGTGGTAATTGTTGCGACTGTGTTTGCTTAAGTAAAAAGTGATTCAGTTTTCCTTGATCAATCATTCGCAAGATTATCCTCTTGATATTATTGCAGTTATTTGTAGAATGTCCATGAAAATGATGATATGAACAAAATTCATGACTTCTTGGACCCATTGGTGGTTCCTTTCCCATATTCCATGGAGTTGGTATATGTTCTATCAGAATAATTGCCTGCCATATCTTCTCTACACTTGTATTCAAAGGTGGCAACTTTATTTCTTCCCTTATCATTCTTTGACTTCCTTGACCATTGTTATAATTTTGTCTCTGATTTCCTTGTCCAAAATAATTTTGCCTTTGTCCCCCATAATTTTCTTGTTGTTGATCTAATCTTGGGATCTGGTTATTTCCTCCTCGATTATAGAAATTCCTCTCTCTATCATACTCTTCTTGATCTTTACTACCCATTGCTACTATTTTTGGCTGGCTATTATTGATTTTATTCTCTTCTGAAATTTGCGAAGAAGTTTGCGAGGATGTTTGCGAAGTACCTGCTATGACGTTAATTATTTTGGGAAGTAAATTTGCTCCTGCGTCTTGATTGTTAGTGTTTGCTACTGGATATGACTCCATATTGTTTTGCTTTTCCTCTAGTGTAATGTACTCTTCTTGCAATTCTCGTAACTCTGTCATCATTATGGAATTATTTCTTTTGAAGATTTGAACATACAGTTGTTCAGTTACGAACATCGCATTTATGAAAGACAGAATCAAGTATCTCTCATCCACGCGCCCTGCCATATCACTGCACATAGTCTTCCATCTTCTTACCAAATGCTTCAAACTTTCACCAATTCTTTGTTTTAAACCAAACACATCTTCAATACCAAGCCGTGAGGAATGATTTGTGATATATGCTCCAAGGAAAGTTGCTTGTAAATGATTAAATGACGTAATAGTGTTCTTAGGAAGTCCTTCGAACCACTTTAGAGCTTCCCCTGTTAAGCTTGATGCGAAGTACTTGCATAATACAACATCATGATTCTCCCATTGTAACATGCATCTTATGTATGCTTTAATGTGCTGAATAGCACATGAAGTCCCATCAAAGATACTGGTAAGTGTAGGCAAATTGCATTTTGGTGGAATCCCTCCCAATTGTACTTCTCTAGCAAATGGAGTCCTCGCAGCTTCTTCTATTGCTTCATCTAATTGCCTTCTATCTCCTCCTCTTCTATTGTTTATCATCCCTCTCATTTCCGCTAATTCTCGAAAGATCCGTGCATTTGCTTCAGAATTCTCATCCATTGGCCTCTTCAACGCAGCCTCTCTTCTTCTACGTTCTTGCGTCTCTTCTCTTGCGATCCTTCGCATTCTATCATATTCTTCATTAATGTTTTCATTTGTACAATTTTGCAAATATCTTCTTTCTAAATTATCACAATTGTTTTGTTGCAGAGCATCTTGAAATTCTTGTTCTTCCCTTTCTATTCTTCTCATCCTTCTCATGCGAATATCGGGAATTTCTTCTTCTTCATTTCTCCTTCTTCTGTGATTTATTTCTTCTTGATTTGCCTGTATTTTAGTTCGAAAATTTGGTTCATTCCTCGTTGTTTCTGTTCGTTGATTTCCAATTCTTCTCTGAATTCTTTCATACTCAACATTTTGATTATTACGAGCCTCTTCACGTCTTCTTACTCCACTCTCGTAATTGTTCTGATGTACTGCTTGTTGTCTCTCAGATGACTCTTCTTCTTGATTTTCTTCACCATTCTGATTGTTTTCTCTAGGATTTGGCCTAGTTCGTAAATTCTCCATGTTTTGTTCATGGTTTGGTATTAAAATGAAGCGATTCTCTTGATTTCTTTCAACTTGAGTCTGTGCTTGTCCTTGCATAGTACTTTCATCATTGATTGTTGGTGAATTCTGCCCTTCTCTCTCTGGTCTAGCATTTGATCTTGCAACACTTTGAGATTTCCTCCTTTGTAACATCTCATTCTCCATCCTCAATTCTTGATTCCGTCTTGTTAGATTAGCACGTTCTTCAGCTTCTAACCTTCGTTCTTCTTGAATTCCTTGTCTCAATGTTTCTAACATCTCCCTTTCTCTTTCAAGAATTGTTCCTCCCATCAACCTCCCATTTTCTCTAATTTGTGGTTCTCTATATTCTTCTGCTGGTGTATCAGTTCTCCAAGTGTGTATACTCACTCGATCATGATCTATTGTTTGTTGAGCTTGATTTCTTCGATTACTCCCTCTCCTACTAGGTTCTCCTGTTATATTTGCTTCTCCTCCTGCGAGTCTCACACTTCTTCTTCTTTGCATTAATGGTTCTGATATATTTCTTCTTCTTGCCATTTTTCTGATACAGGAATCCTTCAAATCCCTGTTTCTAGCGCCAATTATGTAGTTGCAGAATAACCTACAACTACACCCTCAGTAGAATTAGTAAAACTTGAGAAGTTCTTGATGTTGAATGACAACTTTTTTATTAATTCTCTCAATTGATTACAAAGAAGTATCTAAATGGAACTAGAATAGTTACAACTTTCTCTATTCTCTTTCCTAAGATAATTTCTAATACTCACTAAAGAACCTCTCGAATTTTACATTTGAACTCCTATTTATAGTGAAATTTGTACAGCTGTATATGAATTGCGAAGTATCGCAATTCGTTTTTGCAAGATTATTCTATCTTCGCAAATCTTCATACTTCCCCGTGCTTCTTCTATCTTCGTATTGTTTTGTAACTCTTTCCTCTTATATTTGTCACGATGTTCGTAAGTTAATGCCTTGTGATATTCAGTACCTACATGGATATTGGTAGACCTTCTAAAGGTGTCAAACTTTTGGGCGGTCCAGTGAGTTTATACATGGACTTCATTAGCGATATGTTGTTGAACAGGATGCACAAAACTGTTCAACTAATGGATGCGATTATAAAACTCAAGGATCCTCAAAGTGAGATGATTTTACTTCGCAATTGCACTGGAGTGTCCAGACTTTACTTTGCAATGCGGACTACCAATCCTGCTTCTCTTCAACCTGCCACCGATCTCTTTGATGATCCGTTATTTCAGTATTTGAGACTTTTAATTACTGGAGATGGAGCGGGTTTCGGTCCTTTACAGAAGAGATTAGCTATCTTACCAATTAAAGATGGTGGACTTGGAATTTATACCATGGATGACACTAGGGCTTATTGTTATCTTGCTTCTCAGATCCAGACTACTTCAGTGCAGAAAGTGATCCTTGGTGATTTATTCTCAATAGACAAAGGTCCAGCTTATCAGTTGGCTCTTCAGACCATCACCCAGGTATGTGGATTACCATCTACTTACTGTATCGATGATTCTGCCCCCCCCCCCTTTCTATGCATTCATTGGCAGTAGTTTATTTTTATGCAGTTAAAAAGCAAATCCCATACCAATTTCTTATGTCTGAAAGAGATTCCATCTTATGGAAATGCAACCGTGTCAAGCACACACAAGACTACCTTTTGGTGGTGCCTATTAGTGGGCTTAATTAATGCCTCGGGCCTAGAAAATTTAGAGCCGTGCTATGTTATCGCCTCGGTATTCCTATGTTTGTTGAGAATAGTTCATGTCCAAGTTGTAGCAAACCTATCGACATCTTTGGTGATCATGCGCTTCATTGTTCTAAGGATATCGGGTATAAGTTTCACCATGATGTTGTTCGTGATGTTGTCATCGACATTTGTTATAAAGCCAATGTACCTGCGCGCAAGGAGGTTTCTCTAGGTCTTCATTCGGATGATGGTAGAGATCTAAATATAGCTGATATTCTTGTTCTTAACTGGGAAAATGAGAAAAATGTTTGTATGGATGTCATAGGTGTCTCTCCATTCACTGGTGAGGGTGTCCGCTCATTTGCCCATGGAAAGGCTATTTCTGGTGTCGTTTCTCGTAAACGCGCCAAGTATTTGGACAAGTGTGCTGCACATGGTTACGGCTTGGTTGTTCTGGCCTTCCCTACTTTAGGGGAGCTTGGAGAAGACACTCTTTTTTTTTTCAAGCGTCTGCGGAATTGTTTGGTGAGAAATGACGCCAGTAGCGGCTTAGGTAGTTTTATTTTTTATATATTAGGCGTTGCAATTCAAAGAGGAGTTGGAGCCCATCTTGTTGCTAGGTTACCAACCAGAAGCTCTGTATGAGTTTTCCTATATTATATTTTAATTTTAATTATATTTTGTTAAAAAAAAATAAAAAAAATAAAATTGTTTTATAAACTTCGAAATCTAGAAACTTGTGCCTTTAAGATGACACTACCAATATAAGTGGATGGAACCATATTGATTTCAGGAGTTGAGGAACCAATTAACTAAAAGGATAGACATAGCTTAGGTGTTAGAAATAACATGATAGTTGTTACCATATCTCGGAATCGTGTTACCATATAACTTTCTGTTTTTATTTTTGCGAACTTTTTGTTTCTCTAAGTGATTTGGTGGGTCACTAACATCGAATTGTTATTACTGCTAGGATGAAATAGAGTGATTGAGTTACTAAAAAAAAAGAAAGACCAGACCAATTAGACCAACCGGTGTATATATACAAAAAAAAAGATACTTGGATAGAAATATGTGCGTGTTCTCCCTGTCTCCGTCGCCTAAACAAGCGTGGAATGCAGGATCCATAGGAATTACCATTCAATCTGTTGACAAGAAGCATGCGCTTGGATCCAAAAATATAATCATGTTGTCAAATCAAAGAAGAAAAAAATGAAAAAAAAAAGTAAAAATGTTTTTTTTTTTTTTATTATTGCAAATCGACTCCTGGTTCCCTTGTATATGCCAGTTGAGTTGATCTAAAATTAAGATTGTTGACCGCTGGTTCCCTTGTATATGCCAGTTGTGTTGACACTAGAATTCAGACCAGTATCTCAATCCAATAGGATGCATAGGTTCATCTTGGCGGTGAACTTTAGACAGATCTGGGAAACACCGATCACTTGTCAACATTCACAAACATCTACCTCTATATCCATCTTATTAATCTTTCATTGTGATTGTGGTTAGTTATATTCTGAGTATTGTGGTTTGTTAGACTTTCTAATTAGAGCTTTATTTACTTATATATGAATTGGATTTGAATCAGGGTACCTCCTCCTGTAGTCATTTTGGATTCGTTCACAAATTTGTCACAGGTAGCAGAGTTGGAAATATAGGTTTTGTAGGTAGACTTCTTATAAACCTTCATGAGACTATAACTCGTCCACTAGGGACACCTAGGGGTTCAAAGGCTTGTTATACATGCTAAGTGTGACCGTAGCCTCGAACACACAGAGTTGTATGTATGTTTTATAATTATTTTGTTTGATTTGCTCGAGGACTAGCAAAGTCTAAGTGTGGGGGAATTTGATAGGTGTCATAAACACCTTCATTTATATCTATAGTTTATGCTTTCTTTTCTATGTTTTCTTGTAAATTATGTATTTTATGTTTGTTTTGAGTTTTATAGGTGTTTCAGAGTCATTGGAGCAAAAAGAAAGTGAAACTCGTTTAAATCCTAAATTTCTTCTAAACATCTTAAACAGAGAGAAAAGACGAAGCTATAGGTGAAAGAATCACTTCATTCAGGCGTCATATGAGTAAGTAATGAGTAAAATCAAAGAACCATGCATGAAATTGAACCGTCAGTCTTTTAAGACTGACAGTTGAATGGAGGTAGACCCTTATCCGGACCCATGGGGTTCCAATAACCGTTCCATATATTTTGACCTAGAATTAGGACGGGAATTTCAGACAACGTTTCTATTATTTCTCTGCGACTGTAATTGGGGTGAAAGAAGATGGATATGGTTATAGGCGACCATAGAAGAAGACGATATTGTTGTGTGTTCGGTGCGATGCAGATGAAGATTTGCAGTGTTAAGAAGGTGGTGGTTTCTTCTACAGGAGAGATGGTGATACTAAAATTGAGACATAGACAGTAATGGGTTAGAATCAGAGAAGAAAATGATGTTTCTGTTGTGTTACAAATTGATGAATGAGGTGAGTTTGAATTTATTGATGCTTAGGAAGAATGGGTTAGCCTCTAATTTTGAATCTGCTGGTGAATCTGATGAGTTCAAAGAAATGAAGAAATGGCATTGAAGGTGCATTGTTATTGGTGGATTTGAGAGAATGTAAATATGTTGGTGTGTGATCTCCCAGGGAATAAAATGCGCACTTGGCGGTAAGCTGAGATGGGAGCGTTGATGATGCAATGAGTTACAGCTGATGATTTTAATTAGAAATTAAGAAGATGGAGCTGGTGTTGTTGATTAGAGAGATGGTGGAATTCCTGTAAGGTTTTTGAACAGCTGAACCTGATACTGCTATAGAGTTGGAGGAGGAAGAAATCTAGAGCTAATTTTAGGGTCTGCAATGGATATATAATCTGCAGAGTTGATGGGTTTGATTGAAATACAGGGATGAGTCCCAGTTGGTACTAGCATGGTGTTGGTGGTGCTATCAGTGATGGTGATGTGGGTTTGATGTCTGAGATTTGAATTGCAGGACAAGCCATGGATTGATGTTGGCTTGTGGCAGTGAATTGTAGAGAATAATTGAAATGGCAGATTCCAGAGGATTGAGCAGTATGACGGTGAACTGCAGTCAGAGTCAACAAGGGGATTTGTAGTGTTTGTCGTAGGCTAAACTTGTTGGTGTTGCTGTTAACTGCAATGAACTGATGGTGATGCAATGAGCTGAGTTGCAGCTATTGCAGGTGCATTGAACTGGTGTGGTGGGTGTATATGGGGTTATGCATGTTGTAAGCAAGTGATAACTGGTGAAGCTGCAATTCAGATTTTGGTGATGATAATGGATGAGTTGAAGAAATTCATGGGTTGCAGGTGAATGAGTTGGTGATGATATTATGGAAGGAGTTAGAAATTGCAGTCAAGAGCAGAGACAAGGAATGGAGTGCGCTGTTGTTGAAGAAATCAAGGGTGTTGTTGATTTGAAGGTCGTGTGGCAGGAGTTTGGTTACTGTTATGAGATGGAGCTAATAAATCTTAATACCATAAGTTGCAGGTCATGATTATGGTTTAGAATGGTCTTGTGCTGAGAAGTTAGTGAAGAATGAGCTGGTACCGAGACAGAATTGGTGATTCTAGGTTGAAATTATGCAGGAGTATAGCCGAGAATGAAATGGAAATGATGGTTACTATTACAGGAAGGTTAGACTGGTGATTTTTCTAAGCTTTCAGGGATTAACTCAGGGAATGAATGAATGAATGAGAACTGATGTTTTAGTGGTCTGTAGCAATGGAACTGTGAGAACAAAAGGGATTCGAGATGCTAAATGAAAGAGTATTAACAGGAGATAGAACTGCAGGTGGAGTTATGGCCTAGTTCTGATGCTGTGGTGAACAAGGAAGTGTGTGTGCTACCAAGATGGTGGTGTGTGTTCTGCAGAAAAGGGAATGAATCATTTCTTGGTATGGATGAGTTTGAGAAGGAATTAGATGAATGTTAGGAGCTATAATGTGTAGTCTGTACAGAGCAGCTGTAATTGGAAGCTCCAAGCAAAGGATAAAGGGTTTGATGGCTGGAATTGCAGTGATAGTTAGAATGGCTATGTGTAAGTACCATTGTTGGTTTGAGTAAGGAATGATGGAATTGAATAAGTTGACGTGTCAAGGAAGAGCTGTTGATGTTGCTGTTACAGTGATGAATGAATGGAAATGGAATGATGGTTGTGATGGTGGTGTTGTATTTGTATGAGTATTGCATATGAATAATAAGGAGTTAAAAGTTGTGGGAAGCTACAACAATTGGTTGAAGCTAACGAATGAGGTGAATGCTTAGGTTGCCGGGAAGATGTGCAAGAAAAGGAGAGTAATGGAGATAACTGTGAACGATAGGCTGTCATCTCTGCAGGGACGACAGTTGAGAAGAGATGACTAAATGGGCTGGACTTCTACATCAGCTATATGTGGCCCATTGGACTGTTCTGAGAATTTCTTTTCATAGCCAGATTTTGGACGGGATTTTTACTACTTGGAAACATATAAAAATAGAGGAGGCTCTTTACATAAGGGGATCTTTATATCTTTTACCTCTTCTTTTTGGTTCTAGGGTTTGTGAACATGATAGATTTATTTCTTCTTTGGATGAACTCCATGAACATGAGCTAGATTATTATTATTGGTTATGGAATAATTAGATTTCACATAATATGCTTTTTGATATGATAAATTAGTTTTTTCTCCATATTATGATTATGATTCACCATTTATATTGTTACATGATTTGAATGCTTGTTTGATCGAGTCGCGGATCGGTTGAGTTTGTTTTCATCTTTATTGCTAGATTAGGATTTGTGATACACAAAAATGATAAATTCCTGGTTACAAGTAGCATAAATATGGTTATAGCTTGTAGTGATGCATCCTTGTAATCATATGTGAACCATAACCTTTGTTAAATCGGATTAGTGATTTTACACGTTCGATTGCTTTGATTGGACTGATTTCATAGAACTCAATGCATCTAGCGAATTAAACTTGATTAGTGCTTTTACACGTTAGGTTTTTCTCTAAGATAGAATTCATATTCGCATATTTTAATGTGTTTGTTGATGACAAGAGGAGATTTGCGGGATAAACTTGAGATCAAGGTATCCTAGGGCCTTTGATAAAAGTTGAGATTAAAATATGAATTCTAGTTATTGTGTCGAAAACATGTGTAGGACTAGAATATCGCTACAACGCTATTCCTGCGATATTAACAACACTTTTGCGAGCGTCACAAAAGACTCTTTAACAGCGTTTCGCGAGCGTCACAGAATATCCAGAAGAAAGACATAAAAGCTGACAATGGAAGAGGTACAAGAAGATTATGTTTACCCTGCGATGGTCGTCATTCTTGCAAAAAATAACATTGTAGCGATCGCGATGAGATCGCAGAATAGATCCGAAATAGGAGGGAAACTTAGCTGTCATCCACTATGTAAATCCCTATATAAAGGGTTCGTTAGGTTTAGAAGAGGATGATGTCTTTTGGAGAGTTGATAAGGTTTTGAGGAGAGAGAAACTCTAGAAAGAAATTTGTACTTCTCAGTTCTTATATCTTTTGTAAAGAATTCTAAAATTAAAAATAATAAAAAGTGTTGTTATTCATCTTCAAATGTAATTTAATTTCTATTGATTCTTATCAAGGGTGTAGTGTAGGAATTCCTGCAACTACATTTTGGCGCCAAGAAACAGGGAGAATCAAGCTAAGAAATCTCTAATTACAACTTGAAAATTTGAAGAAATTGTTAGTGTTGAAAAAATGGCTAGAAGAAGAAGAAATACATCAGAACCACCGACAACTGTAAGGAGAAGTAAAAGACTTGCAGGTGAGGGAACAAGTGAATTAGAAGAATCTTTAAGGATAAGATCAGGAAGAAATAGAATAAGAAATGAAGCAGAAAGTTCAATTCAATAGCCGAATCAACAAGCACAAACACAAGATAAGAATGTGGATTATGATAGAGTGAGTGTGCATACTTGGAGGTCGGATTCGATAGAAGAAGCAGAAAATCGACAATTAAGAAATGAAGAAGAAGGAGAAAGAAATCAAGAAATAGTTGGAGGATTAATTCATGAAGGACGTGAAAATGAAATAGTAGATGACTTGAGACAAAGAATACAAGAAGAAAGAAGATTAGAGGCAGAAGAGCGTGCGAACTTAACAAGACAAAATCATGAGCTAAGAATGGAGAATTTGAGGTTACAAAGAAGGAGATCAAGAAGTACTATTAGATCAAATTCAAGATCATTCAGAGAAGAACCAAGGCAAAATTCCCCTATGAGAAATGTTAGAGAAGAAATGAAAAATTTAAATGGAGAACAATGTCATAGAGAAGAAGAGATAATTGGAGATCGCTATAATCCGCATGGCGAAGCATTGGATAATAGACGTAACAATAGAAATCAAGAGCGAAGAAACAACCAAAATGAAGAAGAAAATCCAGAAGAAGGTAGGAGGATATTACATGGGTGAGAGAATCAAAGGAATCAAAGAATAATTGAAGTAAAAATTGAGAGACATTACGCCGAACAAGCACGCCTGGCTTGCAAGAGAGAAAGATTAAGGGCACAAGTAGAAGAACAAGAATTTCGAGAGGCAGTACGACAAAATAACCATGAAAATCGAGAAAGGAGACGTACACAAAATCGCTACAATGATAATATTCAGGAGGAGTATGATAGGATACAGAGGAGATTAGAAAGACAGCGAAGAGAAATGAGGAGAAATGAAGAAATCCACAGAGAAGAAAGTAGACAGCTGCGATTTCAAGAGGAGGGTGAAAGAGAAAATCGCAGAGAAAGACTGGATGACAATGAAGAAGAAGACACACAAAATCTCGCAAGACAAGAAAGGAAAGAGCGCAGAAGAAGGGAAGCTGCATTAAAAAGGCCAATGGAGCAAAACTCAACTGAGAATGAGCAAATATTGAGAGAATTAGCAGAAATGCGAGGAATGATAAACAATAGAAGAGAAGGAGGTAGAAGGCATCTCGATGAAGCTATTGAAGAAGCTGCGAGAACTCCATTTACTCAAGAAGTACAATTAAGAGGAATACCTCCAAAATGCAATTTACCAAAGATTAACCAAAGATCTTTGATGGGACTACTTGTCTTTGCTCAACACGTCAAGGCTTATGTTAGATGTATGCTACAGTGGGAAAACCACGATGTTGTACTATGCAAATATTTTGCGTCTAGCTTAACTGGCGAGGCATTAAAATGGTTCGAGGGATTGCAAGAAAGTACCATAACTTCTTTTGATCATTTACAAGCTACATTTCTAGGAGCTTATATTAGCAACAATTCATCGCGGCAGGGTATTGAAGATGTATTTGGGTTAAAACAGAGAGTTGGCGAGAGTCTGAAGCACTTAACCATAAGGTGGAAATCAATGTGCAGCGAGATGGCTAGAAGAGTATATGAAATATACCTAATTTTATCCTTCATTAATGCAATGTTCGCGACCAATCTTTTGTACATACAAGTTTTCAAAATCAAAAATACAATCACCATGACAGAGTTTCGAGAGTTACAAGAAGAATACATTGCTTTGGAGGAGAAACAAAATGAGATGGAATCATACCTAATTGCGAACACCAGCTCGCTAGCGGAAAATGGAAGCTTACTTCCTAAAATGATAAATAATGTGGCGAGAATCTCGCAGGCACAACAAGAGAAAGTAGTAATTGATGACCAGCAAAAATTGGTAGCGATGGGAAGTCGATATCAAGAAGAGTATGAAAGGGAGAAGAATTAATACAATCGCGGTGGAAATAATAATATTCAAATAATTGATCAACCGCAAGAAACTTATGGTGGACAAAGACAGAACAGCTTTAAAGGGCAAGGAAACCAGAAGATAATATGGAAGGAAATTAAAATGCCACTTCTCAATGCTAGCATAGAAAAAATTTGGGAAGCTATCATTTTGATGGAAAATATACCATCGCCGTGGAACATGGGAAAAGAACCATATCCAAATAATCGAAGTCAAGAATTTTGTCCTTACCATCACTTTCATGGCCATTCAATAAATGATTGTAGAAATGTAAAGAGGATAATTTGATTGATCAGGGGAAGTTAAATCACTTTCTAGTAGGACATCCACAACCTCAGCAATTACCGCCAGCACCAGAAACTCGCAGAATTCTGTAAAAGGAGCAGAAACATTTGTTATAGAAGTTGGGGATAAAGCAAATAATTTGTTTTGTAATTCCATTGTACATTCATACAGAACTGTGGAGGATTTCCATGATAATGTTTTAAGCAGAGTCTTCGCGAGAGACACAGATGGAAGAGAGATAATGAATATAGCGAGAGCCTCTCCATTAGAAGAGTGGCAGAAACAAACTTTATCTTTCACTGCGCAAGATGTACCAGAGCTTGGAGAGCAACACGATAACCCATTGGTAGTACGATTACAGATAAATCCAAAACAAATGCAAGAAGAGGATTAAGAAAATGACAGTAAAGCGGAAGACTCTTGGGATATCAATAGAGTCTTAATAGACACGGGGAGTTCAATCGACATCTTATTCTATCATACCTACAGAACCATGGGTGGAAGAGACGAAGATTTGATACCATCAACGTATAAAATCTATGGATTTAATGGTACATCTAACAAACCAAAAGGGGAGATTGAAATGCGAATTCCACTAAAAGGGATATCTTCAAAAATCTTATTCTGTGTTGTGGACATCGAATCACCTTAAAATGCTATGATTGGACGACACAGGCTACATGGGATATTGGGTGTAACATCTACCTATCACCATTGTATTAAATTTCCTCATCCTAAAGGTGTTGGAGTTATTAAAGGAGATTGGGGAGAAAGAAAGAAATGTTATGAAATTGATATGAAGTCTTGCGAAGAAAGTGCTGAGAAGAATAGCAATTGGAAGAACAAAATCAAACAACGACAGAGATGTGAAAGGTTAATGATTGATACAATAGAGCGACAAGAAGAAGTTTATGGCGAGCGTCTCGAAGATGAAGAAACAACAACAAAATGTAGCAGAAAATAGTAAGTAGAGAGGTAAAGTGATGAACTTTAGAAGACTTAATGAATGATTTGTTTGAAGAATATGTAATTGAACATGGTATTCTACTTGAAAGAATTGCAAGATTTTACAAAAAGAAAAAAATATCAAAGTTGTGAAATTTTATCAGAGTTACAATACTCGCGAGAAGCGCGAATGAATTTCGCAGAGATTAATAGAATGGGACGAACCTTTATGGCGTGCACCCTAGTTCGCGAATAAAATTTCGCAAGAGGCAAATGTAAGACCTAATAGCGCGTCATAGGAGGGGGTATCTCTTGACATGATTCAGGGGTAAGGTTATACCGCTGCTGGATCCTGAGTCATGCAGATGTTGGGTTTAAAGAAAACCTATCCGGGAGAGAGATCTTGGATTTCCAACTATATATGGTTATACCCTGGTTGGACGACCGAGAATCTCTTCCAAGAAGTGCAAAGTATGACCAAGGAGCCGAGGTACACGGTTGATCCAAGAGTGCCCGGGGCGTACGAAACTCCCTTGCCATTCTTGGTAAGTCTTGGCTATGATGCATTTGGCCTGAAGAAAACCCCACTTAGGGTGCAGTCTTGTAACTATAATCCATATAGGCATAAAGGACAAGAGGCTGCGAAAACAACTGGTTGTTGGTAAATCTAGATGGGAGGAGCTAGTCTTGTATGGCCGATGTTCCCTCCTTGAAGGGGCAACCAGGGGGAAGATAAGGGCGGCACCCTCCATTAGGGAGATGATAAGTGTCTTAAGACGGCAATGTCATGGGGCTTTATGATCGTAAGAACATTTAGGCCTGTCATATTGACGCGTGACGTAAATTATACAGAGGCAACAATCCACAAGAGAAATGTTAAGATGAGATCAATGTGTTTTTACATGAAAGTGTAAAGACGTCCTGCGATTTCATCACAAGACGGCAATGTCATGAGGCTTTGATCCCGTGAGGGATCTTAGACTTGTCATATTATCGCAATACAATCAAAAAAATAAAGATAAGGCAAGATCAATGATTCAACACACGCAAGTGTAAAGACGTCCTGTGATTTTGTCGCAGAAAAGAAAAAATTATGGCACAGTAAGACCTTTAATTAGGAAGGCATAATAAGACCCCAAGATTATTGCGATAATACTCGCAGATTTTATAAGAATTGCGATTTTACGCAGTTGTTGTTAGCGATAATATCGCCAACATTGAGGAAAATTTTATTTAAAGACTAGTATCTAATCTCTACTCAATTTTTTTTCATATTGCAGATGAATAATAGAGGCAAGTATGGGAATGCATAAGAACGATGAAGTTATTATTCATCCATCATATAATTTTATTTTTTTTTGCATAGAGATTATTAAATGATAGGTTTGCATAGATATTTAAAAGATAATAATTACATTGATTGATTAATTTTCAGAAAGAGAATTGTTTTCTAATTCATACAGATAGAAGCAGAAGAAATTTACAGAATTGGAGAAACTTACAACAATGTTACAGAAAGAAGAAAATAAATATACAAAGAAGATAGAAGGAAGAAGAAGAACTAGCTAGACCCATCGCCATCCTCTTTGTTAGATTTCTCTTCATTGCCCGATTTCTCCACTTCATCATCACTATCTTCATTCTTATCAGATTCTTCTTCTCCACCAGACTTTTCTCCTTCGTCATTATCATTATTATCTTCATCCTCGCCAGAATCCCAAACCTCGCTGTCAGAGATGTCAAGATTTGGGATTTTTACGGGGACTTCCTTTGCAAGATCAGGATATATAGAAGGGGAAATTCCATGATCATTGCAAACCAATCTAACAGAATCATTATGAACAACAATGAGAGATCTATTGAAATTCGCGGTAGTAATATCAAACTTCTCTTTCAATCGTGAATATTTATTGTTGCAAGCAGCAAGAGTATTCGCGAGCTGATTCTTCTCATTTTCAAGTTCCCCAATTCTTTCAAGATATATTTTTTCAGCTCCTGCGAGAATATGACAACAAGTTAGAAATTTTGTAAAGAAGAATAATAAAATAGGAAACTAGCAAGAGGAAGAAAAGCTAACAACCTTCTCCTTCAGAAATCAAATCCCTAATTAAAGCCGCTTGTTCAACTTGAAGGCTAACATTTACACCTAAATCATTCCTAGCATTGTCAAGAATCTCCGCAGCCCAAGAAAACTCATCATCGCTATATATAAGGAGACGAGATCGAACTTGAATTTCCCTCGCAAGAAGATCTTCATTCTCGCGTACAAGTTTGTCTCTTTCCATTTGAATGTTAAGAAGAGTCTTATGGAAGTTGGCTAGAGTCTTGGAACCATTTTTAACAACAAGATCTTTCTCGTCAATAAGATCACTATTCCTCTTTCTTAATCTATCTATTTCTTTCTTTGAATTAAGATAAAAAAGCTTATATTTGTTGGTCAAACCTAAATTGAATCTGTGTTCAATTTTTAAGAGGTTAAGTTTGGATTTAAGTTCATCTATGGAGAGGGATTTAATCTTATCATCTGAGAAATTACTTAAATAATTATTAAGGAGAGCAAGAAGAGTATTATCATCTACATGTTCAGGGAAAGATTGAAAGAGTGTATCCTCTTCAGTAAGACCATAAATATCTGCAAGTTGAAAGTGGGTGCTTGAATAAGCCGTGATAGAGTAAGAAGAATTAAGAGAGAAGGGAAATAAGTCATACCATAAAGTTGCTGATTAGCTTTATCAAGATCATAGATTTTTTTCTTATCAACTGAAGCTTCAGTCTCCAACTATTTATTCTTCTTACGAAGTTCAGCAACTTCAAATTCTAATTTTTCTTTATCTTGGCGAAATTTAGCAGCCTTCTTTTCAGAGTTGGCGCGTCTTTTATCTAAATCAGAAGCAACAGCAAAGGAAGCTCTCCTAACCTGCGAAAGAATAATATAAGTTGAGATCTAGCGATGGAGTAAATACATAAATAAATTGAAGAAATAAAAGCATACCAGGGTACCAAGAGAATTTAAGAGACTGGGAGTCAACGATCGTGAGACTCCTTGGAGAGAATCATTGTCCACCATTATGGGAGGATCGCAAACATTGGAAAGAGCTTGGGATGTCTTGTTAATAACTTCATCCTCGTCATTACAAGTTATGCTGTGGGAAATATCTCCAAAAATTCTAGATAAATGGGCCATTGAAGAATCAGATGAAGAAGAGTTCTTTATAGAAGGGAATCTGATATCATTATTATTAAAATCTTCATCATTATTATCCTTATCAAATTCAACACTTGGGTTTTCCGGAATGGGTTGAGGAGTTGAAGAAGAAGAGGGTCGGGTTTTCCTTTTCTTCAAAGGAGGATCGCCAGATTCTTCACCACGAGGGGCAGAAGGTTTCCCTTTGGGAGGAAAAATAGATTTATCCTGATCGCCAGATTCTCCACCGCGAGGGGTGGAAGACTTCCCTTTGGAAGGAACAATTGATTTATCCTTTAAAGATTTCTCCTTAGTTCTCACAGGTTTTATTGGTTCTAGTTCTTCAATTTCCTGCGAGCACAGATGAAGATAAGAAATAGGGGCAACAATATATTGTTAAAACCTACGAGAAGATATTTCTTACTTCATCCGTGAGAGATTTAAGAGCTAAGAAAGTGTTGGGCTTCCTAAATTTTTTATAACTGAGTTTCATCCTGTCAATCTGGAAAAGATAGAAGTCATTTAGCGAGAATATAAAAAAAGAAAAAAGATAACAAATAATAATTATGTAAAATTTGGAGAGAATGTACCTCTTTATTTTTTTCAGGCCAATTGAAGACCCAAAGTTGATATTCTGCAAGGTTCGCGAATAGTTCGCGAGAACCAGAAATATAAGAACCTTCAAGACTCAACGGAAAAATGAACCACTTATCATCGCTAGAGTGACGAGGACCTTGGTTAGTACTTGTATGCCAATCAATTTCTAGCATAAGAGCTTTATCATCAGCGACCTTTTATTTTTTTCAAACGAACACCCCAGCAAGTGCTATCCCTTTTCATAGGGACTATTCTATAATTTACAAAGAAGTTGTCCACAGTACAATCCGCAGAAACAATGGGGACATCTTTAAATTGAGGAATCTTCGCATCTTCAAGATAGCGAGATCCTTTGCCAGCTCCGCGAGAGGAATATTCAAGCAGAAATCGGATACAATCTCCACCTAATTGATATATCGCTCGCGAAAACCTTTTGTCAGAAATTATTTGATAAAATAGCGGAAGTTCTAGGTCATAGAGAGGAATGGGAAGATCGGCTTCAAGTTGTCCAAGCGATACTATAATTTTCTCGCGAGAACATTGATCATCAGTAAATAAATTGAGATAAAGTTCAGATCTAGAATCCTGATTTGAAATTTTAGACAGAGTAAAACCTTTGCTTTTGAGGTTTTCTTGCATCTCACCAAAAGCAATCAAGTTTTTAGCACCAGCGATAACCATTTTTCAAGTATGGGAATGAAGAAAATGACTAAAAGATAAGAAAGAAATCACAACAGTAATAGAAGCGCAATTCGCGGAAGAACAGTAAATTTACAGAGAGGTTATGGAGAGAAAGAAGAAGAAAGTAAAATAGAAAAAGAAAGGAATGATAGAAGTATTTATAGAAGAAGAAATTTCTCGAAAAAGATGAAGGAAATTAATGCAAAGAAAAGACGTGGGTGGTCAGATCGCAGCGGTTAGAAGGGATGTGTCAAAAATTTATTAGAAGAAAGAATACGTGAAAACAGCTGGCGAAGGACACGAAACGTGTCAGAACAGAGAAGTCTGAAAAGATAAGCAGTTATGGCATTATAAAATTCTCATGATCTTCTCTTCTTCGCAGAAAAGACATGAGAAGAGGCAAGATGTAGGACCAGAATATCGCTACAACACTATTCCTGCGATATTAACAACACTTTTGCGAGCGTCACAAAAGACTCTTTAACAGCGTTTCGCGAGCGTCACAGAATATCCAGAAGAAAGACATAAAAGCTGACAATGGAAGAGGTACAAGAAGATTATTTTTACCCTGCGATGGTCGTCATTCTTGCGAAAAAGAACATTATAGCGATCGCGATGAGATCGCATAATAGGAGGGAAACTTAGTTGTCATCCACTATGTAAATCCCTATATAAAGGGTTCGTTAGGTTCAGAAGAGGATGATGTCTTTTGGAGAGTTGATAAGGTTTTGAGGAGAGAGAAACTCTAGAAAGAAATTTGTACTTCTAAGTTCTTATATCTTTTGTAAAGAATTCTAAAATTGGAATAATAAAAAGTGTTGTTATTCATCTTCAAATGTAATTAAATTTCTATAGATTCTTTTCAAGGGTGTAGTGTAGGAATTCCTCCAACTACAACATGTTTGTGATTGAAGACGGATGCCTTAACCGACATCTTCACATATTTGCGTGCTTGCCTTTCTTTGTTTGCTTTCAGTTTAAATTCCTTTACGCAAAATTAGAAAAATCCCCCATTTGTTTATATAAGAAATCGAAACAAACGACAACATAGACCTCTCTGTGGGAACGATCCTTTTGAGTAGTAATATAGTGTAATTTATTTTTGACGCCTACGACATCGATCAAATTTTGGCGTTGTTTCCGGGGAGGCATACAACTTGTTATATAGTTTTTAGTTTCTTTTTATTATTTTTTCTTTTATCTTTGCTTCTTATTTCTTGTTTCATTTTTCTGACTTAGTTTGTGAGAATTGTTTTTTAGGTACTGATCCCTGGCTCCCAAGAATTGGAATTATCAATGGTGCAGGATAACTACTCGTGAAGCAACAATACTCCAAGCAATAGTTGACGAGGCGGAAGAACTAGAGTTGGAAGTGGAGGAAGAAGTTGTAGAATAAGAGGTTCCGATTGAACAAGAACCACCTTTTGAAAAAGAAGAAGCAATGGGTGATGCAAATCGTACACTCAAGGACTTGGCTTCTCACAAGATGGATACACAACAGGGTTGTATTCAAACAAACTATACTTTCGAGATCAAGCTGGGGTTGAGAATTACCAAAGTTCCATGGCATGGTGGATGAAGACCCAAACAAGCATCTTATGGACTTCCACACCATTGTCATGGCCATGCTTCCAGCGGATATTGATGCAGATGGTATAATGTTGAAATTTTTTCGATTCTCTTTGGCGAATAGTGCTAAGGATTGGTTGTATTATTTGCCTCCCAAAAGTGTCACAACATGGAATGGGTTGAAGAAACTCTTTTTAGAGAGATATTTTCCTGCATCAAAGGCTACTCAAATTTGCAAGGAGATACTCCCTCCGTTCCATTTTAGATGATGTTTTAGGATTATTTTTTTGTTCCACAATACTTGAAAGTTTTCATATTTTTCCACAAAAATACCAATAACTCCCTTATATTTTATCTTGGAACTATAAGTTTATTTTTGAATGTACTAATAACAATTAATGTTTGAAGACTTTTTTCAAGGGTATATGTGGAAAATCTTCATATCTCTCTCCATTTCTTAATTTACGTAAAAACTCCAAAAATATCATCTAAAGTGGAACGGAGGGACTATGTGGGATAAAGCAAAATATGGGAGAATCTTCATATGAATATTTGGAACGATACAAGAGATTAGTGGCAAGATGCCCTCACCACCAATTCAGTGACGCTATGATTATCCAATACTTCTATAAAGGACTCCAATCAAGTGATATGAATCTTCTTGACGCTGCTAGTGGTGGAGCACTAGTGAGCAAGACGGTGGCACAAGCTAGAGAGTTGATTGAAAACATGGCAGAAAACTCCCAACAATTGTTGAGTCGTGGATCGGATATGCTTCTTAGGAGAGTAGATGAGGTAAGCGAGGTCGAGGAACTTCGTCAACAAATGCGAAACATGACAGCAATGATGCAAAAAGTTGCAGCCGCGGTGATACTAAGTCCTCCTCAAGGATATGAAAACGCCAATGAACAATCTAACGTGATCTTTACAAATTAGCAAAGACGGTATGATCCGTATTCAAACACTTATAATTCGGAATGGAGAGATCACCCCAATTTTAGTTGTGTGAACAAGCAAGGAGTGGTTCAACAACCTAATTTAAACCATCCGAATGGATTTCAACCTCAACAACAACAATTCCAGCCGCGACAATAATTTTATCAACCACAACAACAACAACAACCTCAAAATCAGGGGTCAAGTATGGAAGAGTTGCTGAAATCTGTTATGCAAAGAACGGAGAGTACGGTTAAGGAGTTGAAAACCCAAGTTGGTTCTATGGCTATTGAGTTGAACCAGTTAAAGGCACAAAATGGTTGGAAACTCCCTTCTCAACCTATTAACCCAAAAGGGGGTGTCAATGCCATTACGTTGAGAAGTGGTACACAACTTTTGCAACCCGAAATTACTGATTCAGGCAAGGTGGAAACACCAAAGGAGCCTGTTTTGGAGGAGAAGAATGAGGATTCTCCCCAAACTACTAAGGTACCTGTTTCTAACTCTAAAACTCCAATTTCTACTTATGTTCCTCCTTTACCTTTTCCTCGCATATTTGAAAATTCCAAGAAGGCGGAACTAGAAAAGAAGATTCTAAACATTCTCAAGAAGATTCATGTGAACATACCACTCATTGATGCTATTAAGAAAGTTCCAAAGTATGCAAAGGTGTTGAAGGACTTTTGTACCAATAAGAAAAGGCTCAAGGGAAATGAAGTGCTAAGTGTGGAGGAGAATGATTCGGCAATCTTACAACACAAACTCCCACTGAAATGCAAGAATCCCGGTAGCTTTGACATTCATGTCATAATTGGTAACACTACATTTAACAAAGCAATGTTGGATTTAGGTGCATCCATTAATGTTATTCCGGCATCCATGTATAATTCACTTGATCTTGGTCCTCTTAAAAAGGATGGAATTGTGTTGCAATTAGCCGATCGTTCTAATGTCTACCCAATGGGTATTGTTGAGGATGTTCTTGTGCATGTTAATCAATTAGTCTTTCCAGCTGACTTTTATGTGTTAGAGATGAATGAAGGTTCACCGTAATCATATCTTCCATTGCTACTTGGGAGTGCCTTCACGAAAACGGCGAAAACCATTATTGATGTGGATAAGGGAACTCTAACTATGGAGTTTGATGGAGAAATAATACGTTTCAACATTTTATGGATGTATTGGCACAACTAGTGTTTGAATTGAATGGTGATGATGCTTTGGAAAATGTTCTAACTACATCATGGATAATGGTGTAAAGTGTGGTAATGAAGTCAAGGAAGCCCTTGGTGATATTAACTCACTTCAAGGATGCCCAGAAACTCATAATATCTCTTTTATTTCTTTACCATGCAGTGATGAAAAGCTTGTACCTTCTATTGTTAAATCTCCAAAGTTATAATTAAAACCTCTTCCCGATCACCTAAAGTACTTATACTTGGGTGACAAGGAAGACTTACATGTGATTGTTTCTAACAAGCTCAGTGAATTACAGGAGCAAAAACTTCTAAGGGTGCTAAGGAAGTACAAGACGGCCATAGGATGGACAAATGCCGATATCAAGGGTATAAGCCCTAACGTTTGTATGCGTAAGTCATCGGTTCAAATCTGATAAGGGGCTTTTTCAAAAAACTCTAATCTAAGTCTTCGGTTTGGGGCGGAAAATAGAGATATTGTTGCTTTTTGTAAACTCAATGGCAAAAAAAGGAAACATCCACATAAATATAAAAAATAAATATAAAAGAACTTATTATTATATAATATAAAGTTCTTTTATATATTTATAGTAGTATAGTAATAAAGTGGAACATTTGTCTTGATTATCATGATCAGTCATTCCGATGAGTAGAAGAACTACTATGTCACTTTAGAAATCAACAAAAGAAAAAGTAAGTGGATCTGACCCATTGAATCATGACTATATGAGCTATTCTGATATTAAAATTCAATAGTAGAGAGAAAATTGTAGCAGCGTACCCCCTTTATTTCTTTTTTTATTTACTTGGGATACGGAAGAATTTATCGATATTTCTGATTTAATTTTCTTGTTCCTGGATGCTTCATAGGAATAAATGGCTATTATGTTCCTATACAAAGAAACATTTCTTCCGAGTCACAAAAACCGTCTATTTTGGAATATCTTTCTGTGATTCCAATAAGATACGTTCGGAGGACGATGCAAAGCCTACAATGGAAGCACAACGTCGATTAAACCCCCCAATGATGGAAGTTGTGAAAAAGGAGATACTAAAGCTTTTGGACGTGGTTGTTATCTACCCCATATCCGATAGAAAGTGGGTGAGCCTGGTACAAGTAGTACCAAACAAATCAGGTGTGACGGTGGTGGAGAATGATAAGAACGAACTTGTCCAAACTCGTGTACAAACCGGTTGGAGGGTTTGTATTGATTACAGGAAATTGAATGCCACTACTAGGAAGGATCACTTTCCATTTTCTTTTATTGATTAAATGCTTGAACGTTTAGCAGGAAACTCTTACTATTGCTTCCTTGATGGCTATTCAGGTTACAATCAGATTTTGATAGCACCGGAGGATCAAGAGAAAACCACTTTCACTTGTCCTTTCAGTACTTTTGCTTATAGAAGGATGCCTTTTGGCTTGTGCAATGCTCCAGCTACCTTTCAAAGGTGTATGGTAAGTATATTTTCTGAATATGTTGAAAACATCATTGAAGTGTTCATGGACGACTTTAGTGTCTTTGGTGATTCATTTGACCTTTGCTTGAACAACGTGTCATTAATCCTTGAACGATGTGTTGAAACAAACCTTGTGCTGAATTGGGAGAAGTGATATTTTATAGTAACTCATGGAATAGTTTTAGGCCATGTAATATCTTCTAAAGGCTTGGAAGTTGATAAATCTAAGATAAACCTTATTCGTGCTTTAACCCCTCCCATTACGGTGAGGGAGATACTATTTTTTCTTGGTAATGTAGGTTTTTATCGTAGATTCATCAAGGATTTTTCCAAGATAGCATCACCACTTTGCAAGTTATTGCAAAAAGATGTGGTTTTTAACTTTGATGAAAAGTGTGTGGCGGCATTCAATCGTTTGAAAGAACTTTTGATTTCAGCCCATATCATTAAACCACCGGATTGGAGCAAGCCTTTTGATCTCATGTGTGATTCAAGTGACTATGCAGTTGGTGCGGTGTTTGGGCAACGTGTGGGCAAGATACCTCATGTTATTTATTATGCTTCTAGAATGTTAAAGGAGGCCCAACAAAACTACACAACCACTGAAAAAGAGTTATTAGCTATTGTTTTTGCTTTGGAAAAGTTTTTCTCTTATCTAATTGGTACAAAAGTTATTGTCTTTTCTGATCATGCCGCACTTAGGTACTTGCTTACAAAGAAAGGGGCGAAACCAAGGCTCATACGATAGATTTTACTCTTGCAAGAGTTTGATATTGAAATCAAGGACAAGAAAGGAATTGAGAACACCGTTTCAGATCACTTGAGCCGTCTTGCGGTGGACAAGAAAGTTATCCCATTGCGTGAAAGTTTCCCGGATGAGCAGCTATTCTCAATTGCCTGTGGAGAACCATGGTATGATGATATTGTGAATTACTTGGTAATTAAACAAATCCCAAAGAACTTGTCTCGTGCTGAGAGGGACAAACATAAGAGGTTAGGGAACCAATATATATGGGATGATCCATACTTATGGAAACATTGCAGTGACCAAGTAATACGAAGGTGCGTTCCTGAATCTGAATTTAATTCTATCTTGTCATTTTTTCACTCGTATGCTTGCGGAGGACATTTTGGGAGTAAGAGAACCGCTCGCAAGGTAATTAAAAGTGGTTTGTTTTGTCCTACCTTGTTTAAGGATGTGTATACATTCTGCACAACTTGTGATAGGTGCCAAAGAACATGCAATCTAGGTGCTCGAAATCAAATGCCATAAACTTTTATTCAATTTATTGAAGTTTTCGATGTATGGGGTATTGATTTTATGGGTCCTTTTGTCAACTCCCATGGGAATTTTTATATCTTACTTTCTGTTGATTATGTCTCGAAATGGGTGGAAGCTAAAGCCACCCCAACTAATAATTTTATGGTTTCAGATTTTGTGCAAGCTAATATTTTTGCACGGTTTGGAATTCCAAGAGCCATAATTAGCGATGGGGGTTGACACTTCAAAAATAGGTTCTTACAAAGATTGTTGAAGAAGCACAATGTGTCGCACAAGATTGCAACACCTTATCATCCCCAAACAAATGGACAAGCCGAGGTTTCCAACCGAGAGGTGAAATCCATTCTTGAGAAGACGGTGAAACCAACAAGGAAATATTGGAGCATGCGACTCAATGATACTTTGTGGGCTTATGAGACCGCATACAAGACACCTATTGGGATGTCTCCCTTTAGGCTGGTGTTTGGTAAACCTTGTCACTTACCCGTGGAGGTTGAACATAAGGCGTTTTAGGTTATTAATCAACGTAATATGGAGTTGGATGGTGCTGGAAAACAAAGAAAGTTACAACTCCAAGAGCTAGAAGAGCTTCGCAATGATGCATTTGAAATCTCACACATTTAAAAGGAGAAAACGAAGGCCTTTCATGATACTATGATTTCTAGAAAACAATTTTGTGTTGGGAAGAAAGTGCTTTTGTTTAATTCTCGCTTGCAATTATTTCCGGGTAAATTAAGGTCATGTTGGATTTGACCTTTTATTGTTACTAATGTGTTTTCTCATGGTGCAGTAGAAATTCGTAGTATTTCTACAGGAAAGGCGTTCAAAGTGAATGGGAACCGGTTGAAACCATATCATGAGAACTTCACTTCTGAAGTTGTGGAAGGAGTCAATTTTGTGGATCCACTCCCTCTGTAGGAGTGATTGGAGCTAAAAGTCGGGATGACGACTTTAAACCAAGCTCTAAGTGGGAGGCAACCTACCGGTTTCGTATCTTTATCTTTATCTTTTTATTTTTAAGCATTTTATCTTTGTTTTTGCACATCATTTGCGAAATTTCCCACCTTGAGCTTTACTTTGAATGACTAAATTTTACATTAAGGACAATGTAAAGCTTAAGTGTAGGGAGCGTTTATATGTTTGTATTTTTATGCCTTAAGTAAAAAAAAAAAAAAATGTTTATAAACTTTGAAATCTAGAAACTTGTGCATTTAGGATGACACTACCAATATTAGTGGATGGAACCATCTTGATTGCAGGAGTTGAGGAACCCATTAACGAAAAGGACAGATAGAGCTCAGGTGTTAGAAATAATATGATAGTTGTTACCATATCTCGGAATCGTGTCACCATATCACTTTCTGTTTTTATTTTTGCAAACTTTTTGTTTCTCTAAGTGATTTGGTGGGTCACTAACATCGAATTGTTATTACTGTTAGGATGAAATAGAGTGATTGAGTTACTAAAAAAAACAAAAAAAAACATACCAATTAGACCAACCGGTGTATATATACAAAAAAAAAGACACTTGGATAGCAATATGTGTGTGTTCTCCCTATCTCCATCGCCTAAACAAGCGTGGAACGCAGGATCCACGGGAATTACCATGTAATCTGCTGACAAGAAGCATGCGCTTAGATCCAGAAGATCTAATCATGTTGTCAAATCAAAAAAAGAAAAAAATAATAAGTGAAAATGAAAATGAAAATAAAAATAAAAATGAAAAATAAATAAATATTATTGCTCAATAAAATCAACTCCTGGTTCCCTTGTATATGTCAGTTCAGTTGATCTAGAATTAAGATTGTTGACCGCTGGTTCCATTGTATATGCCAGTTGTGTTGACACTAGAATTCAGGCCAGTATCTCAATCCAATAGGATGCATAGGTTTATCTTGGCAGTGACCTTCAGACAGATATGGGAAACACCGATCACTTGTCAACATTCGCAAACATCTAACTTTATATCCATCTTCTTAATCTTTCATTGTGATTGTGGTTGGTTAGATTCCTAGTATTGTGGTTTGTTCGACTTTCTAAGTAGATCTTTATTTACTTATATATGAATTGGATTTGAATCATGGACAGGGTACCACCTCCTGTAGTCATTTTGTATTCGTTCATAAATTTGTTACAGGTAGCCGAAGTTGGAAATATAGGTTTTTTAGGTAGACCTCTTGTAAAATTTCACGAGACTATAACTCGTCCACTAGGGACACCTAGGGGTTCAAAGGCTTGTTATGCATGCTAAGTGTGACCGTAGCCTCGAACACACATAGTTGTATGTATGTTTTATAATTATTTTGTTTGATTTGCTCGAGGACTAGCAAAGTCTAAGTGTGGGGGAATTTGATAGGTGTCATAAACACCTTCATTTATATCTATAGTTTATGCTTTCTTTGCTATGTTTTCTTGTAAATTATGTATTTTATGTTTGTTTTGAGTTTTATAGGTGTTTCAGAGTCATTGGAGCAAAAGAAAGTGAAACTCGTTTAAATCCTAAATTTCTTCTAAACATCTTGAAAAGAGTGAAAAGACGAAGCTATAGGTGAAAGAATCACTTCATTCAGGCGTCATATGAGTAAGTAATGATTAAAATCAAAGAACCATGCATGAAATTAAACCGCCAGTCTTCTAAGACTGACAGTTGAATGGAGGTAGACCCTTATCCGGACCCATGGGGTTCCAATAACCGTTCCATATATTTTGACCTAGAATTAGGATGGTAATTTCAGACAACATTTCTATTATTTCTCTGCGGTTGTAATTGGGGTAAAAGAAGATGGATCTGGTTATATGAGACCATAGAAGAATACGACGTTGCTCTGTGTCCGGTGCGCTGCAGATGAAGATTTGCAGTGTTAATAAGGTGGTGGTTTCATCGACAGAAGAGATGGTGATGCAGAAATTGAGACAGAGACGGTAATAGGTTCGAATCATAGAAGAAAATGATATTTTCGTTGTGTTACAAAATGATGAATGAGGTGAGTTTGAATATGTTGATGCTTAGGAAGAATGGGTTAACCTCTAATTTTGAATCTGATGGTGAATCTGATGAGTTCAAATAAGAGAAGAAATGGCATTGAAAGTGCAGTGTTATTGGTGGATTTGAGAGAATGTAAATTTGTTGGTGTTTGAGCTCCCAGGGAATGAAATGTGCACTTGGAGGTGAGTTGAGATGGGAGCGTTGATGCTGCAATGAGTTACAGCTGATGATTCTAATTGGAAATTGAGAAGATGGAGCTGGTTCTGTTGATTATAGAGATGGTGGAATTCCTGTAAGGGTTTTGAATAGCTGAACCTGATACTGCAGTAGAGTTGGAAGAGGAAGAAATCTAGAGCTAATTTTAGGGTATGCAATGGATATATAATCTGCATAGTTGATGGGTTTGATTGAAATACAGGGATGAGTCCCAGTTGGTGCTAGCATGGTGTTGGTGGTGCTATCAATGATGGTGCTATGGGTTTGATGTCTGAGATTTGAATTACAGGCTAAGCCATGGATTGCTGTTGGCTGGTGGAAGTGAATTGTAGGGAATAATTGAAATGGCAGATTCCATATGATTGAGCAGTATGACGGTGAACTGCATTCAGAGTCAACAAGGGGATTTGTAGTGTTTGTCGCAGGCTAAACTTGTTGGTGTTGCTGTTAACTGCAATAAACTGATGGTGATACAGTGAGCTGAGTTACACCTTTTGCAGGTGCATTGAACTGGTGCAGTGGGTGTATATGGGGTTATGCATGTTGTAAGCCAGTGATAACTGGTGAAGCTGCAATTCAGATGTTGGTGGTGATAATGGATGAGTTGAAGAAATTCATGGGTTGCATGTGAATGAGTTGGTGATGATGTTATGGCCGAAGTCAGAAATTACAGTCAAGAGCAGAGACAAGGAATGGAGTGTGCTGTTGTTGAAGCAATCAAGGGTGTTGTTGGTTTAAAGGTCGTGTGGAAGGAGTTTGGTGACTATTATGAGATGGAGATAATAAAGCTTATTACAATAAGTTGAAGATTATGGTTTAGAATGGTCTTGTGCTGAGAAGTTAGTGAAGAATGAGATGGTACCGAGACACAATTGGTGATGCTAGGTTGAAATTATGCAGGAGTATAGCCGAGAACGAAATGGAAATGTTGGTTGTTGTTATAAGAAGGTTAGACTGGTGATGTTGCTAAGCTACTAGGGATGAACTCAGGGAAGTAGTGTATTGGTTTGGAGTTGAATGAATGAGAACTGATGTTTCAGTGGTCAGTAGTAATGGAACTGTGAGAACACAAGGGATTCAAGATGCTGAATAAAGGAGTATTGGCAGGAGATGGAACTGCAGGTGGAGTTATGGCATAGTTTTGATGCCGTGGTGAGCAAGGAAATATGTGTGCTTCCAAGATGGTGGTGTGTTTGCTGCAGATAAGGGAATGAATCATTTATGAGTATGGCTGAGTTTGAGAAGGAATTAGATGAATGTTAGGAGCTATAATGTGTAGTATGTACAGAGCAGTTGTAATTGGAAGCTCCGGGCAAAGGATAAAGGGTTTGATGGCTGACATTGCAGTGATGGTTATAATGGCTGTGTGCAAGTACCACTGTTAGTTTGAGTAAGGAATGGTGGAATTGAATAAGTTTACGTGTCAAGGAAGAGCTGTTGATGTTGCTGTTACAGTGATGAATGAATGGAAATGGAATGATGGTTGTGATGGTGGTGTTGGCTTTTTCTGAGTATTGCATATGAATAATAAGGAGTTAAGAGTTATGGGAAGCTACAACAATTGGTTGAAGCTACAAAATGAGCTTAGATGAATGCTTAGGTTGCAGGGAAGATGTGCAAGAAATGGAGAGTAGTGGAGGTAAAATGAGAAGGATAGGCTGTCATCTCTGCAGGACCGACAGTTGAGCAGAGAGGACTAAATGGGTTGGACTTCTACAACAGCTATGTGTGTCCCATTGGACTGTTCTGAGAATTTCTTTTCACAGACACATTTTGGACGGGATTTTTACTGCTTGGAAACATATAAAAAGAGAGGAGGCTCTTTACATAAGGGGGATCTTTATATCTTTTACTTTTATTTTTTGGTTCTAGGGTTTGTGAACATGATAGATTTATTTCTTCTTTGGATGAACTCCATGAACATGAGCTAGATTATTATTATTGGTTATGGAATAATTGGATTTCACATAATATGCTTTTTGATATTGATTATGATTCACCATTTATATTGTTATATGATTTGAATGCTTGTTTGATCGTGTCTTGAATCGGTTGAGTTTGTTTTCGTCTCTATTACTAGATTAGGATTTGTTATACGCAAAAATGATAAATTCCTGATTACAAGTAGCATAAATATGGTTATAGCTTGTAGTGATGCATCCTTGTAATCATATGTGAACCATAACCTTTGTTAAATCGGATTAGTGCTTTTACACGTTCAATTGCTTTGATTGGCCTGATTTCATAGAACTTAATGCATCTAGGGAATTAAACTTGATTAATGCTTTTACACGTTAGGTTGTTTTCTAAGATAGAATTCATATTCACATCTTTTAATGTGTTTGTTGATGACAAGAGGAGATTTGCGGGATAAACTTGCGATCAAGGTATCCTAGGGCCTTTGATAAAAGTTGATATTGAAATATCAATTCTGGTTATTGTGTCGAAAACATGTTTGTGATTGAAGACGAAATCCTTAACCGATATCTTCACATATTTGCGTGCTTGCTTTGCTTTGCTTGCTTTCAGTTTAAATTCCTTTACGTAAAATTAGAAAAATCCCTCTTTTGTTTATATAAGAAATTGAAACAAATAACAACGTAGACCTCTCTGTGGGAACGATTTTTCCTTGCCCTTGCTATATTATATATTTTGAGTAGTAAAAAAGTGTAATTTATTTTTAACGCCTACGACAGCTATCATGGGTCATAGGACATATTTGAGCCATTTAGACAATCTTGAGTTGCGGTACAAATTTTGGATCACACCGATAATTCCGTAGAACTTGTGGTAATAAACAAACTTTGTATCATGTAGGAGATTTTGGACTACTATACGGATTTCGATCACCAAGCAAATTTCGGGCCTCAAGACAAATTTTGCTTTATAGTCAGGTAACAATTTTTAAGTTACAGAGCATATGGCGGCTGCGAGTTAGATTACGGCCATAGTCTCTTATTGAAGGTAAATTTTTCCAGTGAGATTATAGTCGCGCGGTGAAGGTAGATTTTTGGGTCAACAACGACAAATATATATATATATATATATATATATGTGAATTTCTTTAGTCTCACTATGTACAAAACAATGAACGTTAATTTTTTTTTTGTATTTTTAAATCTGATTGCAATGTTATCCTGTTACCTTATTCATATGCAGCAAATTTTATTTGGATTGCTTTAGTTAATTCATTGACAAACTTTAAAGCACTAGGACGCAAACAAATACCCGATCAGAAAAGGAAACTCCAAAAGCTCTACATGACAACAAGCACACAATTTAGTATAATCTCCTAACAAACAACTATTTAAACCTTACACGTTACACCCACATCAACAAGTACAAAAAGAAGAAAGAAAGAAGAAAGAAAAAAAGGTTGGCATAAGTTGGTGAACGAACAAGACCGGTCATTTGCGTTTGAGAAGAACAAACAACATAGTTTTTTTCTCCATGGGCGTCGTCAAACTTGCAAAGGTATCTTCAATTTTTTTGGGATAGAGATGCTGGAAAAGGTGATCAATTATATGCTCGTCGCATCCAAAATGTGATTTTATAACCCCTTCAACGGCAGCTCTTATATGTCCACTGAGTATTTGTGCAGGAGGTCTCATTTTATTTTCTCGAGGAAGAATATCCACTATTCTCTCTATATTAAAGCACCCATTTCTCTCTACCAATTTCTTCAATCCTTGTGGTGTTGTTGAGTATTCTGGCACATTGAAAGAGTCTACTTTTGCTTCTTCCACTAGTCCCTGCAAAATTTGTTCGTCCGATTGAGTAGAAGCAATATTGGTAGTAATTGGTAATAATAATCATTCTCGTTATCTAATGTAATGTAAATTCTCTATTTCAAGAGTTCTTTTTTTGGTTTGGCAAAGCTCAAGGAGAATCTTATTAAAAGAAAAATAAAACACAAAATATGGGACTACACCTGATCCCCAAAAAGACAAAAGGTAATATTGGTGGTAATTTGAGGGAGCTATACTGCTGCGTGGATATTCTATGAAGCACGGATACTTCAAAATTGGTGACGTATCCGTATCGACACCATATTAGTATCAGATACTTGGGGATGCATGGGTATACGTATCAGATACTCTATTTAAAGTGTCACATTTTTTTTAATTACAAAAAAGGGAGGGGATATTCTGGGATACCTCTCGGATACTCTATAAGGGGATACTTCCTATAATTTAACATTTATTTTTTTATACAAAATTTATTTTTTTATACATAAAATCTAAATATTTCTATATATTTGTACTCATGAACATATCGAATTATTATATCTAAGCCTAATAACTTGTTGACTATAAAGAAAAAAGACTTGCCATTTATTTTTATGGTGCTTCAAAAGAAAAAAGAAAAAAACGGTGTTAGAAAAATCTAAGCTTAAGGCTTATTGGGTAGTCATGTTCTTCATGTTGTTTATAGAGAAATCGGAGTACATATGAGTTTATCCATTCAATTAACATAAATAAGACTGAAACCCAAAATGGGGAAATTTTAATGTTTGATCACTTTAATATATTCAAAATAGTATATATCGTATTTATTTTATTTTATGATTTTTCAGTAGAATGAATTATTATTCACAAAATTGTTTAAAAAGACCAAAATCAATAATTCCTGGGTGAAAAAGACATTTAGATTTTGATATTGTTTAAATGGACAAAAATGTAAAAATAGCCAGGATGTAAACAATTTCATCCTACCAATTTTCAAACATTTATTCTTATTTTTAATTTACATCAGGATGCATCTAGTTTCATCCTTGCTATTTTTTAAGTTTAAGTCAAGATGAATCCAGTTTCGCGGTGGATATTGTTTGGTAAAATGTTGATTGATAAAAGAAGAGAAAAAAGAGAAAAAGAAAAGAAAACAAAAACGACACCTGAGAGATTCGAACTCTCGCGGGGAAACCCCATGTACTTAGCAGGCACACGCCTTAACCACTCGGCCAAAGTGTCATTTGATGATTAATGCGCTAGCAAATGCGCTAGCAAAAATGACCCTAACTTCAACTTGCTCTTTCAGTGGAAAATAGTAATGGTAGTAATTTGATAATGTATCTATCCCATACATGTACTGATGTTCATACATGCGACATGCTTCAAAAAAAAAAAAAAAAAAAATACATGCGACAACTTTCGCCAATGGAACCAAAGTAGATTATCCTAGTTGGGCAGGGATTAAACTCCCGAGTTATAGGTGTGGGGTTCGATTTCCGTATTGTCTGGTCAAAAGGATAAAAAATAGAACTTTCGTGACCTGTTTCTTTTGATCCTTAATCCTGTTTACGCCATATAACCATCACGTCTGGTTAACCGATTGTCCATAAAATAGGTGGGAACTAGGCTGCGTTTGGTGTGGAAGGTGTTTGAATTCTACGGAGTTCCAATCACCAGGAATTCAAACTACTAAGAAAATGAATTTCATATTTCTAAATTGTTTGAATTCTTTGAATCACCAGAATTCAAACTACCTTAAATGAATTTCTAAAATTTTGTTTGAGATTCATATAAATTTGGTGGCAAGTTTATTTTGAAGAAGTCATTAGTAACTCCTTCGAATAAACTTTATTGAGATTCATCTAAAATCAATAAACTTTAAAAAAATTATATTTTATTATTTTCATGAAATCTTAACCTAATTTCCATTCAACTCCCTCTTTTCCATTTCCCTATTCACCTCCTTCCAATCTAAACCCTACATCTGGAGAATGGTGAACACCACCTAAACCTGAATGTGAATCTAAATTCAGATGTGTGATTTAGATTAGAGGGAGGTGGAAAAGAAGGAGTTGAATAACATTTTCGTTATAAAAATAATTTTATCTCTTCTACCGAAGGAAAACATCAAAATTATTTATTAAGAAAATATTATATATTTAGTAATAAAAACTATATAAAAGACTAATAAATTAATAAATATAATATTATTAATTAACATTTTTATGTAAATGCAGTTTTAATAAAAAGAAATTTTGATATTTTGAATAATAATTTAATTAAATAAATGCAATTTAATAGAAATCAATTTCAGTATTTTGAATAATTTTTTTTTCTAATTTAAAGTTAATAATCTATCAATGATACTAATTTAATTTTTATTTTTTTAATATTCCCTCCGTCCCATTATTAGTTGACTTATTTATTTTGAACGCGCAATTGGGGATACTTTTATTAATTGGGGGATATGAATTACTTCCCCCAACCCATTGTGTGTGCTAAGGGGTGACTTTTGGGGGCGAAAATACTAAAACACCCTTCCCTCAAAATAAAAATCAAAAAACTTAAAATCAAAAATCAAAAATCAAAAAACAAAAAACAAAATCATATCCCCCATTTCCATCTCCACTTCTTATTAATCTTTTTAGGGTTAAAACTTTGAAACCCATTCAAATTCTAAATTTTCCCCACTTCCTTTCAAATTCTCTTCTCCTTCTCTACCGGAAGTGATGAAGAACATGTCGGAAATGATAAAGAACATGCCGGAAATGATGAAGACCATGCCGGAAGTGATGAAGACCATGCCGGAAGTGATGAAGAACATGTCGGAAAAGATGAAGGTCACGCCGGAAGTGATGAAGACCATGGCGGAATTGATGTAATTCAATGTCGGAACTAAATTCCGGCATGCATAAATCTATTAATGTCGGTAGTCAAGTGAAAAAAAAAATCTGAATACTTTTCATCATGTGCCGGCATAGAAATTTAGGATGAAGACCACACCGGAAGTGAGTTCCGGCATGGTTATTTAGGATGAGGACCATGCCGGAAGTGATGAAGAACATGTCAAAAATGAAGAAGACCATGCCGGAAGTGATGAAATTCAATGCCGGAACTAAATGCCGGCATGATCGATATGAACCTATCAATGCCGGTAGTTAAGTGAAAAAAAAAATCAATCTTCTGGATACTTTTCATCATGTTCCGGCATAGAAATTTAAGCAAAAACCATGCCGGAAGTAGTTCCGGCATGCTCGAAAATTAGATAATCGTGTTTAAGTAGACTGATTAAAACCAAAAAAAATAGGTTTTGAAGATCAAATGCCTGCATGGTTTTTTGGTTGAATACTATGCCGGCACTGAGCTTTTTCAGCTGCAACAATGGTGGATTCAAAGAAAATAAAATCAAATTTTCAACCTCTTAGCAGCAATTCTTTCATCACAATCATCTTCCATTTTCAAAAAAAAAAAATTCCACTCAATTTTTTTTTCTCTCCTTCTACTCCTCACTCACACACTAATCTATCCCCCAAATACTTAAGAATTTAGTAATTATTATTAACCACTAAACATGATTAGTGAGGGCTAGATTAGGAATTAAAAAAATAATTACATAGGGGGTCACCCAAAATTGATGTTGGGACACCGTTTTTGTCCTGTAGCTATATCCCCCAATTAATAAATGTATCCCACAATTGCGCGTTATTTATTTTTAGATTTTGTCACATTAATAGTTGATTTTATATCATTTGATACTCATGTTTATATTCGTTACGTATGTGTTTTAAAATGTTTTTTAATGATATAGAATTTACGAATATCCGTGGTATAGTTTGACAGAGGTAGTACTATTTTTACGTTTGCTGTGAGAAAAGAAAATTACATATATATATATATATATATTTGCAAAAGTTAATTATATATGTTTAAAAGATATATTTAATCAAATATTAAAATTTACTAATAATTTTTTTATCTATGTAATACTATTTTATTAAAAAAAATTAGATGAATAATAAAATTACTAAACTAAAAATATATTATATTACTTTGATAATATTGTTACAGTAAAAGTAAGTATTTAAAAAAACTAAAAATACTATAAACACCATTATAATTACCAAAGTAAATTTGTAATGGTAAGAAATTGAATATTGTTTAAAGGAAAAATAAAAGTGAAAATATCAATACGATCAATTTGTGGACTTGAAATAATGGAGTTTTAACTTCCATGCGGGAGGTGTCATTGATTTTCCACCGAAGGATATAGTTTCAGTTCCTGGAATTCCAATTTTATTCATGTCGAACACCTTAAAATTTGAACTCCTCCGTTGACTCCTCCGGTTGACCGCAACTCCATCCATGCCAAACACACTCTAAAGATCCATCTTCCAAACTATTGCCACATTAGACTTTAAAGGGAACTATAGAGGGGCAAGTTTTATGGTCAGTAATCCAAATCGACAACTCACTTGATTCCGGGCAACAAGTGATTTTCCATTCCTTGCCAAAACCACAAAATCTTTAATTGGAAGGTTAGATAATGGATGGAAAGTGACTAGCCGCTCTCACCCTATCAGATCATGCGCCAAGTCATTTGACGTTTTGGAATAGAAGTGTATGTCTTTAAAAACGAGTTGTTTATAAGCATGTTTAGAACTATTAGACAATTTAGACTTGCATCTTTTACGTTGTTAAACAAAGTTCAGAAATAGAAGTCGCAAATCTTTCTCTAATAACACTCTTATCGTCTACTAGTACATCACGCAAACTATTCTGGGTTATGTTTGGGATTGATAGTCTTTTTACAATTTTACTGTTCCAAAATGTAATGTATTAGTTCACAGCACTAAAATCGAGTCTTATGGTAAAAGAATTCCATCTTCCATACCAGTTCAATATTTGGAATTATTCATGGAAGATCAAGCTTTACGGTGGAGTCATAGGAACACTAATCATGGAAGCGTTTAACGTTAAACAGATTCACACCCAAAAAACAACGATATGAATAGCGCTTCACTTGGTCAACGGTCCAACGCGAATCTGAACACGTTCAATACTAATCATTCTAGCGTTTTTTTTTTATACAAAGAAAATCGATGGACACTCTTATACCTATTGTATTCTCAAAATCACTCAAACACTCTATTCTCTAAAAGAGGGAAAAAAAAAACTAGTTTTACCCCTTTTGATTTCTCACCATCATGAATCTAATCAATTCAACTGCTTCAAAGAATTTGTTCCTGGGTTGCATGGTAAGGAATTCTACATATTTCAATTTCTTATTTTGATTGACAATTTAAAGAGAGGTAAGTTAATTTGTGTTGTCTTTTCATATTGATATTTTTTCATGATTTGATAAAAATAGTTGATAGTTTGAACAACGATATGAGTGTTGCATCCAAATGACGCATTTGACATGAAAAGATAGTGTAATTAAATAAGTAGAAGTTGTACGCGGTTTGGAATAACGTAGAACGCTAGTCCAAATAGCGACTAGAAAACCTCACTCAAAATGCTCCTTCAAATGGCACTTGACTTACGCGATTCAGAATAACGCCCAACGCTATTTCGATTAGTGTTTTTCGTCTTCTAGCACGCTATTCTGAATAGCCTTTAACGCTAGTCAGATTATTATTTTCTTTGGATTCCAATCACCATTCCAAGAAACCATGAAACATGGTTGGATGGTACCAACTTGGGATCCATTAGAATTCACACTCCACACTTTTTCTAAGATTGGAATAAGGTAGATTCCACCATAAAACTTTCTCTAAATGGATTACTTTATCTTAATTCAAACTCATGTAGTTCTGATGATACCTAACATAAAAAAGCATTTATCATCAAGGGGAAGGAAAAAATGCTCAAATAGAACTGCATTATTCTATGGCCTTTCAAACTCTTTCTCAGCGATATGTAGGTGTTATTAGCATGTGTGGATATCAGAAGCAGAATTCGAAGTCATAAGAAAAATGTTAATTGCGCGTTTGGACACAAATCTGCTTCTGACTTTTGCTTCTCCATAAGTAGAAGTCAGAAGCAGAAATCAGAAGAAAAACAATTTTGCTTCACAAAAAGTTACCTTTTCGATTTTTAGAAGTTGTTCTGAAATTCGAAAACCAAAATGACTTCTGGCTTTTATGATGTGCTATCCAAACAGGCTATAACGTTTTTTTGCTCTTAGAAGTCATTCTGAAACTGTGTACACTAATAACGCGTTTGGATTCCAAAAGCAGAAGTCAGAAGCCAAACTATCTTGCTTCACAAAAACGTTAACTTTTCGACTTCAAGAGGTCGTTTTGATATTCAATACCCAAACTGATTTCTGGCTTTAAGACAACTTCTCATGTGTTATCCAAACTATATTCTGACTTTTCTGCTTCTAGAAGTTAAAAAACAACTTATGGAGTAACATCCAAATAGGCTAAAAGAATAAGTATTGCTACTCTCAAAGCCGATCCAAGAATTCATAAATAAAAAGGTTTGGTTTAACAAAAAGTTAACCTTTTTACTTCTAGATGTCATTTTAAAATTTTGTCGCCAAACTAAATTCCTGAAGCCAAAAAAGAACTTAACTTATGACTTTTTTTGCTTCTAGAAGTCAGAAAACAACTTCTAAAATGGTATCCAAATAGGTTGTTAGCATTCACCGTAACAACACCCGTTGACATTGACTCCATTAATTGGTGACATTTCAAAACCACCATGAACTATTAGTAATTTTAGTGATAATTTAGCCGACCAAAGAAAATAAGGCTTCTCTTAAACATAGCCCACACAATTATTAACTATAGCCCATCTAAAATAAGCGCTTAAGCTAACGAAACACACCTTTATAATCATTCTACATAGCCCATAAAATTATATATGATTATTATATGTAGCCAAAAATAATAATACAATCATTAAATCTTTAAATCAACATCAACAACAAAATAAAAAAAGCTAATTATATATGTAAGATATTTGATATAATTAATGTTTTTGAAGAATAACCAATACCCTCAATCAATCTAATGTAATCATGATTGGGAAGGAAAAAAAAACATCATCTTAGAGATTTTTTTATTTTATGGATTATGATTATGGAGTTCTAGGAAAATGGTGATAGGAAAAAACAAACAAACAAAGTCTCAGTTTGTTCCATTTCGATTGATGTTGTTGTGAAGTTTTTTTTAAGAGAACATTTAGAATATTTATCAATTTTAATGTAACATGATTAAGAAAAAATTGTTTTAGAGAAAAAACAATTAAAATTTATTTTGTTTTGGGAAAAAAAATAAGAATCAAGGCTTATATATGACTGTTCAATTTGCGATAATACTAAGAACAATGATAATCAATTTTAAGTATGATTAACAAAAAAAATTAGGGTTTATTTTGATTTTGAGTAAAAAAAGAGATTTAGGTTGAATTGTTAGTAGAAAATTAAAACTTGTTTGGTTTTTCATTTTAATTTTTGACTTTTTATTTTAACTTAAACTTTTTGGGTTGTGGTTAATAAATATGTGTGATATATTTAAGAGAAGCCGAAAAGAATTAGTGATAATTCGCGATAATAATTTATACTAGAGTTAGAAGAAAAAATGTTGGTATCGTAACGGCCAGTAGCTGTAACCGTGTTAAAAAACGATGCACATAACGCTTTTTAAAACCTCTATTTGTATTGACCACAAAAAAAAAAAAAAAAGGTAAATAAGCTCATACCGTCTTAACCATGTGCATGAGACAAGATCCCAATATATCATAAAGAGATTCCATGCGTGATTGAGAAGGTGAGGTCTCATCTGGAATCGCTGGAACAATCAGAACCACTAATCCCCCACAGACGACCTCTTCTGCTCGAGCATAAAGAAAAGCGTCCATGTCTTTGGTATATTGAGCTGAATAAGCTTCAACCACTTGATGTTTGGCATTGGCATAATGGATTCTCCCTTTGTTATAAGCTGGAGAGTTAATATCTAACACTTCTTTTGGTACTTGAGACAACCATTGAAGCGAAGTCGACGAGTGAGCTACATGAAGAGAACCCTTCGGAAACAAACGGGTGTGAAATGAACCGGGCACACCGGCAGCGAAGTAAGGCTTTTCCGGTGGAAGGGATACAAAAAGAGTGTTGAAATCATTTGATGCATGATCATTAAAATAGACATGATATTCCGGGGATGAACCAGATTTATGGTATTTAAGATCAATAGCTTCGATCATGTTTTGCATCGCAATGAACGTATTTGGTCCTATAGAGCAACCCAAATCTGCTATCCTAAAAGTGTTTGATGGTGGGCATATTCCGATGTCAAGATAATTTGCAATTGCCTCATCGATCATGGATTTGGACCTATCAACCACAAATCTCTGCCCCCAAAAAAAATTATGATAAAAAAAAAAAAACCTCAATCCATGAAAATTGGTTAGTAAAATGAATTTGGCATGGAACGCTAATAATCATCATTAAGAAGTTCATACCTGAAGAGAAGAGTTACTGGCATAACTATTGCGCCCATCTCCACCACTCATTGGAATTGCTTCAGCAATAGTTGGGCCTGAGAGTGTCTCCGAGGGTACCACATCCATCTTTCTGGGTACATGTTTCCAAGGATCTGTGACTGTGTGAGTATATAAGCCATTCCAATAATTTCCTGGAACACTTGCACAATAATGCAATTTGAAAAGCATCTAATTGACTAGTCGTATTTGTCAACAACCGGCAAACATTGTCGTCGGTGGAAGACCAAGGCTGTCCCAAGTCGTTGGTGTCGTTGTTTCCTTTTTCGTCTTTTTTTTTTTTCCTTTTTAATTCAGAAATTAGTCTCAGCAATCAGCGTCCTGCTTTTCCCGTCTGTTCAATTATGGCGTTCTAAGTGGCCACGTCGTGGGAAGCTTTACAGGACGCAGCTAACTTGGAAACCCTTGAAGGCCCACAAACAAACACACAGTCAAACTGCACCCCTCAGCGTCGGCGAACATAAAACCTTATACTACCTCGAGAAGTACAAAAAAATAAAAAATAAAAAATTCAGTTCCTGTAATTCGAAATTCCTCCTCGCCTGATGTTGGAAATTGCTCTCATCACCAAACCTAATAGTCTCTTCAGATAGCCTAGATTTTTATTTATCATTTATGAAGTGCTTTGCAGGTGTTCGATGAAAGGGCAAGGAGAATTTTCCATAATTGGTAAGTATTTTGATCCCTCTTTTTGCTATTTGTAAATTGTTTCTGAATAAAGGTTAATATTTGCTTCTGGTAAAAAAGACCCATGATGTAGTCTGATAAATTGTGGGGGTGACCCATGTATTAGAATGGTGGTGAAGTGAATCAAGTTAGCAATATTTAGGAGGACGGGGTTGATCTTTTAGTTTATTTTGTGGAAAAAACTCGCTAGGAGGCTTTATTAATCAAAGAAGAAGAAAACAGAAAAGGAGGGGGGCAGAAACCTGACCTCCAAAGAAAACAAGAGAATGCGAAAAATGAATTACAAAAGTCATAGTTCAATTACAAAACCTTCAGCAGTTTCTGCAATGTGAGCAACTGAAAGTTTTCATCTATAGGAAGAACTGTATTTGCTGTCAGCTCACGACTTACAAAATGCATGGTCGGTCTAGAATTTGGACATATACGTGTGCATGCCAAAGCAAGGGTTACAATTAGCACCAATTCATCTGCAATTACTCCAGTTGGGAGAGTTAGGCGCTTGTCTAATGCATCAGCTAGAAATAGATCACGTCCTTCAGATAGTAGGCGCAAAAGGAATTCCCCGGGTGTTTTCCTAATAAGACTTCCAATGCAACAACTCCGAAACTGTATACGTCACATTTCTCTGTCACCTTCATTGTAGATGCAAGCTCTGGAAACAATAACAGAGGAATTAATTCGATGGAATAAACTTGACATCAATCAGCTTAACGAATTAGGAATTATCTAAGAGTTTAACCATCTACTCCATAACAAAATATTTAAGTTCAGCTATTATCAGGTTAACTAAAGCTTAGCATGTTTTCATAAACCAAAGCAATCTCTAAAATCTAGTCTGTACTTCTAACGTTCTGTTCTTTTATTTCTCGAAACTCAATCTCACACTATCTATTATCTGCTCTTTATGATTGCAGACACCTTTATGTTTTTCTATGTAATGACTAGAAATACTATTCTGGCATGCAGATTCTGACTCGGAAAGGGTTTACGTGAAGAATAAGTGGGATTTGCCAGAAACAAGTAAGCATCAACGAAGTTATTTATATAAATGGAGAAAAATTAAATGTACCTGGAGCGATGTATCCATAGGAGCCGACTGGTACTGTCCAGTTAGACGCATCTGGTTTTATCAACCTTGCTGTTCCGAAATCTGAGACCTTAGCTTCATATTCCGGGTTCAGTAAAATGTTACTTCCGGTTATGTCTCGGTGCACAATTGGCGGGGTGCAGTCATGGTGTAAGTAAAACAAGGCATGCGCCACACCTTTGATAATTTTTTATCCTCATTGACCAGTCCAACATCTTTGCCTCTATGTCGTTATACAACACATTTGCTAAACTACCCCTCTCCACATATTCATATACCAAGAACATGCAGCCACTCGTCGAAGAGAAACCGTACATTCACAATATTTCGGTGCCGTATGTCTGTCATTGCACGTACTTCAGACTCAAAACTCTTGTAGCGGGTAGCCTCTGAAGATGCATACACTGGATGATGATGATGATGTATTATGGAAGCGCTTTACAGCAAGAATTCTGTCATTTTGAAGTGTTGCTTTGTATACACTTCCTTATCCACCTTTGCCTATGCAGTACTTCTCATCGAAATTCTCTGTTGCCTTTACAATATCCTTGAACCATACCGAGAGTAATCTGTCACCATCTGAATCTAGGTTTTTCTCATCGAAATCAACTTTGTGGTTACGGCGGCAGCATAAAATTCCAAACAGAATCAGAAGAACCAGTGGTACGGCAGCTGGAACAACCACTGCAATAATCAATTTCCTTTTGCTGCGGTTATTGGATGATGGTGTACCACTACAAGGGCTCAAAGTCTTCAACTCATTGCTGCACAGACCTTGATTACCACCTAAGGCTTCAACAGGATCTTTTTCGAATGTGTTCACATCTGGAACTGGACCCTCGAGTTCGTTATTTGAAAGATCAATAGATGTAAGACTTAGCATACCCTCTAGAGAAGAGGGTATGCAACCAGATAGCTTGTTGTTAGAGAGGTTCAAGTTCTCCAAATTTCTTAAATTCCCAAGCTGAGGTGATATCTCTCCATTGAGTTCGTTTTGACTGAGATCAAGATTAGACTGCAAAGCCCCCAGATTCCCAACCTGGTGGGGAATTGGTCCATTTAACTTGTTATCATTGAGTTTCAAGGATATTATGTCTTGGCAGTCCCCAATTTCCCCAGGTATAGGACCACTGAGGTTGTTCACAGACAAATCCAAATTTTGCAGACGTGCTAATTTCCCAACCTTTATGGGTATCTTCTCTGAGAATTGATTTCTGCTCAAATTTAGATTGAATATAATTGAATCTGAATTAAACATATCCACTGGAATATGACCTGACAATTTATTTGAAGAAAGGCTAATATCTTCCAGAGATTTTAAGCTTGCGATAGCTGGTGGGATTTCACCTGAAATCATGTTCTCCGAGATTCTGAAGTACGAAAGCTGGGTGCATGCTCCCCAGTTCGGTGATAATTCACCCAACAACTGGTTTCTACTCAAGTCAATAAATTCCAGAACTGGGTAAACACCAAATGCATCTGTGATATCTCCTTCAAGAAGGTTGTCTTCGAGCCGAACTCTGGATAATTTTGTGCAGTTTCTAAAGCTTTCAGGAATTGGTCCGTCTAGATTATTTTTGTTGGCTGCCAAGTATACAAGGTTCCCTCCTATGCAAATGTTGGGAGGAAGCTTTCCGGTGAAATTGTTGTAAGAGAAGCTTGCATTTTTTAAAGACCTGGGACCGAACTCCTCCGGAATACTACCAATGAAGCTGTTATTTGCGAGATAAACGAGTTCCAAGTTCTGCAGTTGAGTTATTGATGAAGGCAAGTCTCCTTGCAATGTGTTTATGCTCACGTCAAAATATATCAAGCTTTCCATGTTACCTATTTCTCGAGGAAGCATTCCACTGAGTTGGTTGCCGTAGAAGTTCATGCGTTCAAGCATAGTTAAGTTTGCTATGCTTGATGGAATTGACCCATTAATAAAATTCTCAGATAAGTCGAGCTCGATCAGATTTGACAAGTTTCCAATCTCTGAAGGTATGGGACCTGATATTTTGTTCTTGTACATGTATAGATAAATGAGGTTTTTACACAAACCGACTTCAGTCGGAATTGTTCCCGTGAAGGAGTTATTCTGAAGTTGAAGAGAAATTATTCGAGTCCAGTTGGACAGTAAATATGGATGAATCTCACCAGATAATTGATTACTCCGAATTCCAATGTCCGTGAGTTGGATTAGGGAAGCCATCGAAGGTGGCAAACGACCTTGTAGATGTTCGATCCCAAATTTAGGAAGGTAAGGTTGGTGCATAAGCCAAGCTCGTCTGGAATGCTGGAATTCAAGTTCGCATTTGCAAGGTTTAGTGTTTGCAGCATCTTAAGGTTTCCTATAGAAGATGGAATTGGCCCTTCCAATGGATTTTCTTACAATTCAAGAATTCTGAGGTTGGCTAACAAAGCAATCTTGGATGGTATTGAACCATTTAGCTGATTTCTACTCAGCTTCAGGTCTTGAAGTTGGGTAAGGTTTGCGATTTCTGCTGGAATTGGTCCTTCGAACGAATTACCACTCAGATTAAGGGACTGAATATTCTTCAAAGTCTTCATGAACTGATTTGGAAATGGACATCCTATATCAGGGTTATCTGAAATATCAACATGCCCTTTGAATTGGGCTGTTGAAAATGAAAGGTGGGGACTTCTGATGCCAAAGAATTGTAATTGAGATCAAGATGAGTCAATGATGACATGCCCTTAGACCGAGCTGGGTCTGGATTTGATAAATAGTTTCCAGATAAATCAAGATGCCATAACTTCTGAAGATTGCAAACCTGATACGGGACAGGTCCGGTAAGAGTATTGTTGGCTAGTCGAAGAACACGAAGCTCTATGAGGTTCCCAATTTCCGATGGCATTTTTCCAGTGAAGTTGTTACTTCCCAGATTAAGATAAGTAAGTTTTGGGAGAGACCCAATTTGAGTTGGGATATCACCAACCAGATTATTGAGATTGAGATTGAGAGAGGCAAGGTTGGGAAACACTGAGAAGTTGAATTGATCAAGCGTTCCATCCACACCTGACGTATCGAGATTTATCTCTACAACACTGTTTGAATTGCCGCATTTAACACCAGACCACTTACAAGGATTGCTGCTTCCATTTGTAAGAGACCATGAGGTAAGAGAATGAGAATTTAAACTGTTTTTCCATTTTATTAGAGCTTCGGCTTCGGTTTGAGCTGAAATTTTGATAAGAACACAAGAGGATTATAAATGTAAATGATTTAGTAGCCATGGTTGAATCTCTTGTGGTCTGAGATTTTTGGTTGAAGTTCCAATCTTGGTCGACTGTTGTTATATATTCGTCTTGTTTTGTTTTTTTATGTGAATGCTGTTATGTGGGTTACTCATGAAGTAACAGGAGAGGAGGGAAAAGTTTCATTAATTTGAATTCGGCTGTCATGTGGAAGACAAAGGTTGTTCCCACCAAGTCGTTGGTGTCTTTGTTTTTCTTCTTCAATCATTTCAATTTACCTCGCAATGAGGGTACTGCTTGCATCTTGCCCTTCATTTCTACAAGGATTTGTAAGTGTGTGATAGATATGCACTGCAGTGCCAAAAAATTTCAAGAACACGAGATTAATGCGAGTAGAAAGGAATCAAAGTTGTCATTAAACAACAAATTAATACTCCAGATTGATAATAACATTCTGCTATAATCTTCTTAGATAAAAATCAAAACATTGATTTCTTAAGAATTTGAGTACTCCAAAGACTTTAGCGTACTTGAGAGGGAACCTATAGGCGGCCTACGACCTTCCAAAAGTAAACTTTGCCATTAACATACTGAGTTCATAATATGGCTACTTGAATATCAACAACAAATCTCTGCCCAAAAAAAAGAAAAAAAAACTCAAATTCATCATGATTGGCTTAGATAAATTAGCATACATCACTATTACCCAGCACTTGCCATGCCGGAGGAAGGGTTATTACCCAGCACGTTGTCACCCATTACATTATTCATATGCTGTATTTTTTGTTTCGATTGCTTTAAACAAGACACCCGACTAGCACAAAAACAAACACCAAATATTGGAGAAGGGAAACCCGCCAAAGTCCTGCAAACAAACACGCAACCAACCAGAACTCCTCGACAAACAACTGTAAAATCTTGCACCCTCCTCAAAAACTTCAAAGAGGTGGTGACCACCCCAGTAAACGAAATAGATTGTTATTTGCATTTGAGAATAACGAACAACGTAGTAGTTTTCTCCATATACGTCGTCAAACTTGCAAAAGTGTCTTCAATTTTTTGGGGATATAGATGTTGGAAAAGGTGATCAAGAACATGCTGGTCGAATCCAAAGTGTGATTGTATAACCCCTTCGAGGGCAGCTCTGAAATGGTCACTTAATGTTTGTGCAGAAGGTCTCATTTTATTTTCTTGAGGAAGAATATCCACGATTCTTTCTATATTAAAACACCCATTTGTCTCTACCAAATTCTTTAATTCTCGTGATGTTGTTGAGTATGCTGGCAAGTTAAAAGAGTCCACTTCTGCTTCCTCCACTATTCCCTACAAGAGTTTATTCATCCCATTGATCAGAAGTAATAATAATTTGTTAAAGTTTAGAATCTTTAGTTGTCCCTGGAACATGTGTATACATGCAACTTAAAGAAAATTTTCTTTGGGATTTTTTTTTTTTGGATACCACTTTACACGCTGCTTTTTGACGACACGGAAAAAGAAGAAGCTAGAAGTCAGTTTAGGTACCCAAAATGACTTCTAAAAATAAAAAGACTTACTTTTTTTTTTGAAGCAAAAATACTTTTAGACTTCTAACTTTTGGTTCTGGTATGCAAGTATGCTATAAACATGATTCACACCCTATGGGCTATGGCCTATGCCGCCAGGTTCGAAAGCGAACATTTCAAGAAGAACTAACCTATGCAAGTCAAAGTCTTCCGGGATGGAAAATTTAATCTTCCAAAATTGTTTCCCAACTCTCCCAAACGAGAATAAACCAAAAGAAAAAGTTAAAAAAAAAAAACTATTACCGTCTTAGCCATGTCCATGAAACAAGATCCCAAAATATCAAACATAGATTGCGTGCGTAATTGAGAAGATGGACTCTCATCTGGGACGGCTGGAACAATGAGAACCAACAAGCCCCCACAGACAACCTCTTCAGCACGAGCATGAAGAAAAGCTTCAATGTCCTTGGCATACTGAGCTGAATAAGCTTCAAACACTTCCTTTCTAGCATTTGTGTAATGGATTCTCCCTCTGTTATAAGCAGGGGAACCAACATCTAACACTTCTTTTGGTACTTGAGATAACCATTGGATTGAGAGCGAAGAATGAACTACATGAAGAGTGCCTTTAGGAAATAAACGGGTGTGAAAAGAACCGGGTACACCGGCGGCGAAGTAAAGGTTTTTCCGGTGGGAGGGTTACAAAAAGGGTGTTGAAATCATTTGATACGTGGTCATTAAAATAGACATGAAATTCAGGTGTTGAACCACTTAGTCCTTCGGATTCGCGGTATTTACAATCAATAGCTTCGATTATGTTTTGCATAGCAATGAACGTATTCGGCCCCGCAGAGCAACCCAAATCTGCTATCCTAAAAGTGTTTGATGATGGGCATATTTGGATGTCAAGATAATTTGCAATTGCCTCATCAATCATTGATTTAGACCAATCAACAAAAAATCTCTGCCAAAATAAATAAATATAAAAAGAAATCAAATTCACCGAAATTGGTTTAGCAAGATAAATTAGGATACACATCTTTAACAACCATTACCTGAAGAAATGAGTTATTGGCATAGCTATTTGGACCATTTCCACCATTCATTGGATATGCTTCCATCTTTTCTCTGTAATGCTTCAAAGGGTCTGCAAGCAGTTTCAATAATTTCCTGGAACACAACAATATAAATTGAAAGGAAACTAACAGTCTAATTGATTCACGAAAATTTCTTCTCTACTCTTTTTCTGTCAACCATCATCGCATACAGTATAAACTACTTTTGTTGTTTACATGTTGATTGCTACGGCCAGCCGGCTTAGTATATATTTTAAAATCATATTGGACAATTTCACACGACGTTTCAGATCAGTACAAAGAAAAAGAAGGATAAATTAAAATTATCTGTTGCGTGGAAATCAACTATAAGTCAGTCTACAATTGGCCAAGAACACATATAACTAGAATTTCATAAGCTTGTTCAAAGTTCAAACAAGTGGAAAATATCCGGTTTCCCTCAAAATTTTACCAACTCTGATCTGTGCTTGGTTACGATCGGAGTATGAAGTAACTCGACTCATTCAAAATATTTTCGAGTCATGCAAGGACCACACTTTGTCCTGGTTCCTAGAATAAAGAAGAAAATTGACCAATGATATTTTGACCGGTACTATCAATGTAATGGATCTTATGCAATATTGATACAGAGTTTATATCCTTGGACAAGGTAATTTCATGGCGGCAAAATACTTTTGTGTATTCCTAGGCGCTAAATCTCCGTTAACATGATTATTCTCATGTCATTTCACCGTTTAGGCGTTATTTTTATCAATCTAGAAGAATGTGTTTGAAGCTAAAAAAACAAAAAAATGCTTTTTTTTTTTTACAATGTTCTAAATTTTTACTAAAAATTAGCATATTCCGAGATACCAAACCTCATCATTTGCTAATTTCAGTTACATCTATTAATTTTCTGAAATTTATTTATAGCATGGTGGATTATCAGTAGAAATATGGAGCGAGATGAATAAGTCAAAGGCTGAATGGATATGGCGAACCCATCAAAAAAGAAATGCATATGGCCAAAGATATGACAAAGTGAACTAACTTTATGACTGTCGTATTTTTTATTTATTTATAATAAAATTGAGTGAGAGCTCAAAAGAGCAGGAAACTCACAGCAACAAAAGGTGGTCATCTGGGCTAAGGCTAGAACCATGATGCCCCTCCACAGTCGGATAGTTAATATTACAAATTTCCTCATCAGTCAGAACATGGAAGGACTGAAGAGTATCAAAAAACTATTGTAGATTTGGGCCTTTCCAATATTAGTTTTGAAGTAAAGTAGATTGAGTGGAAATTTTTGCTAATCTAGTAGCAGAGGAGTTTTGATGAGGAGCTAGCTTGATAAGTTTACCCAAAACAAAATCAATAGCTTCAAAATTTCCACCATGAGACAGAAAGAAACTTCCTTGAAATCTCTCTTGAACCTCCATTTGGTATCCTTCCTTGATGGCCTGTAGAGTTGCTTCATCTTCTGCAGCAAAATCAATGTTGGATTTCTGCATTTCCTTTCCCCATTCCAGTGCTAGATGAGCTCCTCTTCCTACTCTGATGAGACCAACTGTAAAGTCCTTGTAGTTTCTTACTCCCACATATTGACCTGAAAAGGACAAAGCAATAAAAGTAAAGTTAGTATATGGTTGAAAATCACCATTAGCCATGCTAGTATCTACTCCTAAAATACTCATGCTAATAGTGATTCCAAAATTTTCCTTATGATGCCTTGTCAGTCTCACTGTTCTAGCATGCTGATCATTGTTGGTATCCTGATAATGTATATTGTTTAGAATGTGCCCAGGATTGTGAATAATTATAACCAATTCACTCACACTCCCTCCTTTTGAATATATAATTATCTTTTTACTTCAATTAATGTTATATTGTGACATTACCCATTACCTATTAGTGATAAATTGAAACAAACCAAACTTTTGCTTCTAATTTCAGAATGATTGTAAAACTAGCCTTCCCAGCGAAGAAATTGTTTCAAATGTTTGAATTTTTTTTTTTTATGGAATCAACTGCATAACATTCCGCTTCACCGAATTATGTAGAACCTTGACGACCTAATGTTAGTGAAACTGAAGTAGTTAGCGAGGAAGAATAGTCAGATAACCTTGATAACCAAGTTGATGAGCAACTCATTGAAGAACCACATTATCCAATAGAGGGGGTTAAAGAAGTGTTTGAAGAAAAGAATGAAAATAAAAAAAAAAATATGTTGGAGAAAATGAGCCTCTTTAATGTATTTTAGTTTTTGGTTATGATTGATCTTATGACCTAAAGATCTAAAGTATACTTTCTCATTTTATACGAGTGAATGAAATGAAAATATATGAGGGCATGGGACACTTGCCATGCCTAGTGCTTGTATGCACATGCATCATGAGTCAACCAAGATTAAAATTAAAACAAGTTTTAATTTCTAAACGGAATTGAAAAGACGAGGGTACCAAAATACACCACAATATTTTATTTATAAACATATAAGTCCTTTACCGAACGTGATTGTCTATAGACAGAGTCGATACAATATTACGATTCGGTTCACACTTCGTGCAATTGTCTATGGATACGAGATCGAGACAATACAACAAGAAGATAACCTGTGTGATTGACTATGAATACAAGATTGAGACAATACTACAACAAAGTGTTTACTTGATAATAGGTTCGGTAATAACCAAACTCTATAGGATCACTATCAAGTATTACGGAGTTAACATACAAGTGTAATTTACTTTTAATTATAATAAGAACAATTATAATTGCTAAATAGAAAAGTAAATGACACAACAAGATTTTGTTAACGAGGAAACCGCAAATTCAGAAAAACCCGGGGACCTAGTCAAGTTTTGAATACTCTCTGAATTAAGTTGTTATACAAAATCTAATACCAACTTCATATAGTTGAGACCAAGCAGACTACCCATAGCTACTTAGTTCCCTCAGTATCCCTGCACCTTTGACTTCTAGAGTCACGCACGTGAATAGAAAGTCCTTTGGATCATATTCGGGTTAAAATGATTCCACAATAAAGGATAGATTATATAAAGTAGTACCGATGCATTGCTTCCTAAGATATTATATAAAGGATAGAATTAAAGTAGTACCGATGCATTGCTTCCTAAGATATTACTAACCTAATTAACCTAACTTACTAACTCTAACCTAACCTAACTTACTAACTCGACCAGTGAAACTCTGAATAGCTGAGTCGGCGATCTAATTGAGTTGACAACTCGCACATTATTAATATTTTATAGAAAGTTCAACTATTCTTGAGGCTTTAGATAGAATAGGTAATATTCAAGAGCTTTGCTTAACAAAAAAACCCTGTCCAAGTACAAATATTTTGAGAGTCCTAGAAAGGGCTTCCATGCAGAATAAGAAAAAATATGGGCATAGAGTCCTAGAAAGGGCCTCCATGATGAGGAGATGGGCCTCATCACTGGCACTAAAATTTGCAAGAGAGCTCCCACCATCAATCATCTTCTTTTTGCTGATGACTGCATGGTTTTCTACAAAGCTAACAAGACAAAAAGTCAAAATTTTATGGACATTCATAATATTTTTGGAGACTCTTCTGGCCAGCTCATAAACTTCAACAAATATGGCGTTTTATTTAGCAACAACACTAACCCAAATCTTATCCCCATTATCAACAATGATATGGGAGTTCAAGTCCTACAAACAAATGAAAAGTACATTGGATCACCTCTCTTCACCCATAGAAGCAAGATCAACTCCTTCAAACCTGGAGTGGATAAACTCAAGATCAGACTGTCCAGCTGGAAAAACAATCCTCTCAACCAAGATGTAAGACATATCCTCATAATATCTGTCACATCAACTTCTACTACCTATCAGATGAACTGTTTCAATCTGCCTAAACAAACTTGTCAATATCTGAACAAATTGCAAAGAGATTTCTTTTGGGGTAAAATCCCTAGACAATCCTAAAGGTTATTATCAAAAGGCGTGGATTGTTGTATGCAAGACAAAAGATATGGGAGTTTTAGGTTTCATAAATGTAGAGCACTTTAACAACTCTATGATTGCTAAAATTGGTTAGAGGCTTGAAACTGACAAAGACTCTCCCTGGTATCAACTAATGGATGCTAAATATCTCATAGGCAGGAATATTCTGAACATGGATACTAAACCAAAAGATGGGGATTCCTGGATTTGGAAAGGTATTCTAAAAGATATCATTAATATACAGAATTACAGCTCTTGGAGAATTGGAAATGGCAAGAATATTAATATCTGGGAAGACATTTGGATCCCAATTATTAAACACATAACCCCTAAACTTACTGATTTCCCTTCTGAGATAGTCAGAGTTTAGCACCTTACGCTGCCAAATGGGGATTGGAATGCTGACCTAATTATTACATACTTCAACAATCCTAGTGCTCATGTTATCCTCCATGCTCCTATTCATGCTGATGAGGAGGAAAAAATCATCTAAAATCTCACTGACACTGGGAAATTCAATGTTAAATCTCTTTACAGAGCCAAGATGGAAAGACTCACTAGTGGAAAAAAACCGTTTTAGGATAGTCAGATAATGTCGTTTTAGCGAGTTAACGACACTTTGAGGTTGCCCCTAAATTACTATAGTTTCAGGGTGCCGCTAAGCGCGACACGTGGACTACGTCGTAGATTTAATTCATTTTAATATTAAAAAAATATGTCAAATCTGGATGGATGACTGTGTCCATTATGACTGGGATGAAAGAATTATGATTCAAATTCAAATTACACTGAAATTAAAATTAAATTACTAAATTCAAATTACAATTCAATTCAAATGACAATTCCATATAAAACTTGATTCTTTTGATACAAAATGACAACTCAATTATGTTAAATTATACTCATAAATTTAGTCTAAGACTCCAAACTCATTAAAAAAAAAGATTCAGATGCTAATTAATAAGTTCAGTATCTTGAAGAGAACTGATTATGAGTCCTACAAATTTCAACAACAATTTCAGTTGTTATGATCTTGGTACTGACTTGCTTGAAAGTAGAAGGACAACCCTTTCCAACATTTTCTTATCCAGCAGCAACAGTGATCTTACCATTAACCATGACATCATTGCAGCCGCATCAAAAATAAAGTTTCACAGTTAACCAAAATGAACTTCAAACTGTATGATGGCGTTTGAATAATAACACAACAACCAACTTCATAGCTGTAGGTACCGAATATCACAAGGCATTAACTTACGAACATCGTGACAAATATAAGAGGAAAGAGTTACAAAACAATACGAAGATAGAGGAATCATAGGGAAGTATGAAGATTTGCGAAGATAGAATAATCGTACAAAGATGTGTTGCGATACTTCGCAACACATATACATCTGTACAAAGTTCATTATAAATAGGAGTTCAAATGTAAAATTCGAGAGGTTCTTTTAGTGAGTATTAGAAATTATCTTAGGAAAGAGAATAGAGAAAGTTGTAACTATTCTAGTTCCATTTAGATACTTCTTTGTAATCAATTGAGAGAATTAATAAGAAAGTTGTCATTCAACATCAAGAACTTCTCAAGTTTTACTAATTCTACTGAGGGTGTAGTTGTAGGTTATTCTGCAACTACATAATTGGCGCTAGAAACATGGATTGAACCTGTGATAACCAAAATTTGAAGGAATTGTGGAAAATTTGAAGATCAAATGGAGTCAGTGGATGGAGATTGCAAAAAAGAAGAATGTAATATGATCACAAAGACAATGATTGATCAATTTCATAATAACATGAAGGGAAAGATATACAAGCGAGATTGTAGAGGAAGAAAGATCATGGAGGAGGAGAAAATAATAACTTTAGAAGAATGGGAAAAAAAGAAAATCACATTTTCAGTAGCAGAAATTCCAAATGAAGACTTGAACCACACTTCACCATTGGTGATCACAGTTCCAGTCATGCGAGAAGAGAAGAAAGCTATAGAAAAATGGAAATTAAACCGAATCTTGGTTGATACAGGGAGTTCTGTTAATATCATATTCTATCATGCACTTAAAGGGATGGGAATTAAAGATGAAGAAATCACAAATTCAAAATGTCTCATTCATGGATTAGGAAAATAGACAACAAAATCTAAAGGGGAAATAGCACTGCGAATATTGCTAGGAGAAATCGAAACACATATAGTTTTATGTGTGATAGATATGGAATCTCCATATAATATGCTGATAGGAAGGTCGTGGATTCATGCGATCAAAGATGTTGCTTCAACATTACATCAGAAAATCAAATTTCCTACACCAAATGGAATACAGGAAATAAAAGGAGATCTTGATAGTGCAAAATTTTGTTATCAGATTGAAGTAAAACAGTGTGGGGGAGAGCAAGAAAGAAACAGTTTCGTAGAAAACTTGCAAAGGAGGCAAAAAAGGAAGAAGAATTCAGAGTGTATACAATAAGAGCAAAGGAAGGGAGAGGAATACCAAGTGAGATTCCAGAAAAAGAAGGGGAACCAACAAAAATAATCAAAGAACCAACACCTATGGGGGAGCAAAGTCCAAGCTATGTTGCAGCTGAACCAACTAAAGAAGTAAATATTGGAAGTAAAGAGGAGCCTTTATTCTTGCGAATTGGAACTAAGATGGATGAAGAAGAAGAAAAGAGAACTATTGATCTCTTAAGAGAATATAAAGATATATTCGCAGGAAGTGTAGATGAGATACCAGGAATTGATCCGTCAGTGGCGTGTCATAGATTGAACATCGATAAAAACGTGAGACCATTCAAACAAAGAATAAGGAAAATATCACAAAGTTATCATGCACAGATAGAAGAAGAATTACAAAAGATGCTGGATGCAGGAATCATAAGGGAAGCAAAATACCCAGAATGGATTGTGAATATGGTCATTGTTCTGAAAAAGAATAAAGGGATAAGAATTTGTATATATTTCACTGATCTAAACAAAGCCTTCCCCAAAGATAGCTTTCCATTACCAGACATACCACAAATGGTGGAATCATCTGCAGGACATGATAGAGTCACTTCACTTGATGGATATAAAGGGTATAATCAAATATCACTCATGAAGAAGATCAAGAACATACTGCCTTTTTTGCTCCAAGAGGTTTGTATTGTTATGTGAAGATTCCATTTGGTTTGCGAAATGCGGGTGCTACATATCAACGAATGGTTGAAAAAGTGTTTGCAAAGTGGATACATAAAACTTTGGAAGTATATGTAGATGATATGTTGATAAAAAAGCAAATAAGCCAAAGATCATGTGCAAGATTTGAAGGAAATATTTGAACAAATGAGAAAGTTCAACATCAAATTAAATCCTGAGAAATGTATAATTGGAGTTGCGTCTGGAAAATTCTTGGGATATATAGTATCAAAGGAGGGAATACAAGTTGATCCAGAAAAAGTACAAGCAGTTAGTGACATGCCAACACCTGCAATAGTAAAGGAAGTACAAAAGTTAAATGGACTCTTGGCTTCACTCGGAAGATTTATTTCGCGAATATCAGATAATTGCAAACATTTTTTCAACATACTTAAGAAGGGAGCAAAATTCAAGTGGACTGATGAATGTGAAAAAGATTTTCAAGGAATCAAAGAATATCTCACAAATACATCCATATTACAGAAACCAGAGAAAAACGAAGAATTATTGGTATACCTTGAAACAACTCCATATGCTCTAAGTGCAGTTCTGTTGCGAACAGACGCAGGAATAGAAAGGCCCATTTACTACATCAGTAAAACTTTTAACGCAGCAGAGAGAAATTATTCTAAAATGGAGAAGTTAATCTTAGCCCTGGTTTATGCATCATTCAAGTTACGAATATACTTCCAAGCACATGTGATAAAAGTGGTAACCAAGGTGCCAATTGAATCAGTTATGAAGAACACCAAAAGGTCAGGGAGAATAGAAAGTTGGAATGCACAAGTAAACCATTACAAGATAAAATACGAAGTATTATCATCGCAAAAGTCACAAGTCATCGCAGATTTCTTGGCAGAATTTCCTTTGGAAGAAGATGAAGCAGTGGAAGAAATGGTGGATGTTGAAGAAGAGTTTGGGAATCCAAAAGACTTGTTAACAGAACCAAATAAATGGGAAATTTTAGTAGACGGATCATCCAAAAGTGAGGGGAATGGAATTGGAGTTGTGTTGATCTCACCAGAAGGAGAAAGAACAGCATTCTCATTCAGACTAGAATTTGCATCCACGAACAATGAAACAGAGTACGAAGCTGTAGTGCACGCATTGAAGATCACAATAGAAAGGAAGCTTGAAAGTATAAGGATAACAAGTGATTCGAAGCTGGTAATTTGTCAAATTAAAGGGGAATATACCACAAATGAGTCTTCCTTGAAGAAATACAAGAAACTTGTTGCTGAATTATCTGCGAAGATACCAAAATTAAAGTGGAGGCATATAACAAGGAAATACAATCGACTCGCAGATGCTTTTGCATTCATTCCAAGTATGATGACAAATCCTAATACAAGAAATATCAAAATTCAGACGATTCAACACCCATCGGTGAACAAAGAAGAAGAAATTGAGGAGGCAGTTGCGATGGAAGCAGAAAGAGAATTACCAAATAACATCGCAGATTGGAGAAAAGAAATTCATGCATATCTCGCAACAGGAGAAGTATCCAGGAACAGACTAGAAGCACATAAATTAAAGAGTCGTGCAACAAACTATGAGCTACGAGAAGGAATTTGTAGTTGCGGATTATCTCACAACTACACCCTCAATAGAATCCATTAAAATTAAGAATTAAAATACTAAAATTATAAAGAGGACACAAAGATTTTTATTTGATCAATGTGATTCCTAAATCTAATTATTCTTGATATGAAACTAAGAATTAAAATACTAAAATTATAAAGAGGACACAAAGATTTTTACGTGGTTCGATCAATGTGATCTACATCCACGGTGCTTCACTAGTGATTGTATGTAATTACATGATTTTACAATTGAGACTCCATTAAAGAATATTTGGAACTCTAGAATTTTTGGGGAAGAAGATGATAAAGAAAATAAAATCTCTCTAAAAAATTTCTCTCTCCTCCTAAAATTATCTCTCCCTCTAAAAAAGACCTCTCCTACTTCTCATGCCTAAATGGCTATTTATATGATTTTACAATATATGACAGTTGTGTTGTCCTGCCATTTCGGATTTGAAGATTATCTTGCGAACCTTCGTGGCTTCCTTTGCTCGTAAAATGTATTTTCTCTTCACAATTTCGTAAGTTATCATTTGCTGTGATATTCCGCTCCTACATCTTGCCTCTTTTTTCTTGAATATTGCTTGAAGAGCGATCTTTAAGAAAAAATCACTTGCTGTGGTTTTTGGAGTAGTCTTTGATCTTTGTTGATGAAGGAACGAGCGAAAGAATACTAGTCATGAAAAGTATATACTTGCCTCTATTCTTTTGCGAAGTTCTGAAGCTTTAAGAAGTAATTAGAAGTATCATCTTGCGAAGTATGAAGTATGCGAAGTATCTTGAAGAAGTATGAAGTATAAGAAATATAAAATATCCTTGAAGAAGTATAAGAAATACTTAATCCTCGAAATATATAAGAAGTATGAAGTATCTTTAAGAAGTATTTAATCCTCGAATTATATAAGAAGTATAAAATATCCTTGATGAGAGTGATAAATATTGCCTCTGTTCATGTGAAATTATTATTCCACTTTTGGTGAGGATTCTTGCTGAGAAGATAAAGAACATCAAATATTTTCTTGGGTATCCATAGTTGCCTCTGTTCTTTATCTATGAAGGAGAATCCTTGAGAAAATGTTGAATAATTAAATTGCATCTCTATTGTTATGTTGCCTCTGCCTCAAGTGGTAACCCTGTTATCTTCTGAATATTTCTACGAATTCCTGAGTTTTTCTGCGCATTTCTGAACTTCTGAATAGTGCTGCGAACATACTGTTGCGAATCATACTGTTGCGAATGTACTGTTGTGAATCATACTGTTGCGAATATAGTGTTACGAACATAGTGTTGCGAATATAGTGTTACGAACATAGTGTTGCGAATATAGTGTTACGAATATATTGTTACGAACTATGAATAGTCCTGCGAGTTATGAATTTTTCTGCGAATTTTCGCGGTATTTTCCTGTAAAATTTTGTAAAATATTTGTGCGAACATAATACTTATGTAATGATTATGTTATGAAATGTTTATGCGATGCTTATGCCATGAAATGTTTATGCAATGCATTTATGATGCAAATATGATGCTTGAATGATGCGAGTATGATGCTTGTATGATGCCAATATGATGCTTGTATGATGTGAATAATACTTATCTATTATAATGCATATTTCAAGTTTCTCACACTTAGCTCATTTTTCTGTAGTAAAATTGATATAACTTTGAGTTGCTTCCATTCATATAACTATCTTCGCAAGTTTATTTGTGTATTTTCTTATATATATTCGTCTTTGATCGCGAATGAAATCGCTTCTTCTTCGTGAAAATTCTTCAATGGGATTGTCTTCTTTGTTTCTTCAATGGGATTGTCTTCTTTGTTTCTTCAATGGGATTGTCTTCATGATATATATTCTCTTCAAAATTCTTCAATGATACTGATGGAATTGTCTTCTTTGTTAGGACTTCACGATATATATTCTCTTCAATATTTTTCAATGATATTGATGGAATTAATTTCATTAATTGCTGTGGTCTTATCATGCCTTCCTAAGTAAAGGTCTTATTTTTCCACCTCTTTTGGATCGACAAAATCGCAGGACGTTCTTACATTTTCATGCAAAAACCCATTGATCTTGCCTTAACTTCTTTGTATAGTATTTTAGCCTCTTCAGGAATTGTTGCGACAATATGACAGGCCTAAATATTCTTGTGAACGTAAAGCCCCATGACATTGCCGTCTTGCGATGAAATCGCAGGACGTCTCTACACTTTCATGTAGTGACCCATTGATCTCATCTTAACTTCTTTGTTTCATTCTGCGAGTTCTTTTTGTATGTTTTCCTTCCATCTCTTTTTTTTTTAGAATGCTCGTAGAACATCATTTGTTGCACAAATATGACAAGCCTTTATGTTTTCGCAAACAAGAAGCCTCGTGACATTTGCGTCTTATAGCACGTATCAGCTCCCTAATGGAGGGTGCTGCCCTTTATATTCCCCCTGGTTGCCCCTTCAAGGAAGCGTACATCGACCATACAAGGTTAGCTCTTCCCATCCGGTTCTGTAACAACCAGCTTTTGATTGCAACCTCTTATCCTTTTTTCCTATAGGGCTTATAGTTACGAGGTTGCACCCTATGGGGTATCTTTGGGCCAAGTGCATCATTTTCCAAGACTTGTCAAAAATGGCAGATGTGGTTCAACCTCACCCAGCACTCTTGACTCAACCGTGTACCTCGACGCCTTGATCGTTTTCTGCACTTCTTGGGAAAGACAGTATGCCTTAGTCGCCCAACCTAAATCCTCTTACACCGCATTTTATATTGCGTAATGTCGCTAGATTAGGTGAGAATCCAAGGTGTCTAACCCGGATAGGTACCCCATTATTGGGTTGTACCCCTAAATTTTTACCATGTACTAAGGGCCCTTGGTGGTGTTCCAGTTACCCTTAGCCACGTTATAGGTACCCCCTTAAATGACGTACTTTAGGACTTTGCCTCTTACGAAATATAGCTTCGCGAACTAGGGTGTACGCCACAAAGGTTTTCCTGTATCAAATTTTCTGCGGCTCTCTTTGTTTTTTTGGAGGCTGATCACAGATTGCGGTCTTTTATTCGCAAATTGCGGTCTTTTCTTCGCAATTGATTTTTGGCGGTATTTTTTCGCCTTTTAAAAACTCATCGTAAATTTTTCATGTTCATAAAATGTTAAATGTTTTCATAAGATCTTTAGTATAAGAAGTATGAGAAGTATTAATCAAAATTGTTCTATAGAAATATAGGAATTTAATTTTCTCTAATTTTTGTAATTTTGAAGTCTTTGTAAATTTTTTGAGATCTTAAAATTTTTGCGATTAAGTCATTTTTGAATCTTGCGATTTTATCGCTTTTCTCCAATCTAAAAAATCTTTGAAATGTTTTGAAATCTTAGAAATTGTAGAAATTTTGCGAATTTATATCCAAAAATCAAAATTCTTTTGTCTTTAGTAAATAAAGTATTCAAGGAAATGGTACTTACCTTTTTACGGCTTGTTGTTGTCTCTTGCGAAGTATGTGAATTGCTTGCCATAAAATTCATACTTCTAATGGATTGTTGGTTTTTCACGAAGTAGTTTGCTTCTTCCCGAAATAGGTTATGTTGATGCAAGCCTTGGAAAATATATACGAAGTAAACGTTCACGAAGTTAGATAATTGCGAACTTCCATTCCTTTGTTGAATTCGAAAAATCTTTCCATTTGATCTCTGTTGTTAGTTCTGCAAAGAAAGAATGGAATTTTTATGTCAAAAATTGGAATCTAAATTCACAAAAGTTGCAAAAAAACGAGTGCTCAAAAATTCTGCGAATACTGGGATTCGAATATGCGTCTTAAATTATATGAATGTCTTGCTGAGAAGATATGAGAAGTATGAGAATTGAGAATTGTTGGGTTATTGAGACTTGGAGTAATAGGTATGGTGAGCTGGATTTGCCGGGCTATTGAAATCGCAATGGACTGGTAAGCTATTGCTATTAATGAGAAGTGAAACTTGTTGGGCTATTGCTGCGAAGCAATTGGTGTTATGATTAGCTTGGTTTGCTGTTACGAGTAATAAGTATCTTTACGAGCTGGGCTTGATGTTGCGAACTGGTCCTTCTTTGCTAGTTAATCTTCATTTTGGGATGGGCTTGTAATGATTCATTAGGGTTCCTTAACCGAATTTCACTGCTTAATAAATCTTGACGTAGTATATTTCGCATACTTCTTCCCTTTTTGTTTTTAGTATTTCCTTTGTTCATAATTCTTTGCTAACTTGTTATTCACAACCGCAAGCTTATCCGTTTCAAAATGATTTCAATACACAAATTATTGACGAAGTGACTTTTCTGTTGGTTTCCTTTGATACTGCATTGGTTACTTCTTCTTGAAACCTATTCTTATCTTTTCTTTGTTCATAACTTGCAGCTGGAGTTACTATGTTTGTTTCTCTGGCTACAGAACTTTTCTATTTTTCCCCTCATGAACCTCTGTTCTGCGAACTGATAGGTGCTCTGGCTAAGGGAGATATCGTCTGCGAAATATTGTCTGAGAAATGCATTCTCGCGTCCCGTGGTACGTGTTTGATGATACTGATGAGCTTTAAGTTGGATACTATTGGCTGACGAGGATTGAAGTTTATGATAATTTGCGAAGTAATGTAAACATATTCGTAAAATATTTGCGGAGTTCTGAAATTCTCGTAAGATATTTGTAAGTGAAGTTGTGAAGAGCACTCGTTGCTGAAATTCTCAGATCTTCATCCATATAATAATGTTGCGAATATGCAAAATAAAGATGGTTCTCCACACCCTTTACCATTAGTGCGTCCTTGTCTTTTGGTTTTATTACGAACTGATGCAGTTCAGGAGAATCAAGCAGTTCGGGAGAAGATCAAGCTGATGCTGTCATTACCGATGGAGCTCAACAGTGATTTGGTTGAAGAACTTAATGAGACGTTTTTGCTAGCAATCTGTGAAGATGGGGGAAATGGCTAACTCGAGTCTGCAATGGGAGATGGGTTTGATAGTTGGGTTGCTCGTAAGTCCATGCTCTTTGAATAGTCCGTTCCATGCAAAGAATGTTCGCAGCATCAATTAGTGAGTTGAGTTGAACAACCTTTGATATTAGTTCTTTTGTGTAAATATGGCCTTGAATATGCTAGTTTATTCGCAACTGTGTGTTCTTTCTTCGCAATCAATTGACTCTTCATATGTTGGTTTGCTTTCATCTCCATTCAATTACTATAACTTCGCAGAATTATTTGGATATGTGTTTAATCATCCATTGCTTCTTTCTTCCGTTGCTTAATAATTTTCATGTCTTCTTCTTCCATCGTCCTCTTAGTGACAGATTGACCTTCTTTGTTGACTGCATCTTCGCAAAACTGATGCATGAGTTTTCTTCGTGCTTATTTTTGTTTGGTTTTGATTCGCAAGTTGTCTCTTCTTTTATTTTGACAAATATTGATGTGACATTTTCCTTTATTAACTCATAGATCATAGTTTTCCTTGCTACCGTGTATTGTATTCTTACGAAGTAAACTTTAACTTTCGCAGGAATTGGTATTTCAATCGAACATCGTCAATCTGTTGCTAGTAAAGATATCTTTGATCTCCTTTTATTTTATTTTCTTTTCTGAATGAGCATCCTGCATCTTCCTTAGTTCTTTGATATTCTTTCGCCTCTGCTTCACTTTCTCTCTTTGATTTTCCCTTCTTTACGCGGTGTCTTAACTGATATTTCTTTGCTTGCGAACATATTCTTACGAATTTGCTGGAGTGATTTGAGTTCTTCGTGTTATTGAGTTGAGTCCATCTCGCGCTTTTATGATATTTCCTGCTCCTATGAAACATCTTCTCATACCAATTTTCACAGCGGGAGAATTCTTTTCATTTTCCGTGGTTATTCATATCCATAATTTGTATTGGGAAGATTTTCAATCATGCATTACTTTTAGAAGTATTCGTTGATGTAGTTCTATTTTCATTTTGTGTCTTCATAATTTCTTCGACTCTGTTTGCGTCTGTCAATCTCTTCTTTCTTCTTGAACTACTAAAGTGTGTTTGATGTATGAAGATGCAGAAAACCCCAGGAACTTCCATTTTTGTCTTCAAAATTCATAAATCCGGTACAATTCATCACCAACAGTAACCAATTTTTCTAATTTTCTTGAACCAACAAGGCTAGTCCCTGTTTCTAGCGCCAATTATGTAGTTGCGGATTATCTCACAACTACACCCTCAATAGAATCCATTAAAATGATTCCTAAATCTAATTATTCTTGATATGAAACTAAGAATTAAAATACTAAAATTATAAAGAGGACACAAAGATTTTTACGTGGTTCGATCAATGTGATCTACATCCACGGTGCTTCACTAGTGATTGTATGTAATTACATGATTTTACAATTGAGACTCCATTAAAGAATATTTGGAACTCTAGAATTTTTGGGGAAGAAGATGATAAAGAAAATAAAATCTCTCTAAAAAATTTCTCTCTCCTCCTAAAATTATCTCTCCCTCTAAAAAAGACCTCTCCTACTTCTCATGCCTAAATGGCTATTTATATGATTTTACAATAGATGACAGTTGTGTTGTCCCGCCATTTCGGATTTGAAGATTATCTTGCGAACCTTCGTGGCTTCCTTTGCTCGCAAAATGTCCTTCTTGCTCGCAAAATATTCTTTGCTCGTAAAATGTATTTTCTCTTCACAATTTCGTAAGTTATCATTTGCTGTGATATTCCTCTCCTACAGAATTTTATACAGAAAATCTTTCAGTGGACCACCTCTCAGGTGCTTAACTCGTGAAGAAAGAGAAAAAATATTGAAGATGTTACATGGAGGAGAAGATGGCAATCATAGTGGGGGAAGATCTATAGCGTACAGAGAAAATATACAAGGATATTACTGGCCTTATATGCATACAGACGCAAAATTGTTCGTACGAAGATGCAAGGAATGTCAACGACATGGTAAAAGAATTATGCACCAGGGGCAACATTAACTTCTTCAACAAGCTGCTGGCCTTTTGGGAAATGGGGGTTGGATATTGTTGGACCATTTCTGCCTGGATCCGGACAAAGGCGATATTTGATAGTCGCAATGATTATTTCACGAAACTCGCAGAAGTAAAAGCAGTACATCATATTTGTGATAAAGATGTTTTTATGTTCATATTTGAGAACATCATTTGCAGATACGGAGTTCCAGCACAGTTAGTATCTGATAACGGAAAACAATTTGAAGGGCAGAATATAGAGATGTTACTAAGTGCTTTTAGGATAAAATGTGGGAAATCAACTCCGTTATATCCACAAGCTAATGGACAGGCAGAGGCAACAAATAAAACAATCGCAGATACAATCAAAAAGAAATTAGAAGGACATCTCAAAGGGTGGTGCGAGCAAGTACCTAGAGCAGTCTGGGCATACAATACAACTAGAAGAGAGGCAACTGGAATGTCTCCTTATTGCTTAACATATGGAGTAGAAGCAGTATTACCAACAAAGGTTGTAATTCCGACAACAAAGAAAGAAGCTTGGGAAAGAAATTTAAGTGCAGGGGTAATATTAAGTGAACTGGATGATTTGGAAGAAAAAAGAGAAAAGGTGTTGCACCATATGAAGATTTATCAGGAACGATTAGCTCGAGAATACAACAAGAGAGTCATTGAACGTGAATATCAACCAGGTGATTTGGTCATGCGAGAAACACCTCCATATCAGAAAGAAAATGGAGGAAAATTAGCACCAAAATGGGATGGACCATATGTTATCAAAGAGGTTGTGGGAAGCGGAGCTTATCGGGCCGATGGATCCGAAGGGAGAGACATGGGTTTGAGACTTGGTAGACCTTGGAATAGACTGTATTTGAAAAGGTATTATCCATAAAACTCATGATAAATTTTACGAATATTGTTTGCTAGCAGGAAATATGCAAAAATTACGAATTTCAAAATTTTTATTGCGATTAACTTTCATTAAAGAAAGACGCATACATTAACTTGCGAAGAAAAGACCGCAATTTGCGAATAAAAGACCGCAATCTGTGATCAGCTTTCAAAAAAGAAAGAAAGCTACAGAAATATTACACAGGCAAACCTTTGTGGCGTATAACCTAGTTCGCGAAGCAACATTTCGTAAGAGGCAAAGTCCTAAAGTACGTCATTTAAGGGGGTACCTATAAGCATGGCTCAGGGACACCGGAACACCACCAAGGCACCTGAGTAAATGGAACTTTACGGGGTACAACCCAATAACGGGGTACCTATCCGGGTTAGACACCTTGGATTCTCACCTAATCTTGCGACATTACGCAATATTATGCGGTGTAACATGATTTAGGTTGGGCGACTAAGGCATACTGTCTTTCCCAAGAAGTGCAGAAACGATCAAGGCGCCGAGGTACACGGTTGAGTCAAGAGTGCCGGGTGGGCTTGAAGCACATCTGCCATTTTTAACAAGTCTTGGAAAATGATGCACTTGGCCCAAAGATACCCCATAGGGTGCAACCTCGTAACTATAAGCCCTATAGGCAAAAAGGATAAGAGGTTGCGATCAAAAGCTGGTTGTTTGCAGAACCGGATGGGAAGAGCTAACCTTGTATGGTCGATGTACGCTTCCTTGAAGGGGCAACCAAGGGGAAGATAAAGGGAAGCACCCTCCATTAGGGAGCTGATACGTGCTATAAGACGCAAATGTCACGAGGCTTCTTGTTTGCAAAAACATAAAGGCTTGTCATATTTGTGCAACAACTGAATTTCTGCGAGCATTCTAAAAATAAAATATATATATATATATATATACAAAGAGAACTCGCAGAACATAACAAAGAAGTTAAGATGAGATCAATGGGTTATTACATGAAAGTTTAAAAACGTCCTGCGATTTCATCGCAAGATGATAATGTCACGAGGTTGTGTATTCGCAAGAATGTTCAAACTTGTCATATTATCTCAAATACAAAAATATTATCACAAAAGAGGTGGCAAAATAAGACCTTTACTTAGGAAGGCATGATAATACCACAACAATTAATGAAAATTATTCCATCAATATCATTGGAGAATTTTTACAAGAGTATATATATCATGAAGTTCTGACAAAGAAGACAGCTCCGTCAATATCATTGAAGAATTTTTACAAGAATATAAATCATGAAGTCTTAAAAAAGAAGACAGCCCTATTGAAGAATTTTCACGAAGATATAACAAAAGATGCGATTTTGCTCGCAATCAAAAGCAGATAGTTCGTGTTCATTAAATTTTACGAGAATTACATACTTCTTATACTTCTTCATATATTGAATATTTCTCCACAACTTGAATACTTCTTATAATTCTTCAAGAACGTCTCATATTTATTATACTTCTTCAACGGATACTTCATTTTGCGAAGTTTAAGTACTTGTTATACTTCTTCATACATTGAGTAATTCTTCATAGATTGAATAATTCTTATACTTCTTCATGCATTGGATAATTCTTTACGGATTGAATACTTCTAATACTTCTTCAAAGATATTTTATACTTCTTATACTTCTTAAGGGTATTTCATACCTCTTATTTCTTATACTTCAAAGGGAGGATTTCTTGTTCACAATCGCAACAAGCTGAAGCTTCGTAAGTTGAATTAGGGCAGATATTCTAATACTTCCAACAATGTTTAATCATCTGAAGAGCAATAATAGGGGGAAAGGAGATACTAAACTATATTATTTGAGTTATATTATTTCTCTTCGTATGATCAAATGATGCAAATAAGGAAAGCATTCAATTTAAGAAAGGTTAAATCAAGAAAAATCAAATCACCTTCGCAAAATATCAAATGTACTTCTTAAAAGAACAAAAATAGTAGGCATAATTGTTTGCAAAAAGAAAACCAACAGTAGCTAAGAGAAGGAGTTCAAAGGAAAGGAGAACAAGAGAATAAATGATAATTTGAGAAAGAATATTATTATGCTTCATCAACACTCTGTGCTGGATCTTTAAGATGAGCAGGGTCATTAGAAACTTTCGACTTTTGCGAAATATCATCCTTTGAAGAATCTGCAACAGGAACATCTCCTTGAGGAATAGATTCTTTTTCATCATCAAGTCCTTCATCATCGCTCTCATAATAAAAATCACTATCAGGCTCACGAACAACTTCATCATCAGATATTTTCAGAGGAGTAATTTTCACAGGAGGCAAGGCTCTTGATAAGAGAATGTTATTCGCAAAGACTTGAGCTTTCAGATGACTTTCACGAAGTATAGATTTCTGATGGTTGGTATCTTCGATATCTTTGGAATAAGCAAGATAGTTGAATCTCCGAGTAGCACGATCACGAGAGTTGATTAAGCAAGTAGAAAGCAAAGCATTTTTCTTACGAAGCTCAGAACAGGAGACTTCTAATCTAGCCTTAGCATTGCGAAGGTTGTTCTCAGGTTCTGCGAACAAAACAAAATTTAAAGGGTCAAATTTGCGAATATAACAAAATTTAAAGATACATCAGAGGCAGTCAAATTTTAATGACTACATTCTCTTTGAGAAATAAGAGATTGAACTAAAGATAGACAACAATTCTTCATCTGATCCATCGCATTTTCAAAACCATCACCAACTAATCCTTTAAGTCTAGATTGAAGCTTCTGATCTTTAGAAAGAAGAAAATTTTTATCCTTCGCAAGTTTGGTATTAAGACTTTTTATTTCAGAATAATCTTCTTCAAGTTGATTCTTCTTAGTACTTAAGATTATATTCTTATTAATAAGGGACTTCTTCTCAACGGCAAAAGAACTTCTCTCTGCATCTGAAGACTTCTTTAATTCCTCAAGTTCACCTTTTAACAAAGAAAGAAGATTTTCTTGATCGCAACATTTATTCTGAAGAGTATTTAATTTTTGCGAAGAAATGGTAATTGTATTCAAATACGAGTATTTATCTTCTGATAAGGTTTTGTTCTCTTCTAATAAGGTTTCTACTCTCAAGCCGGCTTTAGTTAAAGAAGAAGTAAGTTGAGATATGTCATCATTCAAAAAATTCGGTCAGAAATCAGTTGGGTATTCTCTTGAAAAAGGGCATCAAAATTATCAAGAGCACACGAATAAAGATTAGATAAATGGGAGAATTGGTTCAAGAGGCTTTCATGCTTGGCTTGATATTCTGTTGCATCTGATTCATGGCGAAGTACCAATCTTCTACATTTCTGGATGGATTCTATAAAGGGGAATGGGTTTTAATGGGTGTTTCAAACATATGAAGAACAAAAGTAAACAAAAGGGGAAAATATGAAGATAGTAATCATACCTTTCAATTCATCATTCCTTTTGCGAAGGATCGCACAATCAAGAGAATCATTCTGAAGCTGATAATTCTCTTTGCGGAGATTCTCACATTCTGCTCTTGAAGACTTCAGAGATTGGCGAAGCAATTCAACTTCTTTTTCCAAGGATTGACGTAAATTAGAAATATCAAGATTGATGAAACTATTTAGTTCTTCGCAAAACTCATATTGCGAACGAACATTAGTAGACTTCGCAGTATTATTCAAAACCTCAGATAACATTCGAAAAGTTGAGTAAATTCCATCTCGAATTTCTTGAGGAAGAGGATAAGAATTTGAAGGAATAAGAGAAAGTTGTAAATTGTCTGGAGCAATAGCACTCAAAGGATTAGGAGTCAAGATAGGATTTTCAAGAGAAGATGTTGAAGAAGTATTTTGCGAGGGTTGATCTTGAAGAAGTGTTGATAAATTGACATTGGTGGGAGATTGAAAACTGGGTAATGGAGTAGAGGCAGGAGTTTGCGAAGAAGTACTTTCACGAGGATGAGAGGGAAATTCCTTATCCATCTCAGGAAGGAAGTCATCAATTGAAATTATTGGTGTGGGTTTAATCACTTGAGATCTCTTGTTGGGATTGGATTTTTCACCAGCCTACGAATCAAAATGTAGATTAAAAACTGAGGCAACAATATATTGTTCAAAAAAGAAGACAGAGTATTTTAACTACCTTTTGATTCTCGGATTTTCTTCTTCGAAGATTAGGGATTGAATTTCTGGGAGGAGATTTCAACTAAGGAATAGTTTTGCTGAAATAAACCAAAATCAAACAATAAATTATACAGAAATCAAAGAGGAAAACAAGTGAAAAACGTGAAGATAGAAGAAAATTACCTTGGAGAACTCATGATGATATGAACATGAGGAGAAAATGGTAACGGAGAGTGTGATAAGAAGACAAAATTGCAGAAGTAAAAAGAGAAAATAAGAATAAGAAAAGGAAGAGAATATAAAAGAGTTTATATAAGGGAATAACTAGAAAAGGACGGTTACAAAAGACGTGTCCAAATTCTAAAAGACTAAGTAACGGTTATGTTCTCACGATCATTTCTTCTTCGCAGAATTGACATGAGAAGAGGCAAGGTGTAGGTACCGAATATCACAAGGCATTAACTTACGAACATCGTGACAAATATAAGAGGAAAGAGTTACAAAACAATTCGAAGATAGAGGAAGCATAAGGAAGTATGAAGATTTGCGAAGATAGAATAATCGTACGAAGATGTGTTGCGATACTTCACAACACATATACAGCTGTACAAAGTTCATTATAAATAGGAGTTCAAATGTAAAATTCGAGAGGTTCTTTTAGTGAGTATTAGAAATTATCTTAGGAAAGAGAATAGAGAAAGTTGTAACTATTCTAGTTCCATTTAGATACTTCTTTGTAATCAATTGAGAGAATTAATAAGAAAGTTGTCATTCAACATCAAGAACTTCTCAAGTTTTACTAATTCTACTGAGGGTATAGTTGTAGGTTATTCTGCAACTACAATAGCTCTCACCATCTCCTTATCTAATTTCAAGGTCAACATCACAACAATTGAACCTAACTAGTAAAAATATGGCTAAGCTACCAGACAAAAGCACCCAACACTAAATTAGATTAAGATTTTGGATGGGAATAGCTTAGTTGTAGAAATCGTGTACTTATTAACATCATTAATCTTATGATCGAGCAACAGAGAATAGTTATTATGATGGGAAGAAAAATTAGAAAAGTGGTTTGTTAAACTAAAACCATGTCAATGATTCAAAATGCAAGGGCCATATACTGTATGACTAATATTAGGCACAAGTTATACAAAATTATAAGGCCACTGGAACCTAGCATACTCATAACAATAAGCAAACATCGAAACTTGATGAGCGATTAAGAAAGATTCACCTTCATTCACCTTCCTCCTTTTCTTTTTCTTCTGGAGGATCAGCTGATGATGGTGGTAAAAACGTTTTTCTCGTTAAGATGGATTGGAAATATATCAGGTCTTCGTCCAGGTATAATCTTTCCCACTCCTTCCATAAAAGAGAAATACAATTCACATCAGTTTATGTCATCTCACAAAGACTCAGAAACTACAACTACCAAAAAAAAAATTGGTTCTCGCTATATAGCTAAAATCCAGATAGGCACATTAGATTAACATAATTAAATGACATCTAAACCAGTCTTGTAGCTAGAAGATAAGGCTGTCAACACAGTTAGATTTTGACGACAAGAAAAAAAGTGAATATCTTGCAAACTCCCACAGCCTGACCATGGTATGTATTTTTACATATCAAAATGCGACAAAATAATAAAAGAGAACATGGTTACAACTACTCATAAAACTACATGAATCTTACAAATGCATAAGGAGAAGTCCAAGGTGATGTTGACATGCGAAACAAGACTTGATAATGCATTTTAATTCGACAACAAAATAATTTTCCATGTACATCCTAAATCAGACCATTTGTTTATGGCATATAACAAGTGCAAATGAGTCTAATTATAGTGAAATCAAGCACAAAAAATTATAAGTAAGTGAAAGGGGGGAGGAGGAGCTCACCATTGCGAAGTCAAATGCAGTCCAATAATACAAATACAAATGCCAAGTCACACCATTAACAACAGCGGCAACCTCACTCGCTTAACAGCACCTTTGGGATCGAAAGCTACAGATGGTTTTGCTATGACTAACATGACCCCATGGGAACTTGTTGAAGTTTATTCAAGTTGTCCACCAAATGGAAATATTCTCCCTTTAATACATCTCTCGCCGGGCAGTTCAAAAGCATAACATGCACAAATAAGAGAAGCACCAACTTAGCGTTCTCATCGTCGGTGCAGGTGGTTAAATCTCCTTTCTTGAACCGCGTCCGGAGTTTGCTTATGGTTACCCCTTTTCCCCAGGGAAATGAGTTTTCATGATTGGTGAAACCGCGATACATTATGGGAGTGGGTTATCTAGATCTTCCTTTGTTTCCGCTGTCAACTTGAAGTTAAGTTCCGTATCTAGTGCAAATTATTTCATCCCAAACCTCAATATATGGCCTCCAACCCCAAAGTTCATACAAAATGGATCACCGTTATCTTGTCTCACAATTTGCCGTGAGAGTAGATAATACAAAATTGTACCGCTGTTAAGGGTTCCAGGAATATCCAGGAAGTGTCCAACTGCAGTTGAATAAAATACTGCGTAAGCCTTTTTACTCAAACGACCCTTGATCGTGGACATACGATGCATAACTGCGTGATTTGTTGCTTTCCGGTAGTTATCCCGATACTTTTGTGGGTGAACAAACTTCCTATACACATGAGATGCTTCAAGTAAGTTTCTTCCAAGGATATGCATCAACTACAATATTTTGAAGGGAGGGGGATTCTTTGACATGGTTATTCTCAAACCATCTAATAATTTCAACACTAATATAGTTATAAAACGCAAATACTAATGAATTTAAAAGACTAAAACTAACTTTTGGTAATATGTTCATCTTACAATCATCTACATTACTATTAAAAATTATTGCATCTCCAAATGGCAAACCTTACCATTAACAAAATTTCCCAAGTGGTAGATGTTGGTGTTATTAGGTAATTCATTACCGGTTTCCTTTGGTAGTATCATAGAGCACTATAAGAAGAACATAATACCAACTAACGGATCTTCTCCTTCGAAATCTTATCTGTAAAAAATACTCTGCAAGAAAATACTTTATGAGAACGAATGAAACAAACGTACTATGGTTAGGTTCCTAATGAATTACATTCTAACGATTCAACAGATGCAAAATCCATCTCTAAAGATTATTTCGAATTGATATCATCTTGGAGGTCAGTATCCGCTGAACCTCCCACTATAGTAGTAGACATCTTTCCCTAACACCATGGACAAACAATTAATTTACCATCACAACAACTCACTCTCTAAACGATATATAACAAATCGGTTTCATAATTTCAGTGGGTTTCAAGAAATAATAACTACACATACTTAAGTTTGCAAAGAATTCTACATCCACGGATTCTTAATCCCAAAGGTGTCAAAGGACTAAAAATCTGTATTTAAGATATATGGTTTTATAGGGTCAGTATCTGAAATGAGAAATAATTTTCTTTCCTGGTTTAATTGGGGGCCCCAAGAAACAATTAGGGGCCCTGCACTATAGGACAAAAAGGGATATGAAATAACAATTTTGGGTGCCCTTTATCCAATTTTTTTTAATGTCTAAACTACCCCTAAATGATTAGTGTTAATAATTAGTTAATTAAGTTAATTAGTGTGTTTAAGTTAAAATCAGATTAAATAGTTAAAACTTGGGGATTTTTTTTTTATGTTTTTGTGTGTTGAGAAGAAGAAGAGGAGTTTTGGGGGAAAACTTAGGGTTTTTAGAAATGAGTGATTCAAATGGAGGAAATGATGTTGGTGAAGATTCAAATAACAAACATGATTGTGATAATGGTAAGATTAAATTTGTCTGTTCGTTGCTCCAAGTGGTCGAATCATCCAAACCATGGAACAACTCAGCGTAAGGGTCGTCATAGTCGGGGGGTGTATACCCAAACGACTCTCATATGTCGTCACTTTACTGACATTACCAATAACGATTTTTCATAGAGTGTACATGCATAATTAGGGTCATTAGGGTATAACATCATACAGAGTAACGACCCTAATTCTTCTACTACAATTGTTTGACCTAGATTATGAAAAATCGTTAACGTAGTGTGATACAGATTGACGACCCTATCAATATTTTGGACAGAGAGTATTTTTGTTTGCAACTAGGGTCGTCATATGTTACTATATATAGGTAACGACTCTATTCTAAACCAAAAGAGTTCAATGACGACTCGCTTATATATATTGACACACTACTAATTTTTAAGACAAAGAGACTGTTCTTAGCAGAATTAGGTTCATCAGTAGATTCGGCTACAGAGGTAACGACCCATCAGTAGATTCGGTTACAGTGGTAACGACCCAAATCTAGGGCAAAAATTTGTAGAAGAAGAATTCGGGTCGTTCACTAGAACATCATACAGATTAACAATTTTTCATAGAGTTTACATGCAGAATTAGGATCGTTAGGGTATAACATCATACAAAGTAACGACCCTATAACTATAACTGAAAAAAATCGGTTCGAGAACTAAATTTCACAATCAAAACTCAAGAAAAAATCAAAACATAAGTGGGTTTTAGTCACTTACTTTCTAATCGACGAAGATTTTTTTTTTTTTGTCGTTAATGGAGGAGAAGGGGAGAACTCGGGTGGGAGAGGAAGGGAGGGGTGGACAGTTTTCTGATTTTGGTTTTAGAAAATGAATTGGGGGCCTTATGTTTAGGGTTAATAGGTTTTTAAGTAGTAATGGTAAAATAGTATTTTCACCACCTTTTGGAAGTCCTTTAAATTTTTTGGTGTGGGTATAAAATGGTCAGGGCCCCTAATTGTTTTTTGGGCCCCCAATTAAACTAGGTTTTCTTTTTCAAGATGTTGAACTAAACCATGGTCTTGACAAATTAAATTCAGCGATAAAACCTTAATTACATGTCCTAATTGTGTCTCCAATTATAAAATAAATAAATAATTAAGTATAAGCACGATGCATATGATTTTTCATATCACCAACATGACTATGTAGTAATTTATTATTTTTAGAATTGAAATAACTATTAGAAACCCATGGAACAACTTTACCGAGTGTCAATAAGTTTAATGAAGAAGAATTTACTAGTTATAAAGCTTTTACCAGTGCCGAAAGCCCAAAACCCTGGATACAATAATCGTAAAAGTTTGGAAAACACCCAAATTCATTGAAATCATTCAAGTTATGGTAAAGGTAGGGATTGAATTTAGCTCACGTTTAATGAATTTGATGGCGAAAGCACTAGTGTAGGTATATTTTGCACCAAATGAACTAGGGTTTGAAGGCAACGAAGGGAGATACTTGCTGCATATCTCAAGAGAGAGAAATGGTATGGTATCCGAAGTATACTTTTCCTATTTATATGGCCCATCAAAACGCAACATCAGTACGACAATTTTTGGGATACATCCAAAATTTGCTTATTAAATAGTACCGGCTCGGGTATATTGGAAAGCTCGTGGTAAATTGTGGTAACTATTTGCAAGCTGTGGTATTGGACATAAATATACCTCCAGATGTGCCTTTCAAGCATAATTTAACCCAATTTCAATTCCTAAAACACTTGAGAATCAGATCTCCACCCATTCATATTTATTTGTTAAAAGATAGAACAACAAACAGAACTCTAAAAACATAAACTGTCATACAAATTTAAAATCAGAACATGAAAAAGAATGGTGTTCTCTATCCTTAACTTGAATAGCCTCAATAAAAGTGATTAAAGTACGGTGATAAACCTATATGCGGAAACTTACAAAACCCCAGGGAAGGAAACATATACGACTCGACCTTCACAAGAAAAATCCAGCATACAGAACAATACATGTATATGTTGTTATTCAGTAAGCTTATAAATGAACAAAACAAACAATTGAACAAATCCATGGTTACAATTTCCATTTTTCCAACAAGATCAGCATCCAGTTACTTCTGCAAATCTGCACAAGCGAATGTAAAAAATACAGGACATGCATAGAAAAGGGCACTACCTCACCTTAAATGCAGCATCAAATGGTATTCGATTAGTCAATAACTCCTATAAAACAAAATCTAAGTTGTAGACATCAACCTTGTTATTGTAAACATACTTCTGTGGAGGGTGTACTCTTTCTCAACTTGATACCTGTTAATTCAATAACAAAAATAAAATCAATAATATTCACCAACTATCTCTGAGTTGTCACTATTATCAGTTCTAAACAATGGAATGTGACTGTTTAAAACACTATCATCAGTAATCTATGAATACAGTTCAAAACAAAGAATTATATATATGATTTGTCGGCAAGCTCCGAATACAATGCTAAATAACCAACTATGTATGAGTTTTCGGGTTGTCCATGTTATTAAGGAAGGTCCATTCCTACAAGCATGAAATTTTCAGTTCTTAATAGATACAATCAACATTTTCTATTTGAGTACTTAGAAAAAAAAAAAACAGAAGTATAGTATAATCACATGACTACACAATCTAGAAAGGATATGGAAATGACTATCTAAGGAAGACAACAATGTAGAAAACAAACAACAGTCTTAAGCAACAAACTCCAAGTCATCTCTTCTGCTTCCAGTTATTCTTAAATGAGCATAAGCACTAGCATAGTACACTCTTGGAGCAGTTTTAAGAAAAATTTAGTAAGCCTTAAATTGAAAAGCCGGATCAAACTACTTAACAAATTAAAACTTAAAAAAGATACTTGAATCACCAATTCAGGAAAACCATAAAGCAGTGCTCATAAACCAAAAGAATATACACCAAAAATATAAGAAAATCTACCGAACACTCAGGGACAGAGCCAGAACTTATGTGCTATGGGGTCGAAAAAATTTTGTTCCAACATTCAATTTTTTTTTTTAATTCATAGTTAATCTATAGTAATCTATAGTTATGAAGTGCATCTCTAAAATACCTATACCATGGCTGCAGATTATTGGAACTAGATGAATAAGTATGTAAAAAACTTAAGGGCCCTTATCTTAAAGTAACTGGTGAGCTAGCGCAACCACTACAAGCACCCTGCATTTGTAGCTTAACTACCGCAGATTCCTTAAAGAGATACAAAACCACAAAGATTTAAAAATGAACAGTTCTAGACACCTGGTACACAATGTCCTTAGATTTTATCTTGTATTGCAGGCCTAATGCGAGTTTTCAACAGTTATTTGATCAGTGCAACAATCTTAGACACGAGTTTTCAGCAGTGGTTGCGGCACTGATATTCCCGCATTATTTTCTTTTAATCTGTCAGTTTGGGAACAAGAAGGAAGTCAATGAACTAAATTTATATTGACACCACCGGTAATAAGTTGACCATCAAGATTGAAACACAACATTAAAACCAAACCAAAACAAAATACTCAGAGAGATACTCTGCCCGTAAACATAAAGAAAATCTAACTGATATTCGAACTAATGAGTATAATAAGTTTATTAAATTAATTTTCACTCCTTCGTAATATATAAAATTTCAATTATGACATAGACGTTTTGCACCCGTCAGACACTATAACTACATAAATGCCAGCCATATTCTTACTGAGATTCAAAATCCGGTGGGTGCAAGCTCCCTCCGTCCCTTCGAACACTTAACCTACTTGCATAATGTTATCGAAAACTTGACATAGTGAGATTAACCCAAAGAGCATATGTTCGGTTAGAAAATAGATCGAATGATAAACCTATTAATAACAATTTATTAAAAAATCTACTGAGTTGATCAAGTTACAAAGCATTATAACGAAAATATAAGGATGACTCTTAACTTTGAAGTTATCACCATATTTGTTTTAAACAATTTCCCATCAATGATCCTTGTTCCGTCACCATCCTTCCCAAAATAAACATACACCAACAAGTTAACCAGAATCCTATTTTCAGTGCATATTTCCTTAAATACGAATTCGACCAATAAATTAGTGGAGTTAAATAATTTACCCATGAATCTTATTCTCAATCCTACCTTTCAAATCTTCTCCAAGACCAGGCCAAGATCTATTCATGCATCTACACAGACAACATCATAAGTTATCAAAATAAATCTTTTACCAGAAAAATAAAATTGAACCAAAAAATAATTTGAAATGAAAATTTTATTATCATCTAGAAACAGAAAAATGATTCAGACACACATCTGTAACCCATCAAAAAAAATCATGAATTCATATGAAAATCAGGAACCAGATCTTACTTGAGAGCATTAGTGATAACCATCTCTTAATCTTGTCATTTGGCCTCGCTTGGTCTTGTGTGGAATCACACTGAAAATAGTCGAATAAAAAAACCCAAATATTAAATCAACTTCAAAAATAAAAACCAAACTTCAAAACATCAAAATAAGACGTGGGTTATGGTTTACAAGAGAAACTTGCCCACAAATGGTCTTCTTCCTTCTTGAGAATCGAAAATATACTTCGTTCTATGAAAAACATATAGATATGGAGTTTCTAAACAATGACATTTTCATCGCAACCCAAACTTAAGAAAAAGAACCCTTTCTTTATTCTATGAACGAATTGAAGAAGAATAGGAAGAAAAACAAAGTTTTTTTTTCCTTCTGTGATTCGTGTGGTTAGTATCCAACTTTGAAATCATAAACCCTAAGTTTACATTTTTTTTCTCTTCAAGGTTTAACGAAGGTGGGTTTTTAAGATTTTTTTTAAGAAAGATAAAATGGTTGAATGGTGGTGGGTTTTCAGTGAAAAGGTTTTGATTATGCGGATTTCAGAGAAGATAGTTCATTCTGTGATTATTTTTTTCTCTGTTGTGGTGCTTCAGTGAGAGATAGAGAGAGACAGAGATGAATGAAGTGAGGATGAATTGAAAATAAAAGATGAAGGAAATAGAAAAATATTTTACTCGATAAGAACGAGGTTCTCTTGCTTCATCTCAGCTGTTCCAACAAAGAATCTAAACCTAACCACATGATTGAGCCAGCGAAATGATACTACTCTGAGTGTCCTTGTACATGTCAACTAAAGTCTAACCACTACGGTAGTTTGACTTTAGTCAGAGACGAATACCATAGTGTCGTTGTAGAAGTCAACTAAAGTCCAACCACAATGACAACTTGACTTTAGTCAGCGACGTGTTTGATATGTGGAGGTTTCGCAACTCATGTATTGTGTCGTTTCGTTATGCCCTAGATAGTTTTTTTCCACTAGTGTACTCTATTGTAATGATCCGCAAACCAACAACTGGAAAGCCCTATGGAAAATGTACATTGCTCCTGTCATTCTGATTTTCATCTGGAAATGTGCTCATGGGATTCTCCCCACTAATGCTAAAACAACTAGCATTCCATACTACATTGATCCTTTATGTTAGCTATGCCACTCTGGAGAGGAAATTTTAACTCATATGTTATTAAACTATCCTGCTGCTACCAGTGTAATCAAAATCGCTCTCCAAGGCCGATTACTCGCCGAGTAATCGCTACAGGCTATATGACCGAGGCGATTTCCGTTTCCAAGACCTTTCCGATTTTTAGCGATTAAGGCAGCCGATTTGGACCGATTTTTAAGCAAAACGAGTTAAAGATTTTTCCGAGTTGGCCTTGCATGCACTAAAATCATAAAAGATAATTTTCATAACCCTTAGATGAGAGTTATAAAATAGAAAAACCTCTAAATACATGATAAATACGTTGAATATAACAATATTGCGCACTTAATTACATGATAGTCTTAAAATTTTAAGTACAAATCATGACTTATGAGCAACAATATATAAATTACTAATAAATAGATTCCGAGTATTAGACCGAGTTTTGGCGATTTCCAAGTCCGAACTTATTGCTCCTCGCTATAAGCTCCCCAACCGAGTAGCACCGAGGAACGATTTCGACTACTTTGGCTGCTACTCCTATTTGGTGCCACCTACTTGGAAAAAATCATGGGGAATTTGATCTTATCACTGACTTTGAGGATTAGCTTAAATCATGGTTCATATCTGGATATAACAACCAGAACAAAAATATCTTTACAACTGCCTGCTAGTACATCTGGAAGGCTAGATGTGATTTTATTTTTGATCACACTTCTCCGAATGCCAGACAAACAGTTACCTGTATATAACAACATTTGTGCTACCATGACAGGATACACCATAAATAGAATCATATCCTAAACTCTCCTTCACCCGCAAGAGATGTTTTAAGGAATGTTAACCAATCTACTATCCTCATGGACCATAACTATAGTGATCATTTTGGTATCACTATCAAAATATGCACTATAAAAGATCCAAAAACACTTCATTATTTCACTTCCCTTACTGCTCTGTATTTTGCAGGAAACATCATTGGGGCTAGAGGATATCCAGGATACTTTCGAGCAGGAGGATAAACAGGAGGAGCGGATCTAGATTTCACATGGGATCAAGACTGGCGACACACCAACATCGAAATCCAAGCAGAATCTATGGATATCTTATCTCGTTTCAACACTCTATACCACAATGTTGTGTATGGTCGTTTTCATCTCAGATATCCTGAAAGTAAGCTGGAATAAAACATTATGAATCAAACTATGGAATTCATTTTATTACTTATGTTTTAGTTGGTCTTAAAAGTCATTCATAGACTTCAAAATTTAGACTATTTTAAGTTGGTTTTATTATGTAAAAACTCAATTAAAAACTCAAAATTTAGACTATTTTCGTCTTTCCTCTCTTTCCCGGTTACTTTAACGAAAACCTCACCGGCGGCCCATCCCTTTCTGCTCATATCGGCTCCATTAGGAGAAGATCTGGGCAGATCCTTTTACTTTATTGCTTTCTTAGCTTGTAATATCCAATCTACTGTAGTTTTTAATTTATTTTCTGTCTTTTTAGTTTCCTTTATAAGTTTAGTTTTTGTTCTTACTTTGAGGAATGGCCTTTATGTACATCTTCTTAGGGATTTCACGGATTGTTGTATAAAAGGGTCTGAAACTTTCATGATTTGTATCGACCTTCATCGTCACGACGAGTTTTTCCGGCAGGTGCAAGATTTTGAAGAAACTCAAGATCTGAATGTGTCATCTAGAGAAAAAAGTTGGTTTGTATTGGGTGACCTCTATCTCTTTGCAGTGATAAGAAATCAAATCCTATCACCTATTTCAGTGTTGTTCTACAAGCATAAAGAAGCATCAAAAACTGTTCTTTGTTTGCCATCATCTTCACCTAAGCTTTTCAGTTTGGGATTTTTGTTGATGATGCGGATCGGATATTAGTTTATTTTGTTTCATATTTATGTTTTCTAATTGTTCTAAGCTTGGTTTCTGACCTAGTTACAATTGGATATGTTTTGTTTTCGGATGTTAGATCTAGGCTTATGCTAATTTTTATCTTTACTTACTTAGTCCCTGTAAGCCCTAATATTGTGACCTTTCCTCTTGTTTGGGTCTCTGGGTTCGATGTTTGTTGTCTGATGGTTGCTATCCACAAGAGTAGTGTTAATATGTGTCTTGTCCGGTGGGAAATAAATTTGTGTCGTGTTTTTCGACAAGCTTTCTTTGTACCAGCCGTTGAAGATGGGAATCAAGATGAAACTTTTGGTATCTCTTCTTTGAGAAGAGATTTCTATCAGATACTTGCGGTTATTATTTAAAAAGTTCTTCTTATGAGCTGTGAATCAAGTTTCATCGATTCAAGTTCTCCCTTAAAGGCGGGTGCTGTTGTTCTACCGTTACTGTTACGGTTTGATGGTCCGATGGAGATTCTGCTTATGGAATTCGGTTTACGGGATACGGTTTGGAAGTCACTTAGTTGTAATCCTTGTTTGTTTGGGTTCTAATTGTAACTTCGGGGATTTCCCCGTTTATTTATTAAAAAGAAAAAAAGAAAAAGATGTAGTGGTTCTTTGGCCACCAATCCTCTTATACTCCCTCTTAGGTCTTTTCCTAAAGCCTAAGTTTTTCTATTAATAAAAAGAGTACAAATGTATTCGTCCCGCTAAGAAGAACATACCACTCCACGCAGTGTACTATCATGTCGTACTTCCTCTTCTTCCTGACATATTGTGGAATTTGACTTAATAGTACAAGGGACCCAACTGGAAAATGGTACTCCAAAGCTAACGACAAATAAAATTTGTAAGTTGCCATGGAATTTTCTCAGTCAACAACTTTTGATCATGGTTTGGTTGAAACAAAGAAAGTGCAAGGTCCGGGGACAATTCTTTTATTGTGGATTATGGTAAAGTAACATTCAGCTGTCGTCCAATCATCAGATAAATGGAATCAACTCAGGATAAGTAAAAGCTAATTAATAACAAACTGAGTTGAGGCCTTGTGATAAAGTGATTAACAAAAACTTTTATTCAATTTTCTCTCCGATAATAAAGCATATTTCAAAAGCTACGGCAAAATCAAAACCATATTGACCATTTGCAAAATGATGCATCTTGTGTGCTATTGAGACAATTAAGCACATTACTGGAAAAGTCCTAACAAAATGAAAAATAAAAATATTTACCCATTTGGAAAATGATTTTACTTTAAAGTTCAAAACAGAAGGCAGCTAACAGAACGGGTTCATAATGTTGGAAAACGAATAATAAAAAATGATTTTTAAAGTTTTAATTAATAATGTTGGAAAAGTCTCTTAAAATGATTTATCGTTTAGGAGTTGCAATTCAAAGAGGAATTAGGGCCCAACTTGTCGCTAGGTTGCCAACCAAAAGCTCTGTGTAATTTTTTGTTATTAATTGTGCTAATTCTATTAATAAAAATTATTATTTATTATTTTCTTTTGTGAATGAAAAACTTATTAGTCCCACATCGTGGAGTTTTCACTTTTTAGTTTTTTTAAGAGACTATATAAGAGTTTTAGTCCCACATCGGGGAGTTCCTCTTCTTAAGTTTTATTATTCCATTATATAAACAAATTCTCTACTTTTGTAAAATCTATGGGAAAGGATTTCTCTATGATTTAGAGAGACCCCCAAAGGGAAAATATTTTATATTATTTTTTTTAGCGTTCACGATTTTCCTTAAGTGTTTTTCGGAGTTGGCAAGCTCAAGTTGAGCATCTACTACATATGCTAGTAGTAGGTGTATTAGGGTGTTTTATCCCGGAGATATCCGTCCTGTGAGGGATATAGCATCACTCTTGAGTGTAGCCGGGCGCTAATGTCTTAAGGACAGCGTGTTGAACACATGACTCACTATGTTTTTCCAAAGTTTTGCAGTTGTGGAGATATGGGAAGCTCTCCGTTTGTCAAATTGATCACTTCCATTATAAAAGAGCTAAGTATCAATAACTTTTTCCTATTTGATTTTTCTTTGTTTTTGATTATTGCACCCAACATATAACTATAAGCACTGCACCTTTGGTTGAACCTCATGATTCAAAGTACTAAACAAAATTAAAAAATTAAATTTAGCATCATAGATTGTAATTTAGTAGGATGCCAGAAATGCATATATAGAAGCTTCAATTTTTCATGTAAACACCCGAAAAATATCAAGAGTTTAGTTATTTAGACAACTAAACCAACGAAACAATTATGACAATGTTGAAAGCAGTCAGTGTGAGACGAATTTTACAGTCAATAAATCATCACATGAACTTACCGCTCTACACATTCGGATTTCGCATATTCAATACGAATCTTAGTATCTTTTGTTTGAATAATAATCGATCCATCTTTTGTTTCATGATCTTCAAACACCTCTACTGCCAGTTTGTAACATAGCATAACTAATAAATCAATCTTAACAGTTTGACAACTGTATATCCAAAAAAAGATCTAGCAAAGAAAATCACTTATCATAGTTATTGTTCGTATTGTGACATTGACATCGCCCGGTATAGTAACCAGTAAGATATACATTTCGGTCCTGAGGCTACTGACTAGAAAATGAAAAAGCAACTTCTCCATCATGTTCGTCAAATTCAAGATCCAACAAACATGTTCGATTTGATTCATCTAAGTTGCAGCACACTACTTTATCTTCATCCCTAACGGAACATAAAACTTCTAATGATGCCTGAAGATACATCGTGAAGTCAGTCATATGTTAAGTAAACTTTAAAAAAATTATGAACATCAAAAAACAAAAAATTATATCGAAATTGCTATATGAACATCAAAGTAACAGCTCTTTGACAGCTGATCATACGTGGCATCCATAGTGGCCGGAAGACGTGTATTTTCCCTTCAACCACGTCATACATAACTGGTTCTACTTTACCATTTTCTCTCTTTTGCTCAAAACACAGCACCACGAAAAACTCTATGAATCGCATGTCTGCAAAATCCTTTCTTCTTCAAATAGTATAAGTCTCTTCACTTTCTTCTTCTGGGTTTTTTCAGACCCTAAATATACATAGTTCCTTGATCAATTTGAAGTGGAAATGTTGACAATATATCTTTCTCCTTAATCTTAAGGGTGTTTAATCCATGAAATCAGATAAGGCACTATAAAAACTATCTTCCCTTTCCAAATCTTCTACAGTATTGTATGTTGGTCAATTTTTTTTTTTTCTGTACATGGATATCTATTATTCTTTTGTGAATTAAAATGGAATTGAGATTATATTAATTATTAAACCTAGGTCAATTAATTCACAGTTATAATTTCTAGTTTAAAGATCGTAAAAAAACGTAAAGAGAAGATTTGGGTTGAATAAATTCAGAAAATTTTAGAGATCCATTCTTTATAATCATCACAATAATTAAACTACTCCTATAATTTAGAAGATTTTTGCACTTTATTAATTTAGAAGATTTGAAGATCTTCTGATTGTCAATCATTAATATATATATGATTCAAAATTCGGTAGGGAAGATGATTTTCTTCAGAGGCGTAACATTTTGTTGCAGGAGAAGAAGCGGGGACACACTAAGTAATTCTAAACTTCGCAGTAAGATAACATTTTTTTCTTTGATGGCGTGGAATTAGAGAACATACACTTCATCCCCCAACTGTACCATCCACGTAGGATCAGTTGTCAAAGAGCTGTTAACTAGCTCGTCAAGTAGCAAGATTCAAATTATATATGTATTCTGGAAATTAAATTTCAAAATTTAAATCTTGAATACCAACTTTTGTTATCTTAAGTTTTCCTGATCAACAACAACGAGAAGATAATTACTATCCAAAAGAAATGAATTTCACAGAAAATTAGAAACAATTGGAGGTCGGATAAGTAAAATCACCAGAGAAACCAATTTTAATTACAGAACAACAAAGAGAAAAAAAAGTTGCAACAAGTGAAAATCACTATTTGTTATCTGGTATGCTATTTCATAAGTAAGCAATCCTCTCTCTATATATAGCAGAAAAATCAAGCGACTTGTATGCTTTTCAACGACCTAGCTAGAAGTAGGTTTCGACTGAACCAAACTCGATCAATTTACCTCTATACATGTAGAATAGACTTTAGCTGGTTTTGCTTCTCCCCGTTCCAAACTCAATCAATTCATATATATTGTCAGAGTACATATTAGTCCTGTTTTGGATACTGTAACGCTCCATGCATGGTATCATCAGGCTAAGTCTTATGAACTAATATGAAGGTGCTAAATTAGCAGTTAAGTGTTGCAATTCAAAAAAAAAGTGTGGTATAAAAGTTAACACTAGTTCTCTCTCCTATCATAAGACTTAGCCTCGTGTCGTATTACCGCCATTTCTTCCCTGACATATTTTGCATTTTTTATGGAGTTTTTTTATATTGACTAAACAAATAAAAACATATTCAATACAAGGGTTCCAAGTTCCAACTGGAAAATGGCAACGGCAAGGCAAGTCCCAAACAACTATTCATCTCAGGTCTCAGGTGCAAGTTTGGCATTTTATTTCCTAAATCGAAAGCTAAAATGCAAGTAGCTTTGGGAAATTGCCAACTTGCGGACATAAATCATACAGATTTTCTCAGTCAACAAACTTTTGGTTTGGCGGAAACAAAGAAAGTGGCAAGGTCCTGGGACATTTTTGATGTGATAAAAAAAGTTTACAATCAGCTAGAATTCATTCATCTTTCTTCTTTCTTTTCTCTTCACTTCTAAAAAACCCTTAAGTATTTTCATCTTTCTTGCTCAGATTTGGTCCTTTTGGACCAGATCTAAGCAAGGATTTCTTTTTCTTTTCTAGTTTTAGGTAATATTTTGTTGAATAAGATGTCTTTACATCATTTTTTGTGTCTTTTGACATATTTCTTCGCCATTTTGGGGCGATTTTTCTTCGTTATTGTGGGGAAAGTTCTTCGATCTTTGATGGCTGGTTCGTGGCTTGCTACTTTTGATTCAAAAACATCAACTATTCGATTTATAAGTTTATGGGAAAAAAATACTCCTTCCTTTCAGGAGCATCTCTTTTCAAGGAAGAATACAATCAAATCAAATGGTCGAAAATATTTCAAAAATATACCATCATCTCTCCCTTATACATAATAAAAAAATGGGTAACTCTGCGGTTTATTGCTCTTTCTCTTCGCGATCTACTTGTAGTTGATATCCTTAATTGTATTAGGGTTTTGGTTATCTTGATATCATTTATGTATTTTGATGTTTTTGTTAATCTTGTAAGCGAACATGTAATCACTATTTTGATTTGAATGAATTAAAATTTGTTGATTGACCAAAAAAATAAAAATAAAATAGAATCCATTCATTATTTTATTTTTAATGACAAACGGAGTTCAGGCATGCGATTAACATAAACTTCTTGTCCGTTCCGTGTGCTAGATTAACACAAACAGAGTTCAGGCATGCGTGAATTCCGTGGGCACATCACAAAAAGTTGAAAAAAAAAAAAAAAAAACACCAAAATATTATTTGCAAAACGATCCATTCTGTGTGCATTGTGAGTCTGTGACAAACAAGCCGTGCACATTACAAAAAAAAAGTTCCAAAAAGATCAAAACCCAAAATCCAATTGCAAAATGAGTGTACTTCAAAACAGAATTCAACTAACAGAACGGATTCATAACTAGAAGCACTATATCCAACAGGTGCAAACTTTTGGCTGAACCTCATATGACTCAAACTTAGAAATAGTCCCACCCAAAATGACCATTACAAGAAAAATCAGTAGCAGCATCTTCCAGATAAATCCAAAGTTGAATTTTTTCATCTTTTCCACCATTTTGTTCTTTCCTTCCTTACTTTGACTTTCACCAGAGGTATTCTCGGCAGCATCATCTTTTGCAACATTTTCCTTTTCAGGATTTTTCTTTCCAATTGCATCTAAAAATGAAAAGCACTAGGCTTAGTATTTATCGAAAAGTATATTATCTTCTATATATATGGTCTAAATGGAAACTGAAACGGGAAAAACATGAAATATGAACCAAGTAATAAATTCAACTGTAGTACTATAACTAGAACTTTAAATGAATCAATTACCGAGACCCTTAAAAGAAGCATCACCGGTATAATAACCGGTAAGATGTACACCATAGCCACTAGTGCTGATAACTGAAAGAACAATATCACCATCTTCCTCTCCGAACTCAAGATCGATAGGACACGATTGTTGGTACGTCGTTTGGAACGAGCACAAAAGAATTGGATTGATATCCCTTAGGCCTTTAAACCCATAGGTGTCCCTAATGGACGAGTTATAGTCTCGTGAAGTTTTACAAGAGGTATACCACCTACAAAACCTTTTACTCCAAATTCCAACTACATGTGAAGAATCTATGAACGAATCCAAAATGATTACAGGAGAAAGTACCCTGATGCAAATCCAATTCATATATAAGTAAACAAAGCTCTACTCAGAAAGTTGAACAAACCACAATATTCGGAATCTAACTAACCACAACCATACATGAATAGATTAAGAAGATGGATATAGAGATAGATGGTGGCGATGTTGACTAAAGTGAACGGTGTTTCCATATTTGTCTGAAGGTCACTGCCAAAATGAACCTATGAATCCTAATGGATTGAGATACTGATCTGAATTCTAATATCAACTTAGTTGGCATATACAAGGGAACTGGTGGTCGATAATCCTAATTCTAGATCAACTTGGTAGGCATATGCAAGAGAACCGGCAGTTGATTTATTAATTGAACAATAATAGTAATAATTTTTTTTTATTGAATTGACAACATGATTAGATCTTTTGGATCCAAGCGCATGCTTCTTGTCAGGAGATTATATGGTAATTCCCATGGATCCTGCATTCCACGCTTGTTTAGGCGACAGAGATAGGGAGGAAAACACACACATATTGTTATCCAAGTGTCTTTTTTTTAATGTATATATACTCTGGTTGGTCTAATTGGTTTTTTTTTTTTTTTTTTAGTAACTCAATCCTCTATTTCATCCTAACAGTAATAACAATTCGATGTTAGTGACCCACCAAATCACTTACAGAAACTGAAAAGACGAGGGTACCCAAATATACCTATGTAACACCCCAATTTTGCATTATGAGTCACGGTACCGCAAAATCATATCAGGAATAGGTTGCATATGTCGGGCATAGGACAATTTTTGGTCACGAGTACAAGTAAGTTAGCAGGTCACTAAGCTAAGCCCATGAACACCATCAAAGCCCATTAAAATGACCCTAGTTAAAGGCATGGATTTTTGTCTGTTTTCTCTTCACGTCCACCCGTTTTCAAATGAGTAAAAATGTCGTCACCGTTTGCTTTGCTCCCAAGACTTTCTATCCAACTAGAATCTTAGATTTTAATGAAATATATTTTGGTTTTGGAAATAATATCAAATAATTTGAGAAAGAAGAATAATATTTTGTGAAAAAAAGGAAATGAAATTTAGGTCATTGAATCCTAAGGTTCTAGTTGAAGAGAAGAAACTATAAATAAGGAATTCTTGGTAAAAATTTAAGGGGAGAAAAATCTTTTGGAAAAATAGGGTAGAGAAGAAGCTATATTAGTACGGTGATTAGTTTGGTATTTTCGGATATACGATTTCGCGGCCGCAATAACATTGTTGGCTTCCTTATAATTGATCTAAGTAATATTATTTGGAGACTCTTTGGGAAAACAGGTCAGTATTGATTTAATCTTTTTCGTTACGATTTTCGTGTGCGAGACATATGTCATTAGTTGCTAACAAAGACGTCTAGTTATGTCATGTAAGTCGTGACTTCTCAATAATCAAGTCGCAGCATAAGTTTCTGATCATTAAATAATAATTGTTATCATTTAAGATTAGGTCTCCCATCTGATGCTCACCAACATTATTGTTTTGTCCTGACTTGCTTTGTTCTTTCTTGTTATGTTCATGCACATCAGTAGAAGTGTAGAACTCATGAGCATTAGTGGTTCAAGCATACACAACTTTGATGGATTTTCTGTTATTATAAATCATTCTCTGTTAGCTATTTCGTCTTAATTGGTTAATTATAATAATAGTGTTTTGGGTATTAATATTAATAATAGTTTATATCATATTTGCATAGCTAGGATTATTTCATCATATTTGCATAGCTAGGATAATTTTTATTAATTGATTGGGATGATAATAATGATTTTTTAATAATAATAATTGATTGTCATGTTTTATAATAATTTGTGACCATTTTTCATAATAATAATAATACTAATTGTGCGGTTGGATAGATTATTAATTTGAACACTCGTAGACAGTTATTAATATTTGCATGAACTTATCGTTTTATATTTTATTTAAGGCAAAACCCCTAAAATCCCGATTATAAAGTACATGCCGATCTTCGGATTGGACAAACTAGGTGCCTCGCACCTTTCCTAGTTTGTACCTTGATTCCCAGACCTTTTTATGTAAATTGGACTAGTGCCTATTGGGTCCCAACTCCCTAAGTTGGGTGGCGACTTCCCCTAATAATAATTTCCTTGTGTATTTAACCATTTTGGATATTGAGAGATCCTAACCGATTTCGACGATTTCTACAGTGACGACTTTACTGGGGAGATTGAGAATCTAACTTGAAACATATTTGGGATTTTTAGGGTTTTGATTCGACACTACTCGGTGTTGCACACACACACACGCACACTACACGCACCCATTCACCTAGCATTTTCATTTTGCATCGTATGAGTCCGAATCTTAGGAAAATCCGTGGTTAGTAAAGCTGAACCCTTTGGGCGTTATCAGTCGAACCCCACAAGCCTTAGCCTAGTACCAAGGAAGACTAGTTTCGACTACATATGAGGTATATTCTGCTAAGGTAGCCCAAGCCTATCCAAAAGTTAGTAAAACCTGCATGCACGTGCATTAATTATAAATTGCATTCATTGTTGCACAAAATCCGAGGCATAAGCACCCTTGTGTTACCATATATTATTTTTGTTTCCTTGAAAACAAGAACATGACTATAGGATCTGAAGTGAATACACCGAGGCATTATCCTGGTGCGCGAACAATTCCAAAAGATGTTGGATACCAAGTTCACAGAATTGGAAGTCGAGACCAAGCAGTTTACTCTCGAGGTCATTGTTGACTCCACAGGAAAACATGTCGGGGCTGATATGTATAAAAAAAATAATCATAATTATGATGAGGTTAAAAAGAATAATTTTGAAGAGGATATTTTTGAAGATGTTAAAAATGAAAATTTTGATGAAATGGATGAGACCACAGCACGAGAAAGACCATTAGCCCAAAGGCTCAAAAAGATCGAAAGGACCTTACAGAAAATGGGTGAGGATACAATAGATACACATGGGCTATATCTTTATCCCGATATTCGTTTACCTCCTGGATTCAAATTTTCGGATATGGATAGATATGATGGAACTGGGTGCCCGAAAACCCATGTTTGTATGTATGTTGGGTACTTAAAACCATTGGGTATTAGTGATGGGTTGTTAGTACAGTTGTTTCAAAGAAGTTTGAATGGGATATCCTTAAAGTGGTTGATGAAGATAGGCCCAAGTCTAGTTTCGACTTGGCAGGATATGGTTAATATGTTTGTGAGACGGTTTATGTTGGTCCCTGAAATTCAGTTTACTAGGAAACACTTAGAGGCAGTCAGACAAGAACCCGATGAGGCATTACAGAATTATTTCCACGTTGGAGGACCAAGGCATTAGAGCTCGATGAAAAATTAACTGAAGAATATATGGTTGATATGATAATGAATTGCTTGAACTATGAATATTGGAATCGGCTGATATTGTCTTACCATCCAACATTACTCTCTTTATGGAAGGCGGGTTCACAAATTGAAAATGCATTGGTCACGGGAATAATGACAAGGTTGACCAACCCAAAGGACTCTAATGGGAATAATTGCGGAAGGGACACATTTACAGATGAAAATCAAGTGAATATTGTGTCAGTTGCATCACCTACATGACCATACCAGGGGCAGATCCAGAACTGGAATCAGGGCAGATATGGACGTCCACGAAGGAATTATGGGGAGAGAAAGCAGCTGAATACAAACCCATTGCAATATCATCAAAGGGAAACTATGGTCAATTTTGTCTTGGCGGAAAATGAAACCAATTTAGCCGACTCAATCTACAAGCAAGAAACTGCGATGAATCGGACCATCCACATCAGTGAACTCTTCACGGATCAGGTACAAAATGTGAACTCATTTAATTCAACAACTAATCGTTCTGTTATTTTGTCTGAATTAATGGTAGATTATTATGGAGTTGAGCAACCGAGGAATGTGCCAAATTCCAACCGATTCCCAACAGAGCCTGTTCATATCTCTGACCTTATACCAAAGCAGACCGGACCTGTTAGGCATGTGCATATTTCAAAGATCTTGTCTTATCCCATTCAACCACTCGCGAGTCCAGTCTACCTTTCAGATATCTTGCCTGCTGATCCAGTACATGCAACAAATCAATCTTCATCTACAAGGTGGAATCCTTTTAGAACTGAGGGTGGTGATGAGTTTCAAAATGTAGCAAGAGACAAAACCATTTACAAGCCACCTCATTTCAGGAATAAAAATGTAACCATGCCTCTTACACAAACATTACTCAGATTGAACTCTACAAGAGAGAAGGATGAAGAAAAAGTGGTAAGAACAATAGAGGCCGAGTCAGGTAAGTCTCTAACTCATTCTGTTGATTCAATTCGACTGTCTAATGGTTTTAAATCACCTGAATTCGTAAATAAGTCTTCTTTTATTTCCAATTTTCAAAATATTCCAAAAAATCCAAAAAAAAAAAAAAAAAAAAAAAACCAAAAAGATTTTATTTGTAGGAAAAATATTTTGAAGAACAATATACTCGGCATAAACAAAGGCAGTGAGAATAATGGCAAGCCGTGGGGAATGTGGAACCACCAAATAGAAAAACCTGAACCGGCTAAAAAAGTAAGGTTTGTCAATCAAAACAAGGTAAATCAACCTTTAAGGGAACCTCAGAGAAAGACGATGAATACGACCAAAATGTGGATACAGTGCAAGAATATTCCAATACAGAAGACAGAAGTAGTGAATTTATTTGAAGAGAAATCGCTGCAGCTAAGACCACAATGGATGTTGAAAACCAATGATGAGAAGGAAGAGAGATTCAAAACACATGAAGATGAGATTTTTCCACCAAATAAAGGCAAGACGACGAATCCTCTACCTAAGAAAATGGTTTCTTACAAGGACGTGTTATTAAATTTTGAAAATTATGGAGCAACTAATCATAAGGCAAAGAATGATATTCTCAGCATAAAGTTAAAAAAACCAATTAATCAGAATAAAGTGAATGATTTTCCAGCAGAAGGTTCAAGAAAGAAAATAATCAGAAGACAATGAATAATTATCGGAGCATAAGGTTCAAGGAAACAATTGATCAGAAGGTAATGAATAATTTTCCTAGCACAAAGTTCAAGAAAGATATAAATCAGAAGACAATGAATGATTTTCCCACCAGAAAGTTCAAGGAAACAATTAATCATAAGGCAATTAATGATTTTCCCAACATTAGGTTCAACAAAGCTACTAATGAGAAGATGAGGAATGATTTTCCGACTATAAGGTTCAATAATACAATTAATCAGAAGGTAATGAATGATTTTTTAGACACAGAGTTCAAGAAGATGAAGCAAGCAGAATTTGGAGAAGATCTGAGAATCATACATAATAGAATAATTGTTCAACCATTTGATCGGGGCAGCCAACATGATCCAGGCCCAACAAGTGTTACTCGACCCAAGAAATACCATAACTAGGTAAGTGCTCAAATATATCTAAGGGCGGCGAACGCTCATAAAACTTAAGGAGATTTTTTTTAGAAGTCCAATATCTCTCTCTCATAGTGTCAGGTAGAAAATAGGTAGAGGCAGAGTCATCACCATATTTGTCCCCATCAGTCAGTCAGTCCAAAATAAATAAATAAAGTCTAAGGGCCAAGTCATCACCATATCTGGCCCCTTTAGTCAGTCAGTCAGTTAAAAAATAAAAAAATCATTAATTATTATTTTCAGTTTTATAGTGTCAAAAAAGGGCAAAGTCATCATTTTATTTAGGCACTTCAAAAAATAAATATATATATACTAGGGGCGCCTACATCATCATACTAGGCCCATGTCATTATAGTTACAATATCTGGTGTGTTGAAGTCCTTTTCAAATAAATAATTTAGAGAGAGATATGTTAGTCCACTTGTATGTCATCATTAGACTTGCAAGTCATCTCCTAAAGTTCTATGAGCAACGGACGTCCAAACAGATAGATTAAAAAAAATCAAAAGAAAAGATTAAAAAAATAAATAAATGAAAAAATGAAAGAAAAAAAATGAAGAAAATGAAGAAAAAAAAAAGAGAGAAAGAAATGGTTATTAAACAACCACTTGGGAAAATTGAGTAGCACTTAAAAGATATAGAGGAAAAGAAGAGTCGCGTGGAGAAAGTTGAAGATTTGAAGCATCGAACGTCATCTCTGGAAAGTAGCAAGATCGTGAATCGTTTTTACAGTTTGAAGCCAATTGATGAAGTTAATTATAGCTTGGAGGATTGACAGATTTGAAAATTTGGATGGGAACGGTAATATATTTGGTGGCATCTATCAGACACGTGGCAGGTCAGGATTCCTAAACATTTGTATATATTGAGTATTTTGTTTTTCACCTTTTGTTTTTGAAAATTATTTTCTAGGATTTGTTTCTAAATAAAAAATTTAAAAAAAATTTAAATAAAAGAAGAAAAAAGGATTACCTAGCATTTTTATTTAGTATTTATTAGGAACATGTGCTACTAATAGCTCTTTTACAAGGTCATGAATTACAGGTTTTCTCCAGACTTTGGAAGCAAATCTCGAAGGAAAAGTGAGGCTTACTTTCTACATAAGGATTGTGGCAATCAAGAATGCTCGAGGAAAATTATATATCTAAAGCTCCATATGGATCGTAGAAAGGACAAGAGATTATGAAAATATTTGAGCAAAGTCATAAAGATTGAAGAGTCGCTACTCAGACGATACAATCGATGTGATGGCATAGCATGTGGTTAGAAGAAGTAATGTGTATAAAGTGAAGTCTATATAGTTATATGACTTTTGTCCCAATAGGAGATAGAATACAAATAGACTTTTGGGTGATAGATGATTTCAAGTCTCCACATACCTTTTGTTGATGAAGTTCCACAAGCTCCCCTTAGTAGTTCTCCGTCTTCAATTGATAAACGTCGTGAAGTCTAAAGCTCAACTACACATTCTATCCTAATCCGAGACATAACTATAAGTAGACTAGAAATCAAGATTTATAGTTTTGACCGCTAAACTTGACAAACAAGCTCGAGATAGCAACGCTTGCGAGTTCGACCGAGCAATGCTCTAACATTAACCGATGGTGATATAAATTTCATGTTAGCCTCTCTTTCGTATATTAACTAAAACAAGCTTGATCCTGAGTTTCCTGTGTGAAACTAAAACATAAATATTATCACTAAATCAATTCACAGTGACTTTGTTAATGGTGGCAATCAAAAAAATTGTTACTGTCGAAGTGCACATAAACATACTTAATACCTATTTGTGGTCCATAATTTTATTTCATTTTTAGAAATCTGGACCTTTTAAAGTTTGTTTTTCCTTCGTTTCAAATGCATTTTTTTAATGAAAATGCTAGACTAGATCCTAGAGAAATCCCATGAGAGAGTGAAATGGGGACACTAATGCCCATTATCTATATACCCTAATAATATAACATCCCCCAACCATCGTTGGATCTCGTCGCGTGACTTACTGCGGTCAGTTTAGAATTGTTCTTTTCATTATTTCATGATGACAAGTACGTACATGAGATGAGTGCATATTTTGTTTTCTTCAGACAATGCAAATGAAATTAAAAACAAAAGATCTAGATACAATCTTTTTCCCAGAGATATAATACTAGTTGATAAAGTGGCTAACCATGTAGTATAGACATTGTTACAAAGCATGATAGGAAACTTGGAATCTTTAAACGATGGTCCGATAACTTTTCCAATATCCAATTCCATTGTTGAAAACAAATATATAAATAAAGGTTGCCAAATTTGAAAGATCGAGTTCCCCGTTACATCGCCCAAAAAAAAAGAAAAAACAATTATAGGCTTTGGGAGCCTCTTGCAACATGTGTCCTAATGCATATATTGTATGCATTGGGCTAAGGTAGGTGCCGACTAAAATATTAGTCACGAAGTATGCTTTTGCTAACGACGATGAATATTATGCCCCGAGACTAACTCTGAGTGTAATGACAAATTTTAAATCAGAATAATATAATCTAGTTTTAGGATGGATCATCAGAAAATTTTGGATTATGATGTCAGATTTTGATTACATCGCAAAAAGTTAAATCATGATGCAAATTTTAGCTCAAAATATAAAATTGGACGACCGGTAAAACTTGAGCCACTTAACAAATTTTTAATTGTTTCACTAGATATGCCTTGGGTCACAACATTAGAAGCTTATATCCACACTGCATATTTTTAGTCACAATAGCTCGGAGAAAGTTTTAGGCGAAAAATGTCAAATGTCAAATGTCAAATTTCATATTACAATAACATCTCCCTAGTAAAGAGAAAAAAATTGTTGGATTATAAACTATGGGCCAAATCTTAGATCAAAATGTAATCATTTTGGTCATGTGGAAATTCTAGGTGGCAGTGTGAACTTAGGTCAGTAGGTAGTATAAGTCACAAGACGAACTTTTGGCAACCAAGTAGTTTTGGTAGCCCAAAATATTTTTGGTGTGTATAGAAAATATTGGGCCATAGTGGCTGTCATAGGTAGTAACGAGGATTTTGAGTTCTAAAAAAATTGGATCAGAAGACAACTGCTGAGCTATACAAACACAAGTTTTGTGGCACGCAATAAAAATTTAAGTGGGAATGTTATAAATACCCTTCATTTTTGTTGACTTTGCATAAATATCCCGAGGGGTAAAAAATAATTTTTTTTGGAGTCAACTTGAGAAAGTTGTTTTCACTTTTTGGAAGCAACTTGTATAAAGTTGCGTCCACTTCTGGAAGCAATCTATGCTAGTTGCGCCCACTTCTGAAAGCAACTTTTGTTAGTTGCTTCCACTTTTTAGAAGGTAGGGGTATTTTTAAAAATTGAATAAAAATATATTTTAAGGTGTGAATTTTGAGGGATATTTAAATAATGTTCCCAAAATTTAAAGCCATGAGATCGACTCTTGGTCACGCGGTAGAATACATCAATCAATGAGGCAGTTTTTGGGGTGACATAAACAACCTTTTGGCAACGGGACCTAATTAAATGTTCAATCACAAATACTAGAGTCAGAAGAGTCAGAATCCTGACTAATTTATAATTGTTTATTGCAATTCCAAGGTTATCTAAATCTTATCATGGCAACTGTTACCATTCCGCTCAATGGCCTAGACGATGAAGTTACAATACCCAACAATGTAGCGCCATGATGGATGAGACAAGAAAGACTACTTAACATGTGTAATTATGCGACAGTGTTGCATATCCTTGATACAGAGTTAGCCCAATTCAAGTAAGAAATTAGGAATGCAATCCAAGTCATGAAACTACTTAGGCTTTGTCCCAATCATTGGCCAGGGCTTGGACAATGCATCTGCAACAATGGCGTTGTCAAAAACGACATTGTTGTCTATTTCTCGGAAAAAGAATGCAAATGATGCACTTAAAGTATGAAGCTGGGCCAAGCAGCAGATCAAGGCATGATTGGCATGAATTTACTCGTATTTTGGCATCAATATAAGTTAACTGCATGGCCAAGGTAATTTTAGCGCTATGATAGTTGTACATTGGCTCAGAACAAAACATGTACGGTGCTATGATAACAAGACGTCAGCTCAGGTAGTCATTTACAAGTAGAATCCGCATCACACACATGCCAGAGCAAGGAGTTGGTTCAAGGCGGTTATAAAGAGGCTTTATAACTGACTTTGGCGTTCCCATAACCGTTGAGGACAAGTGCAGCATCAATCTGCAAGCCATCACAAAAGTTAGCAGTTATAAAGCATTGTTGTGGTTAGGATAACTTCCTATGCACATATGGATGTGCAACCATTTGCACATGGATTGATTGTGTTCTTGGCGCTATAAATAGGACAGAGAACTTATGCAAGTACAAGTTTTCAAGTGTAGAGGCACCACGTTGCAGTAGAGAGTGAGTTTTAAGCCTAGTTAGATAATAAGCGTGTAAGTCCATTGGTTGGACATGATTTTTGAAAACATTTCCCTAATTAAGTTAATGAAAATGAATTTGTTTGCTTAGGATACTCTATGCATTCTTGATTGATTCGTAAGTATTCCCCAAATTTTGTGAAGCATAAGCATGACATTAACCTCTGTTTGTAATATAGGCTATAATTGAAGGGAAAGAGAAAATCAAGTTAAGTCTTCGTTGCATAACTCATTGGAGTGTTGCTGTTTACATTGGTGCAAACTTATAAGGCTGAAATAATTGTAGGTGAAGCTTGTATTCACTGGACCACGTTACTTTCGGATCATACTCGTGCCAAAAATTACAAGGTGCATTTGCGTGTGTGACAACAACTATCATGAATTCAACTTGATCTTTTTTTTCTTCTTCTCTTTCTCATAGGTAAACTAGATTGTAAGTATAATATTTGATTTCTGGTAAAAGCTATCACCACTAGCAATTTACATGTGTGCATTGGATTAAGATTTACATGGATATTTAAAAATTCTAAAAACTTCTAGGTATTTAATTAGGATATATAAGGAATCATTAGATATACATAATATTCCAAACTGGATTTTTATTCTTTTTTAGATTCCACAAATATCCTAGGTATTCAATTCATTTAAGATTTCTTAGGATAATTGAGAGGCAAGATACGTAAGGATTTTTATGGATATTTGTAGTCAAAATATGTATGTTATTATCTCATATCAATCTCAACCCAAACCACAAAAATTTCATAAATTCTTATAGACAATTTTTTTTCTTCAATTTGGTTTCTTTTTTTTTATCACAACATGCTCTCTTTTTCCACCACCAGCACCACACCCCACCAACCAGCACCAGCACCACCACCACCACCACCACCACCAACAGCACCGACCACCACCACCAACCACCCCTACCCACCATCACCTCAACTTAAGGATGATCCTTTTTGAAAGAGACATGATGACCTTGGGTTTTTCAACTATATTATGATTTCGTAATCCACTTTAATTTTTATACATCTGAATTAATCCTAATTCAATCTATTATAATCCAAAATTGTACATCTTTATAAAACATTATAAATCCACTAGATTTAGGTAAAACTAGTATATATTTTTATCCATATAAATCATGATCTAATACATACATATTAGAATTAGTCTTATTGGATTTGTAATCCGTGACTTGTCAATGTCAAAAGTGGATTGAGGAATTACACATTGGGTATTGGAAAACACAAAAGCTTGATGAACCGTTAAAAAGAACAACAAAAACTGTTCACTCACAATAGCGGGACCCAAAACTCTCGCCCCTATTAAACTCCAAACGGCGGAGCCCACCGACTATGAGGCAGGGTTTTTTTTTTTTTTTTTGACGGTTTTTAGTGCGGTGTGTAAAATGTGAAATGTCAAATAAAGTTCAATATATATTATTTTTTTGGTAGGACGTGAAGCTTTAAAAATAAAATAAGAAATCAATAACTATGTAAAATGTCAAATTGTAAAATGTCAAATAAAGTTTCAATTTTTTTTGTAAAATGAACCCGAACTGATCCCAATTTTTGAATGGAAAACCATTGGACGCTTTTTCAATGATTCATAATTAACTTTCCATTGCAATGGTTCACAATTAACTTTCCAATTAGCAAGCAAAGAAAAAAGCCTTTTTTCTAATTTTTTCCTTTTTTTTTTTTTTTTTTTTAAGCATTATAGAGTTCTTGTAATTTAAATCGTTCAATCTAACACTAAAAAAAGGAATCAAAAGAAATATCCCACCGAACTTCAAAAAAAAAAAAAAACAGATTTTCAAAGGGAAAAACGAACTACAGTATAAAACAAGGATTAATTGGGGGCCTCACCAAATTTATGTCCACACCAAAAATTATAGGGGGCTTCCAAAATCTGGGTGAAAATACACTTTACCCTTCCATTAAAATTTACCCCAAAATCCTATTAAGACTAAACCTAGGCTCCCATTTCATTTCTATCACAAAACTATTCTTCTTCTCCTCTCCCTCTCCTCTCCATCACAACTCTATTAACGACTCAGGACGAGTCGGAAGAAAATATGGCCCCAATTAAAAAAATAAGTGAACTAAAACTTACGAATCTACTTCTTATTTACGTTTTATTTGATGTTTTGTTTGAAAAATTCGGTTTTAAACTGAAAAATAGCAGTTACAGAATAAGGGTCGTCAACCTCTATAGTTCTATACCTTAACGATTTTTCATATGCATGTTATTTTTGTATGAAAAATCGTTGATGTTTAAGGTGTAAGAGATAACGACCTTTTATCTGGGTTTAAGATTTTTTCCTCAGAATAGAGTCGTCAATATATTGTAGAGCCAATTGACGATCCTACTATGACGACCCCTTTTATACACCAACGACTCTATATGACTAAAAACTACCTCTCTGACCAAATAAATGGAAAGGTCGTCATCTTAATTCCATAGAATCATCACTAATGATAACGACTATTTGGTTGAGTCGTTCATGAATAAAGAAAAATGTTAACGACCCTTTCTTATTTGACCACTAAATGACAAAAATGATAAGGAGTCGTTCATGTATACATCAAATTGTTAACGACCTATTTATTCTTCCATTAAATGACAAAAATAATAAAGAGTCGTTCATGTATACATCAAAATGTTAACGACTTATTTATTGGGAACATTATTTAAATATCCATTACTATAGAGCTCCTTCTAAAATACCCTTATCAATTTATACAAATACCCCTAAGCCTAATACATTACTAAAATACCCTCTTTTATATAGTGTATATACAAAACCACCACCATTACCACTATTCAAAAAAAAAAAAAAACAAACTTTAATGCCCACACCACTGTCCACCGCCAACCACCACCACTGTCCACCGCTTCCCACCATCGACCACCACCACCGACGACCACCACCAACGACCACCACCACCACTACCGACCACCACCACCGACCACCACCACCACCACCACCACCACCACCACCACCACCACCACCACCACCCACCACCACCGCCAACCGCCGTTGCCGCTAACCAACACCACCACTGTCCACTTCCACCACCGCCGCCAACAACCGTTACCCGTCGCCGCCAACAACCATCACCACCGTCAACCACCATCACCGCCGCCAACCACCACCACCATGTGGAGTCAACTTGCTGAAGTTGTGTCCACATCGGAGGAAACTAGCTCAAGTTGTCTTCAACAATCAGGCAACTAGCACAAAGTTGTTTTCATAAAAGTGAAAGCAACTAGCCAAGTTGTCTCCATATATGGAGGCAACTAGCCACAAGTTGTCTCCAAAAAAATAAAAAGTATACACAAATAAGTGAACCTAGTGTGAGTCGACCACACATCTTCTGACATATAGTCAGTTGTGCTTCCATTGCACCACAGATTCGTCAATACGAAGTAACATATCGAATTCACTACACCAAATCCTGGTTTTAGCAACGCTTAATTTTCGGAGGTGCGCAACGTATATAGACGTTGCACAGTGTGCAACCTCTATATACGTTGCGCACCAGAATATGCGTTGCACAAAATAGGTAATTTTAGTTTACTAAAGGAAATTAACTGATCAACGTTTATGAAACCTATAAAAACGTTGTACATTACGGCACTTCCGTAATGATTTGGGGTTTTAGTAGTTTTTTTTTTTTTTTAACTTTCAGATTTATTTTCGAGACAAAAAGAAAAAAATAGCCCCGAAAAATGAAAAACCTCTCTCTCGCTCTCTTTCTCTCGTTCAACACCATTCTTCTTCTGCTTCAAAAAAAAAAACACCATTCTTATAACCGAGAAAAACCCTAAGACTCCCTATGATTTCAGCAGAACAACCAAAATCCAAGTTCATTATTTCTTCATATTTATACCCTAATCAGTACCTGTATACCAGAAATCCAGATCTATAACTTTTTAATTTGGAATTTTCCTAACCCTAGAAAATCGAATTTGTTCCTGATTTTGAAAACCAACACACTATCTGATAGTTCGAATCGATTATCATCTAAGAGTTGGTTGATTCATCAGGTATAATCCCTCAATTTGTTGTTTATCTTTTATGATGCTTGATTTATACCTAAATCTGTGAATTTTATCTCACAGAACTAGGGGTTTTACTTTGATTGAACTTATTTGGTAAGGATTTTCGTGTTTCATAGGTGTTATTTGCGTTTTGTCTTGGTTTGGTTTTTTTTTTTTTTCGTTTAGTTCGTTTGGTTGTTGTAGAAGTAGTTTATTCATATCCATCTCTTTGGATGTGATTTTCTTATTTTGTGTATGTGATTTGTACTTAGTTGTAGTTTCAAACTTTCAAAGCATGGGGTTGTTTCTTATTTCAGTTTTAGTTTTTTTTTCCGTGATAGATTTGAAGTTGATATGAATCTTGTTCATACATAGCTTTCACATCTGTGTGGGTTTGAGGTTTATATGAATGTAGTATTGGTACTCTTCAGTACTAGTTTCTATGTATGTACTCTTCAACCTAATCTTTCTTTTGTTTTTATTGTTCATACTAATACTAGAGAATGCTTTCTTTGAGTTGGAGATCTTTCGGTTGTCATGCTTATGGATTCTTTTTGTATGTACAGTGATTGTTCATACTAATATTGTCAATTTTTCATGCCAGGGATTTCCAGAGTTCAGTAACAAAGGAAAGACACTGGTTTTTCAATTCAATGTTAAGCACGAGCAAAAGCTTGATTGTGGTGGTGGCTACATGAAGTTGTTCAGTGACGATGTTGACCAGAAGAAGTTTGGTGGTGACACTCCATACATGTAACTAGTACTGGTTTGTGACTTTGTGCACAAGTGTTGGTTAAATTAAGGTTCTAACATTGTTGTGGGTTTTATTCGATAAATTGCAGTATCATGTTTGGCCCAGCCATTTGTGGATACAGTACCAAAAAGGTCCATGCAATTCTTTCAAAGGAAGATAAGAATCATTTGATCAAGAAGGATGTTCCTTGCGAGACTGACCAGCTTACTCATGTGTACACTTTCATCCTTCGACCATATGCTACATACATCATCCTTATCGACAACACTGAGAAACAGACTGGAAGTTTGTACAGTTATTGGGATATTCTCCCACCTAAGAAAATCAAGGATCCTGAAGCCAAGAAGGTAAAGTATTTTTAGCTAGCTGTTAATTTAGGTTCTTTTTAGCTTTACACTTTTGTTTTAACAAATTTATTAATGTACAGCCTGAAGTTTGGGATGACAAGGAGTACATCAAGATCGTCACTGAGTACGCTAAGTCTAGCTGCTCTTCTTGCAAGAAATGCACTGTGGAAATTCCTTGTATTAACTGACATCTGATAGCTGCAAACTAATTGTTTCTCCAAAGTAACACTTCGATTTTGCACTTTAGGGAGTTGAATGATAATCAACTAAGTATAGTCTCTGCAGTAACACTTCCATTTTGCACTTAAGAGAAGGTTGGTTTTGTCTATAACATAGTATTACTTTTAATTAACAATCCATCCGTTAGTTTGCACCCAATATTTGATAAATCATAATTGTATATGTCTGGAATGTTAGGTTAAAATTTGAGAATGATCTGATTAAGTTAAGACCCTGAATCAATCCACTGAATTGACTGTGTTCCTGCAGGAATTAAATTCCGAAAAGGCCTGTTTGACCCCTTGTATTTCGTAAACTAACCATTAGAACTTGATGAATGTCACAGGTTCAAAGATTGTGATGGTATTAACAGATGAATTAGTTTGTTTCTTCAACTTGGAGGTACTCTACACCCCATCTTTTTCCTAATTTTCATTCTGGATCATTCTATTTGTTTAATTAGTTTGTTTCTTCAACTTTTGTTGTTGTCTAATTAGTGTATTTCTTCAATCTTAAATATGGTAGCTTCATTTGGAGATGGAACTGGTGCAGGAAAGGATGCAGCGCTGAGTTGCAGAGAGTGCTGGTGGTGGTTGTATCGAATGGTTTGAGCAGTTCAAGTTATTGCAGTGATGGTGTCGTTGCGGCTATAGGAGAATAAATTGTTGGTGGAGAGGACTAATTTTTCTTGTTTGGATAACTTTGACGATGAGCAAGGAAAGTTGTTGCTGAGGAATTTGTAGCATTAGTTTGAGATTAGAGAAGAGGTATTTCATTTTTGATAAGGATGGGGCAGAGAAAATGGGAAGTTGGTCTCCGATTTTAGAGGCTGTCACAAACTGACCTTAATCAGGACCAAGACTGTAGAAGTAATTTTGGAGTTGAAAGGTGAGTCGAGAAGCAAACAAGGAGCAGGGATGATGATAGTGACCATTTATTGTGTCATAGTTTCTTATAGTTCAGTAGTACTCAGTTATTGTGGGAAAACGATGTGTGGTATGCACATCAAAGGACAGAAGAAATCCTGAACCCTCGATAGAAGAACGACTTAAGGTTAAGTTCGTGTTCTCCAGGACATTTGATGTTAAACGATGCACTTTCTGACAACAGGTACGGTGCTATGGGTTGGACTCAACAACACTTTATTTTTTCCAGTTGATGATAACTCTTAATCTCGTCGACATAGACTGTATATAAGTATATATTTTGATTTTTGTTAATGTGACTTAGCCATTGTATATGAGTGGGAAATGATTGTATCTTTAACCTACATCTGGTGGTAGTACAATCCATTGAATGGTAATGGGGTTAAATTATGTTAGAAATGGATTTCGTGTTCAGAGATGTACACATTGCGAACGAATTAGTGAGATTAAGATTACCATATGTTTAGTATATAATTAATTGCATGTTAGTGGGTGGATGAAATTTTACTTATTTTTGTGCATTCTAAATTTGGCCAACCATGAGAGATCGCACTTAATTGTAAACCAGCTAGGATCGGTTAGCTGACTAGTATAGGGAAATGGAAATTTGGCCAACAATATGAGTAACATCAATCTAACTATGCTTTCGCCACTGGTTATTAAATAATTTCTCCACATTCTTTTTCGCATTATTTGTCGATCTCCCTGCCATCAATGATTTAATTCTTCTTGTTGCTTCTGCTCTTCATCTAGGATGTATTGTTGTTTTAGTTACATTCATTGTGGTTCTTGTTGCAGTCTGGTTCTTCTTGTTGCCTCATTTTTGCACCCTTTCATAAGGTTCTGAACGGTTCTTCATCTGGTTCTTCATTGTGGTTCTTGTTGCACCCCATCTTGATTGATTGTGATGGTATCAACAGATGAAATTGGTTTAGGGTCTTATATAAATTGACATCTCAGAAAGCCATTGCTCCGTCTTAATCAGCTTATGGCTCGCTATGATGGATACATCTTCATATTGTTATTTTGTTAATTATTTGCTTGAGTTCTCAAATTCTCTAGTTACTAGGGCCACATTGGTGAGAGTTGATCAAATTGTTTCTGTCCCTTGTAATAATACTTCGTTACTTTTGATTACTAGCTCAGATGATCGGTTTTGAGTACATGGATGTTGAAGGTCTTAAGAAGCTTCACAAGAACAAGAAGTTGGTCAAGAGGCTTGCAAAGAAGTTCCGTACTTTTCTAGCCTCAGAAGCTGTTATCAAGCAGATTCCCCGTCTTCTTAGACCTGGTCTTAACAAGGCAGGCATCTTGTTATTATGCTCTTGTTTACTAGGAATTTGCCAACATAGTCACTGTTAATTGTGTTCTTTTAGTACTATGAAATGCAGGTAAGTTCCCAACTCTTGTGACTCATCAAGAGTCATTGGAGGCCAAGGTGAATTAAAACAAGGCTATGGTTAAGTTTCAATTGAAGAAAGTGCTCTGTATGGGTGTTGTTGTTGGTAACTTTGGTATGGAGGAGAAGCAGATCTTCCAGAATGTTCAGCTCAGTTTCAACTTTCTAGTATCATTGTTGAAAAAGAATTAGAAAAATGTGAGTTTTCTTAGCTTTATTCTTGCTGGTTTTCAATCGTTTATTCTTGATTTTGCTATGTTAGTTGGAAGATACTTCTGGTCTCTATTTTCTTGCAAGATATATTTTTTTTTTACAATGTTGATCTTCAAATGCTTTTCCGCCATCTCACAGGGATAATCACCCGACTTCATTTTATAAACGGAAAGTCATGACACTTGGAAAAATGGAGGAACATAAAGCTTCAGAATCTTGTGAGTTGGGAGTAAAAACTTGCACGTTCTGTATAATGCAAAGGAAGTGCAGTTGTCCTTCAGAAACTTTGTTTCTACGGTTCAGGTTTAATATCTCTAAGTATCCTGGATTCTGTATCTAAAATTATTTGGATATTATCTAGCTACTTATTTGTTGATATATGAATCGTTCTTGATGGATTGTGATGATCAATAATTGTTCTTGGTCGATTGCAATTCAGGAGAAGAAATATGTCGGAAAATGTGTGCCGGCGGTGAATTTTTTTTTGCAACGGATATAAACGTTGCACAATTATACGTTGCACAATTATACGTTGCACAAATTACCAGAAATGAGCAACGGATGTAACAGGAACCAAATAAATAAAACGTTGACAAAAATCAAAATGGGACCCACAAAGTGTTATTCTATAAATTATATACGTTGCACAAATTAACCTATACGTTGCACAAATAATAAAAGGTGCAACGGTTGTGCAACGTTTATAAGCGTTGTACAAATTAATTTGTGCAACGGATAATATGTGTTGCACAACCATGCGCAACGCCGTTTTGCCAACGTTTATTTCCGTTGCACAAATTATGCGCAACATTTATAAACGTCCCTAAATGGCCGTTTTGGTGTAGTGATTGCAACCACTCAATCTCTCGGATATCTCTCTGCTGCACTTCCCCCACTAAACCAAAATCCAACGAGATCAATACCATAAATCAAAACTATTTTTTGACACTATCTACTAACTATTTTTTGTTTCAAGTAAAAGTGAACAAAATGAGACAATTGCATAAGAATTCCACGTGGAATATGGTAACAAGGTGATAAAAAAATGGAGCCAACTAGCTCAAGTTGCCTCTGAATATGGAAGCAACTAGCTCAAGTTGCCTCCGAATATGGAGGCAACTAGCCCAAGTTGCCTTCAAAACTGAAAGAAACTTTCTCAAGTTGTCCCCAAAATCAAGAATAAGCAACTACTTCTGAAAATATGCACAAGAGAATGCAGAGAAGAAAGATGTATCACCTTAAATGCAGCAGCATAAACATCCTGCAAGTTGGACATGCCCTCAAACTACCATAATAACCACACACCATCTCTGCAAGTCATTGCAACCATAGCCTCACCCAAATTACCATAATAACCACACACAAACCATTAAGCCCTGGAAGTTCATAGTACTAGGTTTGGCTCTTATACTATTGATATCACCTTCAAAAACGGCTCCTAAGATTGCTTCTGAAAAATACAAGGCCATTGAGCCATACAACTCCAATTCCTGTAATACCAAACCACCATTATAAAATCAGTTTCTGCAGCTCAACTTAAACCCATTCTCTGCAGATTCTCTTGCCATTCCTGCAATTACCTCTAGATCATCTTGCAACTGCAACGTACACAAACCCATTCATGAGACAAACACACAACATCGACATCTCAAACTTGTCAAATCCTTCATCTCAGTTCAATATCAAACTCATAATTGCAGTACATTGATTCTCTGCAATTGTATCAGCCTAAACATACATCTAAAATTTCTTCATATCAAGTCCACTAACATAGCATCACCACCATGACCATATATATCTTCAATAATTGCACACTTCACTCCACCAGCACTATTCACATCCATACTGCAATAACCATCACCATTTTCCATATCAATAGTACATGCAGTCTTCAGTTGCAACCTATTCAACCACTATTAATAGTAGAGCAATCTCCATCAACAGGAAGCATCAAATACATGGTTCGAAACCTAGACATTCATCTACACAGGTTCAACCATTTTATCTCTGAATCTCCACTTCCACCAACAAAATCTTCTTCATACGGATCTATATTTCTCAGCCACCAAATTAGGTTACAACCCAATGTTCTCAACAACCCAAAACTCAAATTCCTCTTCAACTTTAGATCCAACTGCAGATAACCACAGAAACCCTACTTTATCTTAAAACCCCTAAATCCATCTCAAATTCATCAACAATAGTGAAATCATCTCAATCTCTAACAACGACATCTTCTAAGCACAGATTTCTGATTTCCGATCAACGTAGCATCAGTACATGAAGTAGCAGCCACATCTTCCATTCTCATCTTCGGATTTCAAAACCTAAACCTAAAAATTAAAATTTACCAATTTCATAATCAACAAATCTCAAACTCAAATCACTGAATCTGAATCTTCAAATAAAAACCCCACCTGAAATCTGAATCTCAACTCGAAATTACTAAATCGAAAATAAAAATCAAACCAATCTATGAAACTGTTTTGAATTGAACACAAATCGTGGAAAATTTGTTGATACTAGTAGAGGATATAACGGAGGTAGTGGTGCTGGTTGTGGTGGCGGTGATAGATCTCTGTGTTGTGGCAACGGAGATGGAGATGGTGGTGGCGATCGACGAAGATGAAGATGGTGAGATTCTATTGGTTTTTCTCGAGTGAGAAATGAAGAAGAAGTTGAAGCGTAAGACGTAAAGGTTAAAAATGAGATTATGTTAATTATTTTCCTGTTCATAATTTGGATTCTGCCATCAAGGGTATTATTAAAGACCCATAAGGGTATTTGTGCATGACCCATGGATAGTAGGGGTTTAAGTAACATTCCCACTTACGACCTATTTATTCTTCCATTAAATAAAAAAAATGATAAGGAGTCGTTCATGTATACATCAAAATGTTAACGACTTATTTATTTATCCACTAAATGATGAAAATGAAAATGACCCTTATGTTTTATTAGAATAGTAAAATGATAATTAGAGTGGTTTAATATGAAAGGGTCGTCTGTTTATAGTTATGCTAAACTATAATGACTCTTAGAGTGAAAGCTACAAAGATTAAAAGTTTTTTTAGTCGTTGGGTACTAACTAGTACGACCGTTTCCACGGTGGGAGGGCCGACCGAAGAAGAATCTGAAGATGGGGTTTGTCTGCGACTATTTTCGACCCGTTTAAGAAAAGGTAATACTTTCATCCCGTTTCCGAAAAAGTGATACTTTCTCCCCGTTTCGGAAAAAAGTGATATTTTCTCCCCGTTTCGGAAAAAGTGATACTTTCTCCCTGTTTCAGAAAAAGTATCATTTTTCTTGAAGCCGATCGAAAGTATCATTTTTTCCGAAACCGAGCGAAAGTATCACTTTTTCCCGAAACAAAGTGAAAGTATCACTTTTCTTGAAAGGGGATGTGAAAGTATCACCTTTTCTTAAACGGAAAATTAGTCGATCCATAAACCAAAATATGGTTGCATGATGTGTTATGCATCCTTTGTGGTGGTTTGCATAATGGCTATGCATTCAATCTTCGAGAATTGTGCCTAAAATGAAAGTATCATTTTTCTTGAAATGGAGGGAGTACATCGTTTTATTAGTTGCAACGGAAAATTAGTTGATGAATAAACCAAAATTTTGCTACATAAACTATTATGTATCCTTTATGGTGGTTTGCATAATGGATATACACTTAATTTTCTAAAATTATGCCTAAAATGATAAATACCTCTGAATTTTTCGTAAAAACTCAAAATTTGATATTGTTGTTTGTGCTCGTTGGATAGGTTTTTTTATTAGCTTTCCAACGAGATAAAAATTTTAAAATTACAAGGTGCGGATATTTAGATATGTTATATTAAAGTTTGTTGTCCAATTATACCCCTGAAAAGATAGGATACACAATGAGTTATAGTAATTGAACTAAAGTGGAGGGACATTTTTGGTTTTTCGGCCCAAACCATTTTCAATCTTTTTGTGTCAATTGATCACTTACATTTTACAAAAAAGTGGCCATATAAATATCCTCCCTCGCTTCGCTCGGTCGGCCCAAATATATTGAATTAAAGACTCTAGATGACCTAAAATATGGAGTCGTCATCTTTTTCAAATTTGATGAACGATTTTTCATAACTGCAGATTGAAGTCGTCAATGTTTTCAAACTTGGTGGACGATTTTTCATAACCTGCATATTGGAGTCGTATATTTGTGTGCTAAGTTACTAACGACTCGTAAGGGTTTTTCGATTATTATACACTCGACCTAACGACTCTCACACTGATCTGCTGCATAGTGACCATGAATCGACAACTTGGAGCACCATTCATGTTATTTGAAGAGTATAGGAAGTTTACCTGATTGTTTAGAGATTTGGGTTTTTCATTTTGAGTATTGGTTCCTTCATTTTGAGCAAAAGGATCTTCATTTGCAACAATTATCAAAGCTTCCTCTATTAACATCTCTTCATCAAACATCCAATCCATAGGATTAGATGAGACAATCTTACCATCAACACAATCATGTATATTTTTTGAATCTTCACCTACATCATTTCCTCCACTACAATCACTCATTTCAAATAACCTAAATTTTTCCCCCAAACTCACTTTCTTCCTCTCTATCCAACACAAAAAACACAATTTTTCAATTATCTAAAATTTTCTTCTAAAATTGATTTTATGTAACTTAACTAATTAATAACTAATCTAACTTAACTAATCAACTTAATTAACACTAATGGTTTGGGGTAGTTTAGCCATTTTGAAAAATTAGGATAAGGGGTAACCCCAAAATGCTATTTGGAGACCAACTCGTGAGGGCCCCAATTATTTTCCGGGCCCCCCAATTAATCCTTGCTATAAAAACAACACAACAAAAAATATTTTGCCATTTTGCGTACAAGCTAGGGAACAAACGCTCAAATACAACTAATTTCTATACACACATACATTATTAATGGGCAGTGAGTGCACAAGTTATAATAAATTCTTTCTCTCTCTTCCGATTTCTGCTCTGCAAATCGGAAGTCAGCACAGTCCCTTACCTTGGTTTTGTTTCAGTTTCTTAATATTCTCAGAAGTGTTCCAAAAACCTGCCATTCATCTAGTAATTCTCATCATCAACCGCCTTACTTACATTCTTTCGTGCTATCTATTAAATTTCACAACCAGAGAAGAACAACAAAAAGGTTCAAATTCTATCAAAACCAAACAGAAATTCTATCTTAACATCTTTGCAAAAAGTAACCAGAAATTCAAAAGCAACACTAACTGTAGAATCAAAAGTTAAGAAAATTTCAGATATAACAACAGCTTGTTCAACATCATTCCAAACCAATTAGATACTACCCATTACCAACATCACTACTTACAACCCAAATTTACAGACATCATCGAAACTGCAAAAAAAATTGATAAACAACAACTATTCAACACATTCCCCATAACTTCTAAAAATTCCAACTTCATTCCACAACTTCTACAAGAACAAGAACTTAAACACCATAATTTGATCACCGGCCGAGAAGAGAACAAAACCAAGAGCAAGAGCTTTCCATAACCTTCAATAACATATTCAAAAAGTTGGGTAGACAAGGAAATCACCAGAAAAGCCAATTCACAAAAAAATTGTTAACCATCTTCAGACTTTTTAAACATCAAAATTTTTTGGCTTCTTCCGGTAACTTTGTGCATCTCACCACACATCTTGCTACCCCCCATTATTTCACCGCTCGCTATCTTCACTGTCAGATGGAGCAGGCAAAGTTTCACTGGAATCTGTTTCACCATCCATACCACTATCACCATATTAAGCTTTTACACTTACACTCAAGCGTATATGCTCTCCTTCGTTCATGGTGCGTGAAAAGATTTTCGAGTTGGCTAGTTCATATGCAAACCGTGTTCACAAATGCTCCTCATCATAAACAATCCCCTCATCCCTTCTTCCTTCATCTTCTTCATCTGTATCCATGTCATTGGCCTCCACCCCATAATCATCCTCAACATCTGCTTCAAACCCATCAGATGAATCAGAATATTCTTCTGTCATGCTTCCATAGTTGGGTGTCTTGGTACTTCTGGAATCTCTTCTCTCTTGCTGCTCTTCCCACTCCTCATCTTTTCTTTCTCTTCGTTCATAGTATTTTGGCAACCTGGCTTCATACACCCTTTCTCTCCGTCTTGCCTCTTGTTTTCTTCTTTGAGCAACCTTCTTCTCTTCACTTTGCTGGTTTTGCTTCTGCATATGCCTCTCAATCTCTGAGAGAACAAGCCCCTGCATCTTCTGCAATTCCTCTATTTGTAAATATCTCAGGAGAGATTTGGCTAACTCAAATTCTGGAGATTTTGGAGATGCAACAGTGGCGATCGGTGATGACCCTGCTGGTGCTTTCTTATTACTCCTTCCCCGTGAAGATTCTCTGGCCATTTTCTAAATCTGTGAAAATTTACCCAAACCTTTCCTATTCTGGTGAAACTCATATAACTCTTTTCTTGATTTTTGCTAATTACCCTCTCAAACCCCTTCTTATAGCCACCAACATGCCTATTCAATACCATTTAAGACGCTTGGTTAAGCATCATGTCGCTTTGTTTACCATGCCTCTTCAAAGCCATGCATCTGATTTTACCATTTCAAATCATAATTACACTACCAATACCTATTTTCAACACCTAAAACCCATTATAACCTCTACACCCTATGGAACCGCTATTAAGAGGACCCTTGGTGGATTACCAACTTTTGATTTTTATCTTTGGGGTCTAATTAACATTTCTTGTTACATGCATATTGGGATATGGCAGCATCAGTTGGGAGGCACGTTTGCAAAAAGGGGCATATTAGCTAGGAATTGTTCTAGTCCATCTACCAAACATACTGGACTAGTTCACACCACTATAACCCCATCTTCTCATCAATTCATAAATGAAATTTTCCCTCCTTTTTATCCCATTATTACATTTGGAAGTTTCCACCATCATCTCAACGTCACTGCTAAAGATGACAAACAAAATAAATACTCAACAACCATCAATCACTATTATAAACTATCCCAAATTGATCACTATATCATCATAAGCCACATAATGTCATGGTTATCTTTCTATAATCCTCACGTGAAAACCTTGAAGAAAAGACAAACTCAAAAGTTTGTTAATGAAAGTGACTTACCACTTACCAAGCATCTCACTCAAAGTACTACCTATAACCTCTTTCCAACTATCTTATATCAAAAGTACCCTGAATTATGTTCTAATTTGGGTCAACATTATTCTCATTCCTTTTTTAAGGTTCAAACTCAAAAAACTACAAACTTCCCAAGCACATCCCTTTTCTACCTTGCTTGCTCCATATACCAACACACTATTCATCAGAAATCTTTTGCATTATTATTTATATATTGGAAAATCGTTATTGGAAATTTTGAGTTCATCCAAATATCTGAAATATATATTCTCACCACTTTCAGTATGGAAAACACATCTTCTTCTCAAATATATTTGTAAAAATGCCCTGAGATAACCCACCTCCTTTTTGATGATGACTCTCTTCTATTTTCTTCTGCTACTACTGAAAATTTCAATGTTATAAAGAGTTATCTTCAAAATTATTATCTTGCTTCTGGTCAAGAAATAAATTTTGAAAAGTCTGGTATTCTTTTTAGTAGAAAAATCCCTGAACATAGGAAATCCATTTTAGTCAATATTTTGGATATCCAAAGCAGGGATTTGGGGGAGAAATATCTGGGTGCCCCCACTGTCTTTCAATCTTATAAAATTCAAACCCATATGAGCATTTTACAAGCTGTTGATGCCAGAATAACTGATTGGCTCCATAAACTTCTTTCTCGGGATGCTAGAACTACTCTGGTAAAACACATTGGTCAGGCTATCCCCCTCTACCAAATGGGAGCCTTTATAATCCCTAAGCACCTTTGTAAACAGATGGATGCCCATCTCTGCAAGTTCTGGTGGGGAGAATCCTTAGATCCAAAAGATAAAAATATTCATCTTTTGGGGTGGGATACTCTTTTCTCCCCTAAATCCGAAGGTGGTCTGGGATTTATAAAAGCTGAGTTAAATAATTTGGCTATGCTAGCCAAAAATGCCTGGAAAATCATTGAAAACCCTGACTGTTTGTTAGCAATTTTTTTTAAAAGTTAGGTATTTTCCTAGGACTGATTTCCTCAATGCCAAGTGTCTTCCCCATTGCTCTTGGACTTGGAAATGTCTTCGTGCTATTAAGGAGTTGATTAAACCCTTTGTGTCCTGGATTGTAGGAGATGGTAAATTTATCAATCCTTGGTGTGATAAATGGATACCAAGTTTAGGGTCTGCTATTCCTAACCCTTGTACTCCTCTAAATCCCAGCTTAACTGTTGATTATTTCATTGATAATACTACTAGAACTTGGATTGTTTCTAGACTCACTACTCATTTTGATGATGCTTCTGTTAAGAAGATTATCACAATTCCCTTAAGCCAGCTTTGTACTCCTGATATGAGGGCTTGGGACCTCTCGAAGAATGGGAAATTTTCTTCTAAATCTGCTTATCTGGGACTCAGAGGCTCTTACCCCTCTCCCTATAAGACTCTTTGATTACATATATGGAAAATAAGAGTTCCTTGCAGAATTTAACTTTTCCTTTGGAAAGCTGCTAAAAATGCCTTACCAGCTAGAACTGTTCTCTATACCAGAATGCCTATGCATTCTGTTGATTGTACCAGGTGTCAGGATCTTCTTGAAACTATTATGCATGCTTTGATTCCGTGTCCTTTCTCCTCTAAAGTTTGGTTTCTATCTAAGTTTTGTATAAATACTGCTTTCTTTACTCAATTATTTTTTTCAGCAGTGGCTTGTTTTCTGGTTGCTGGATAAAAACTCTAGATTGTCTGATGAGGATCAACAACTCTTTGTTGCTATTCTATGGTCTATCTGGACTAGTACAAATAAATTGGTTTTCCAAAACTTGTCTGAAACTCATAATTCGGTTTTAGAAAGAGCTAAAGCTATGCTTCTTACTAGAAAGAATTTTGATGTTACCACTCTTTCTAGTCATGTTGGTCTGAATCACAAATGGATGCCCCCTATGGTTGGATGGTTCAAATGTAACACTGATGGAGCCTATGATGACATCTCTGGAGACAATGGTGCAGGTTATGTGATGAGAGACCACACTAGTAAAGCTTCCCTCTGTGCTACCTTGGTCTTTGAAGTCCGGTCAGCTGAAGAAGCTGAAGCTAGAGCTATCTGGGGAGTTCTCAAGAAAGCTGTGGAACAGAAGATTACTCATATCATTGTTGAAACTGATGCAAAAAACTTGGTGGAACAATTGTCCTTAGGCATCTTTGAGGGTGATGCTAGGACAGATGCTATCTTTAAAGACATTCAACTTTTTGCTTCTAGCTTAATTGCTTGTAATTTTACTTTTCAACCTAGAATTTGTAACTCTGTTGCCCATGAGTTAGCTCTTTGGGCAAAACAGAAAAAAACATCCATGTTCTAGTCTATGCCTCCTGCTTGGCTAGCTCCAGCAGTTGCAGCTGACGTTTAGCCTGATCTCAGGCCTTTAATTACAAAAATAAATAAATAATAATAATAATAATAAAATACAACTAATTGCTTAATTTAAAATCCTAATTCGTCGTACATATGCACCTTTCTGACTATATCCATGCATGCATTGACAGTTTCTAAAGCTGGCCGTAATTAACAATGATCATTTTCCTCAAAGACTTTTTCCTTCTTCATTGAATTGTTTTTTTCTTAATCAAGATTCTTCTTTGTCTGTAATTCGGTCTCGAAATATCCGAAAACAAAATAGAAACTATAGAATAATGGCCTTGCTTGTACCAGTTGTTCTGTAGCTAATTCGTCATAAATAGCCTAAATTTGGTTTCATGTAATGAAAGCTTAGTAATCTTAATTTCCAAGGAAAAATATGAAGTGGGCATGCTTTTGTTATTGCAGTCCTTTCGATGAGGATAAAGAACAACCCTCCGTAATCAAGGTGAGCAACAGTACAAAGGAGCATCAATGGGAGGTTTACTCTCTCAAGGAGCTATTACAAGCTACAAACAATTTTCACGAAGATCATAAAATCGGTGAGGGAGGTTTCGGAAGCGTTTATTGGGGTAGAACAAGTAAAGGTGACGAGGTAAGCATTTGACTAAATTTTTTTGAGCAAATTATATGTTTAATTTTTAGTAACTGATGGATGATTATGAAATGGTTAACAGATTGCAGTGAAAAGACTAAAGGCCGTGACGATGAAGGCAGAAATGGAATTCGCAGTTGAAGTAGAAATACTTGGAAGGGTTAGACACAAGAATTTGTTAGGATTAAGAGGATTTTATGTTGGAGGTGAACATCGTGCTCGGATCCGCAGAGGGATTAGTGTAAGTACTCAGTTACACCTACATGATGATCCTATTTTAAAGACTAACACTAAAAGAAACCACCAATTTCATTTTGTAGGTATTTGCATCATGAGGCCAACCCGCACATAATACATAGGGACATCAAGGCAAGTAATGTGCTACTTGACGCGAAATTTCAAGCAAAAGTAACTGATTTCGGGTTCGCGAAGCTAATCCCCGAAGGAGTAAGTCATGTGACCACAAGAGTAAAAGGTACATTGGGATACTTAGCTCCGGAATATGCAATGTGGGGAAAAGTATCAGAAAGTTGTAGTTTTGGAATTCTACTTCTTGAGATCATTAGTGGTAAAAAGCCTCTTGAGAAACTCCCTGGAGGGATAAAGCGCGATATCATTCAATGGGTTACTCCTTATGTTGAAAAAGCAAATTACGATGACATTGTTGATCCAAGATTGAAGGATAAATTTAATAAAGAAGAATTGAAGAATGCAGTTGAGATTGCTTTGTTGTACGGCTAAACCGGAGAAGCGGCCGAGTATGAGTGAAGTTGTTGATTGGTTAAAGGACGGTATCATGTTGAATCAACTTTCACCAATTCCACCAATCACTCCTCCAATTACACCACCAACCTTTACCTAACATAGACTTCCTTGTTTTCTTCACCTACTCCACCAACCTTTACCTAACATGGACTTCCTTGTTTTCTACACCTACTCCACCAACCTTTAACCTAACATGAACTTCCTTATTTTCTTCATTTACCTACTCCATTATTTTAATTAATGCAATTATTTAATTCTTGTAATGTTGGTTATAAATACCTCCCATTTTTGGAGATAAAGAATAACAATTATTTTTGAGTTGAACCTTAAGAGTGCTTCGTTACTTCGATTGATCCTTCTTCCGCTGGCTTAAGGTTCTTGTTTTTCTTTATACACTTATTGAAACAAGTAATTTGTACTACCGATTTTATGACAAACTTGTTATGTTGAGTTTATGATTGTCCTTTTTAAATCCTATTTAATCTTGTTAATCCTTTTATCTTGGACTAAGTAAGTTGTACTGCTGTTTTTTGTTTCGTACAAACAGTTATCATCTTTGATCAAGATTTTTTTATTTTAGCTAATTGAGTTTGTTTTTCTTATAAGCAAACCCCTGTTAAGTTTGTTTTCATATTTTGGTTGATTTGTCAAACTTAATTTCTCTGTGCAAGAGAGAAAACTTGATTTGAATTTAAACTCTTACTGTTTTTACCGTTATAGGACTTGTTCCTCTTATTCGACTACTCATATAATTTTTAGCTGCTAGGTAGAATCTAGCCGGTTTGTTTTTCACCCCCCAGAAACAGTTGTGTACACAATCAGTTCATTTGTACCTTTTTAGTCATTTGTTAAAAAAAAAAAAACGCTTGCCAAGTATTTTGCAAGCTGCTTGCGACCTGTATTCATACTTCATATAATTTCTTCTTTAATCATGATAATGTCTTCCATTAGACGTTGTGTTTACTGTGGAAGCAATTCACACTTCGTGGAGAAATGTTTCAAGAAAATTGGCTATCCCGATTGGTGGGATGCCCATAAAATACAAATAAAGATCGACCAAAGAGGGGTAGATACATGTACTTCAATGATGACTACGACAAACGATACTCATTCTTCCGTGGTGGAATCTCATTCTTTGGTAAACCCGAACCTCTTCCAGCAATCAATTAAGGTTGACGTCGCTTTACTTGCTATTGATTCTGGAAAAGATCATGGTTGGATTCTCGATTCTGGTGCTATGGGTCATTTGACGTTCGATGCCTCTATTTTGAAATATCCATTGCTACCTGCGTATACAACTATTTCCAACGCCAATGGTGTACCATATCCGGTTACCGAAGTTGGGAGAGTTGATTTAACACCTTCCTTGTCCCTAGAACACACATTATTGGTTCCTTCTCTTTCAAATAATCTCTTGTCTGCGGCACAAGTAACCGCATAGTTAAATTGTTTAATACTAATCTACCCCACTTTATGTCTTCTTCGGGATCTCGGCAACGGGGAGATAATTGGGCGAGGTACTAAGAGAGATGGTTTATATTACATCGACGATGTTTGTGAAGGGAGATCTCTTTCAGTTAAAAGGTTTTATTGTGATCTAAAAATCAGATCTTACTGTGGCACCGCCGGTTAGGGCATGCTTCTTTTGGATATTTGGAGCACTTGTTTCCTGATTTGTTTAAGTCTTGCAAACTGTCAGACTTTAAATGTGATACTTGCATTCTTGCGAAGAGTCATCGTACTACTTACCCAGATAGTTTCAGTAGAAGATACGTCCCATTCGATTTAGTTCATTCTGATGTCTGGGGACCTTCTCGTATTACCAGTACTTCTGGATTTCAGTGGTTTGTTATCTTCATCGATGATTGTACTCGTATGACTTGGCTATATTTAATGAAGAATAAAAGTGATGTGGATGATCGTTTTCGCGCATTTCATAAAATAATTCAGACACAATTTTCGGCTAACTTAAAGGTCCTTCGTTTTGATAATGGTGGTGAGTATGTTAATGAAGTATTACAAGGATACTTTGGAGAACATGGAATTATTCATGAAACTAGTTTCCCGTCTACGCCACAACAAAATGGTGTGGCAGAAATAAAAAAACGCCAGTTACTTGAAATTATGAGGGCATGCTTGATTGGGTCAAATATGAAGCCAAAATTCTGGGAAGAAGCCATTATTAGTGCAGTATATCTTCTTAATCGAGTTCCCACAAGTGTTTTAAAATTTCAGACACCTTTGGACAAATTGGCTTCGTTTGTAACAATACCTTCTCATCTTAAGCTTCCTCCACGGGTATTCGGTTGTGTTGTTTTTGTACATCTGCAGAAACATCTAGGTACAAAGCTAGATCCTTGTGCTATCAAATGTGTTTTTATTGGTTATCATCCATTCCAGAAGGGTTATAGGTGCTATCATCCTCAAATTCATAAATTTTATGTTACTATGGATGTCACCTTTTCTGAGCAATAAATGTTTTACTCATCCGATGTATCTGATTCTTCTCTTCAGGGAGAGAGTATTATTGAAGAGTTGAATTGGATGGATTTGTTTCCGACTAATATTGAAATAAATATGACATCAAATGAAACAAGCATAAGTACACATCCAACTGTCAGTAGTTCAAGAATTGATGATATACAAGTCACAGAGCCGGTTCAAGAGTTCGATATTCCTGTTTCCGAAGAAATTGACACCCCTGCTCTTGAAGCTCCATCTCTCTCTTCATCAACAATACATATATCTAATTTTCCTCCAGCCGGTGCCGATGTCCCTGAGGTAAGCATATATTGTTCGATTAATACTAATGATATTTGTGAACTACCTGACACCGACAGGTACCAGTTTCCACCAAGGAGTAATAGTGGAGTTCCTCCAGATCATTTTTCACCTGAAGCAATAAGGAAGGTGAAATACCCTATTGCGAATTACGTGTTAACTCATAGATTATCAAAAGAGGGAAAAGCGTTTGTCAGTCAAATGGCAGATGTTACTATTCCCTGAACAGTAGAAGAAGCACTATCTAATCCGAAATGGGTTGGTCCTATGAAAGAGGAGATGGTGTTTTTTTTTTTTTTTTTTTTTTGATAAGTCAAAAATTTGTATTAAGATATCAAAAGAATTACAAGAAAGTTAATGAGAAAAGAGGTCGCATCTACCTCAAAAACTCACTAAGCTATTTAAAACGAAAATAAGAAACATTTGGAAATTCAATAGCATTTAGAAAAACTGGACGACCAATATAGATAATCCTTAAACCAGAGTCCAATAAGCAGCCAGTCTTCGCCATTTTATCAGCAGCAAAATTTGCTTCTCGATAAGTATGAATAAAAATAATGGAGTCATACAACTTCTTTACCTCTTCCCAACGTTGAAGAGAAAACCAGGGCACACCATCTTCCTTCAAAGCTTTTATCACACTATTCGAATCAGAACGAATCAAAATATTTCTATAACCAAACTGAACTGCCCAATATAGCCCAAAAAGAATTCCATAAAGTTCCGCCAAGTAATTAGAGGTAACACCCAGACCAACGCACATTGCACCAACCACTTCACATCTCTCATTTCTAGCCACCACTCCTGCCCCTTCCACGCCCGGATTCCCCCTAGAAGCGCCATCACAACACAACAACAATTGGTTGTGCGTTGGAGGAAACCAGTTACACTCAACAGGTTCTATAATTTTCACCCTACGTAAATTAACTCTGAATAAATTCAGAATCCGTAATTCTTCAGCAGAGTTGAACATGTTTCCATTCATTCGCGACGAATACTCATGAATGAGGTTGAAAACATGTTTTTGGAAGAAAATCCAGCTCGGATTTTTGTTCTCATACACCATTTTGTTTCGTTGAAACCACATCTCTGAGCAAATCACCAAAATAGATACCAACCACAGGTCCTTTACCATTCTACTACACCCTTTGGACACCTTGTTAGATGCCATCATATTGTAATTATGATGAAGATTGAAAATAGCTGCCAGCCATTCCCAAGCTTGTTTCGCATATGTACAACTCCAAAGGACATGCTCTAACGTCTCCTCTTCATTCTTGCAAATGTTGCATCTAGCTTCCAAAGCAATCTGAAATTTGCTCCTTACTTTGTCCAAAGTAGCACAAGCTCCCCGAACAAATTTCCAATTTTGAGCCGCCAAAGAAGGGTGCACCACTCTCCTCCGCAGCAGCCTAGCTTCCTCCAGATTTTGGAACTTAGTTCTCACCAAATCCCTAGCAGACTTTATAGTAAATATCCCCTTAAGATTCGGCATCCAGATAAATTTATCATCACCATTTCTACAATTCGGAAGCCTATCCAGTGTCACACCATCATTTGTTAGGTTTTGTAGGTGAGTTCCCTCCAACCTCCACTGACCCTGCACTATAATATCACTGACCCTTGCATTTATGTCTAGGTCAGTTTGATTTAAAACCTCCACCAAAGATTCATTACCATACTAAACATCGTAGAAAAGTGATGTTGTCCTCCCATCACCAATCATAGATTTTGTGTTGCGAATCACATCCTGGTGTACCCATCGAATCCCCGGAAGAATTGAAGATTTAACACCAGTCATCTTCAGGCGTCCGTCCATGCAAGTGAACTTCGACTCCAAGAATCTCGCTCATTTCTTCTCTGAAGCTTTTATACTCCACCACAACTTCATGATTAGAGCCTTATTCATAGTCCGTAAACCAAATAAACCAAGACCACCTTCCATCACCGGACTACAAATCTTTTCATACCCCACAACAAAAGCTCTAGACAAATTTGAATCTTCCGACCATAGAAAATTACGAATCACTATTTCACATTGCATAATAAATTTAACATGCCATTTGTAAACAACCATGTTATGAATTGCATAGCTAGAGAGAACAGTTTTGATAAGAACCACTCGATCTTGAAAGGAAAGCATCTTACCTTTAAAGACCGTCATCTGATCCTTTAGCTTCTCAACAACATTGCTAATATGACTATACTTCACCACCACTGGCATTACCTTCACCGCCAAATACCGATCCGGGAAGAAAGTAACACCCATTCCCAAGAAAGCCGCAATATTTTGACATCTACTTAAAGACCCCCCTCCAAAATAGATTTTTCTTTTCTCTTTAAAAACTCTCTGACATGAAGCTAGATGATAATCCTCTAACAACTTCACCAAATTTCTCAAGCTGTTCATATTACCCTTGCAAAAAATCATTATATCGTCAGAAAAAAACATATGAGTAGGATCCATTCCTTTTCTTTTAACCATATACTTCATACTTTTATTTTCAAATAGTTTTTATGTTTCTGCTAATAACATCCTCTATCAAAACAAAAATAAGAGGATAAAGAGGGTCGCCCTGCCGTAGACCTCTATTAATTTTGAAAAAATCTTCCGGACTACCATTTAGAAGAATTGAAATACATGCCAATTTCATAATATTATGAATCCAAAGACACCAATTTTCCGAGAACCCATATCTAGTAAACACCTCCAAAATGAAAGTTCAACTCACAGTATCGAAAGATTGCGAAATATCTAGCTTAAGAACCAAATTACCATCTTTCCTTTTAATATGCAGTTCATTCACCATCTCCGAAGCCAAACTAATATTCTCATGAATATTTCTACCTTTCATGAAAGCCACCTGCTCTTCCGAAACCAATTTATCCAAAACCTTACCAAGTCTTGAAGCTAGAATTTTGGTGAAGATCTTGAAAAAGAAGTTACTTAGACCAATCGGCCTAAAATTCCTTAAACTGTCCGCCCATCTTACCTTAGCAATCAAAAGAATTAAGCTTGAATTAGCACCATTAGGAACAGATTTATTATTCCAGCAAAAAATAACAGCATTCAAGAGATCTAAATGAATCAAATTCCAACAATGCTTGTAAAAGCAACCAGAGAACCCATCCGGTCCTGGAGCTCTATCTTCTCCCAAATCAAAAACTGCAGTTTTCATTTCCTCCAAAGTTGGAAAGGCATCCAACATCTGACTTTCCTCCACAGTAATCTTCTCATGATCATAATCAAAAAGATTGTTATCAATCGGTGTGTCCTCCCCATTAAACTTATCTTCGTAGTAACCTATTACATGATCATGAAGGCCTTCTGGGTCTGAGATGGTGACCCCATCCTCAGAAACCAGCTCTGAAATAGTATTTGTACTTCTACGAATATTTATAGTGCTATGAAAATACGCCGTATTACTCGAGCCTTCTAAAAGCCACTTGTTACGGGACTTTTGTTTTAGCATTATATGGTTCTGCATATGAACATGTTGCACAACAACCCACGTATTTTTCATATCATTCAGCTTCGTAACATTTTGCGGATCTTCATCCGAATTTCTACTAGCCACTTCAAATTTCAGTTGAGCTTTTTTAACTCTCACATTCACATTACCAAAGACCGTTTGATTCCACAACTTGATTGTAGACTTCGGGCGCTTAAGTTTGAAAGGAAAAATAAAATCAGCATTACCACACACTGGTTTATTCCAAGATGCTTCCACCATTTTCCAAAATTCTTGATGCAGAAACCACATCTTCTGAATTCTGAAAGGAGCCTGTTTCGGTCTCTGGGTAAAAACTGGGAAACCAATAAGACTCGAGTGGTCAGAAACTTCCATGGGAAGAGATTTACACCGCCAATTCGAGAACTTATTTAACCAATGCTCATTTATAATCTCCCTGTCCAATTTACTTATAATTCTCACCACACCAGATTGGACGTTAGTCCAAGTGAATTTTGTACCCAAAGAATCAGCCTCAAACAAATCATTGTCTTCCATCCAGTCACTAAACTCATTAACGCAAGAAGTGCTCACAACCCTGCCCCCTTTTTTTCATCGTTTCGAAGAACACAGTTAAAATATCCAATAGCTAGCCAAGGAAACCCATACTCAACACACGCAAGTTGATCCCATAACCTTTTTCTAATAACTTGTAAGTAACTGGCATGCACAAAAGAAATAAAAACTCCCTCCGTTTTCACCATAATAGCTTGCCTAAACCTATTTAAAACCTATGGTTCTTCAATATCCTCATTCCAGAGAATCCAAAGATTACCCACCGTATTCACTGTAGAATTATGAATAGCTTTTTTTGTAAAACCCACCAAATTTAGCCTAGAAATAAAATTTTCTGAATACCGAATTTTAGGCTCCGCCGCACACATAATGACAGGCTTAAACTCATTAACCAACTGACATAACTTCCTACCATCCTCCACCTTAGCAACCCCATTAACATTCCAGAAGATCACACGCATTGGGAAACTATTTTTTTTTTTTACCCTTTTGAATCTGGGGAACATTAAGCACTCCTCTTCTTTCAAGAATTGGAGACCTCCCCTGTCTAACTTTTGATCCTACATCACTAGTTTTGGCTCCCGAATGAATAGATTGGTCCTTCTTGGAACCAATAGTACCACCCCGTAACCTTTTGTTCTTTGTTTTTTCCTCCTCCTCGACTACTTCTCCCCACTTCGATCCTTTTATGCCCGCAGCCGCTTTCTCAAGCATTAATTTATCATCTGAACTCTCTTTAGAAAGGTTTTCCCCTTGCATCAAAACACCGTCACCTGACTGTCCTAGTTCATCGCTTAAAACATTGTATTTATTTGGTGATATAACCACATTTGTTTCAATAATCGCGTTGTATGTTGGTGTTTCACTAACTGTAGATGAAGAGTTATCATATTTATTATCAGAGATTAAGATATTAGTTTCCCCACCCTCCCCTGACATATCTGTTGATGGTATGGTGTCACCAACTTCACACCTTCTCGAGTCCTCCGTAAAACCCTTATTAGGTTCATCTCCAGTATTCCGTGAAGCTAATATTTCGCCCTCATCATTCCCATTTACTTTGGGGACAAACTCATCACCATCCACTGGCTTAACCACCCCCAAATCATCAGCTGGAGTACCATCTTCTACTGAATTTAGTACACCACTAGAACCCTCCGTTTCTCTGTTTCTGTTTTTTCTTGTTTTCGCTGCCTGCCAACCTAGATTGGCACCTCCTTTAGCTAAATATTCTTTATTTTGATCATCGCTCTTTTGTTTCCTCCTACATTCTTGGTTTGAATGACCAATTATGCAACAGTTTGAACAAAACTTAGGTTTCTTTGGAATTTCTATTTTTTTCCAGAAAGTACGACCACCAGCAGTCAGTTTAACCCTGTCCGGAATTTTCTTAGCCAAATCGACATCCACCAGAACCGAAGCAAAGTTTCAAAATTCTAGGTTTAGATTTCTGTGATCAACCAAAATCGGAGAACCCACAGATTTAGCAATTGACAATAAGGAGCGTTCCGTCCACAATTCAGCATGAAGACCTGGAAAGTGAGCCCATACCGCAACATGAGAAGTATTTTGCCTTTCTGGATCAAATCCAGGGTACCAATCCATTAAACGCAATTCCTGTTGGTTTACATACCACTTTTTAATACGGATTCTCTCTTTTGTTTGTGAATCTTGTAACATAATCACGAAAAACCCCTTGCTCATAGTCATGAATCTAACTTAGTCATTTCTTATCTCCCATTGAGTAATCAGACTATTCTTAACTTCAACAAATTTCAGACTCGTAAATTTTAATCTTGCAATGAAACTACTCTCAAATGGTTTGCAACCCTCTAGATATAATTCAGCTGGAATAATTAAAGATGGTTCACCATCCACCAGGGATGGATTTGGAAAAGTAGTTACATCAACAGACGTAGGTTGTAATGTTTGTTTTGCTTTAACTTTATCAGCATAAGATCGATTTAGTTGATTACCTTTCTCCCGATCCAAAGTTGTTTCTCCCATGAAAAGAAAGAGGAGATGGTGGCACATGAAGAAAATAGTACATGGGATATAGACTCACTACCAAAAGGAAAGAAACCAGTTGGCTGCAGGTGGGTATATACTATCAAGCATAATCCATATGGCTCTATTGACAGGTATAAAGCAAGACTTGTGGCTAAAGGTTTTACCCAGACTTATGGTATTGCTTATCAGGAGACGTTTGCTCCTGTTGAAAAAATCAACACTGGCAGAAAATATAGGCTGGCCTCTACAACAGTATGATGTAAAAAAAATGCTTTTTTACATGGTGACTTGTAAGAAGAAGTCTACATGACACTACCTCCAGGTTATAATGCTCTAAACAATGCTAATGTTGTGTGTAAGTTAAAGAAGGCTTTATATGGTTTGAAACAATCTCCCAGAGCATGGTTTGGTAGATTTCGCATTGCAATGAAGAAGTTTGGGTATATACAGAGTAATGCTGATCATACCTTGTTCCTTAAAAGAGTAGGTTACAAGGTAACTGCTCTTATTATCTATGTAGATGATATGGTGGTAACAGAAATGACCACTGAGAGATGAGTAATCTGAAAAATTGCTTGTATTCGAGTTTGATATGAAAGATTTGGGTGGACTTAAGTACTTCTTGGGTATTGAAGTTAATCGATCCAGAAAGGGAATTTTCTTGTGTCAGTGAAAATATGTGATTGATTTGTTGAAGGAAACTGGTATGACTGGTTGTACGCCAATTGGGTCTCCTATGGAACAAAATCATGGTATTGAAGAATGTTCTGATCAAATACCAGCAGACAAAGGACAATATCAAAGGTTAGTTGGTCGCTTGATTTATCTTTCTCATACAAGTCCAAATATTGCTTATGCTGTAAGTGTTGTAAGCAGATTTATGCATAATCCAGGTCAGCAACACATGGATGCAGTCACCAGGATACTAAGATATTTGAAGTTCGCACCAGGCAGAGGTTTGATGTTTTCAAAACATGGACATCCTGATGTATCAGGTTACAATGACTCAGACTGGGGAGGTAAAGGTGACAGGAGAAGATCAACATCTGGGTATGTTACCTTTGTTGGAGGAAATTTAGTGACATGGAAGTCTAAGATACAACATGTTGTTTCCTTATCCAAAGGCTTGAAGCGAGAATATAGAGCAATGGTAAAAGGCATTTGTGAATTGTTATGGTTGAAAAGGCTTATGGGAGAGCTTGGTTTCCCATCCGAAAAACCTATGAAGTTGTTTTGTGATAATCGATCAAAGAATCAAAATTGCAGAGAATCCGGTGCAACATGATCGAACGAAGCACGTGGAAATTGATAGGAACTTCATTTATGAGAAACTTGAAGAAAAATTTATTGAAGTACCATATGTCCGAACAACACAACAGCTGGAAGATATTCTGACTAAGGCCTTATCAAATAATATATTTAACGATTCACTTGTCAAGTTGGGCATCTGTGACATATATGCACCACATTGAGGGAGAGTGTTGAATCAACCTTCACCAATTCCACCAATCACTCCTCCAATTACACCACCAACCTTTACCTAACATGGACTTCCTTGTTTTCTTCATTTACCTACTCCATTATTTAATTAATATAATTATTTAATTCTTGTAATGTTGGTTATAAATACCTCACATTTTTAGAGATAAAGAATAACAATTATTTTTGAGTTGAACCTTAAGTTTAACATATTATTAGTACTCATAAGAAAGAAGTTATGCGAGTAAAAGATTGTCTGGATGTCAGTGAAGATCAATATACAATTGAAGATTATGAAGATGAAGAAGAGGATGAAGATACTGATTATGAAAGATTTCAATCTAGAGCGAAAAGAAACTGGGATGAATTGAAAATCAGATATTGATATGGGGATTTGGGATCCTTATACTACAAAACATGAACAAAGACTTGTCACTTATGTCAGTTGTGTGTAACGAAGTATATCTTGTAATGTACATAGGCCTGGTTTAAACTTTGAGGCATGTTATTCTGTAATCTATAGCCTAAAAAGATCTGTGTTGCGATTTAGAGTGTGATGCATGTTAGTGCATTTGGGCACAATATACCTTCCATGGTGATCATTAGTATGTATATTACTCGAGGTCAACAATTCTCTCATTATCTGCTCTCTAACCTGTATGAGCATGGTTCTAGCCATTTAGCCGCTTTGAAGACCAACACTTGCACAATATTGTAAAAGAAATGAAAGCCTTAAGTTGTAGTGGTTCTATACTATCCCGAGCATCTTTGACACTTTCCAGACTGTATCCTTGAGAAGTCATTTTCTGGCTTTTAGAAGTCGAAAAAAGACAAGTTAATTTGGCAACACAGTTTCAAATTGAATTCTAAACGCAAAAAAATTATCATTTTGATTTTAACTTTTGAGATTGATTTCCGTTTTGGAGAAGCAAAAACAATTTTTGCTCTGGTATCCAAATATGTTGTTAGTCAAGTAAACAACCACAAAATAACACCGCTCAATTGGGGCCCCGAAAACTAATTAGGGACCTCACCAAATTTATACCCACTCCATTTATATTACACAAAATTGGTTAAAAAGACCAAAATCAATAATTCCTGGGTGAAAAAGACATCTAGAATTTGATACTGTTTAAATGGACAAAAATGTAAAAATAGCCAGGATGTAACCAGTTTCATCCTGCCAATTTTCAAATATTTTTTATTATTTTTAATTTACACAGGATGCATCCAGTTTCATCCTCATTATTTTTTTAGTTTAAGCCAGGATGAATCCAGTTTCATCCTTGCTATTTTTTTTGTCCATTTCACCCATAAAATTTTTTACTCGTCCATTTGAACCGTGTTTTAAAAATATTTGGACAAATGACCCATTTTCCGTTTATATTAGGGGGGTTCCAAAATGTAGTGAAAATACTATTTTGTCTTTCATTAATAATAAAACTTAAAACTCTATTCACCCTAACCCCAAACCTCCATTTCATTTCCATCTTTTAACAAGGAAAACAAAATCTCTTCTTCCCTCTCTCAACTATCTTCGCTTCCATTGACGACACGAAGAAAAAAATATCAGTTACAGTTAAAGGGTCTTCAACCAGAAAATCCTAAAGCCTAACGATTTCTCTGCATGTAGAGACTATGAATAATCGTTAGGATATATGAGGGGGGAGAAAATGATCTTAATTCTGGTTTTTCATATTTTTTTTTTGCTCTAAATTAGAGTCGTTACCGAAACATAGAAACATATAACTATCCTTTGCGAATGACTCCATTTTAAAAGTTAACGACTCCATGTGAAAACAAAGCAAAAGACAGTGCCCAAGTAACAAGGGTGGTCAAGAAGAGATTTTGCTGCAAAAATCTTAGAAGATAACTACCAACGAGCTCTTAGAAGCTAACGACCATTTGTTACAAAGAGCTTTGTTAGAATTGTCCATTAACGACCTTTGTTGGAGTCGTTAACTTTGAGGGTCGTTAATGTGAATTTTTTTAGATGACGACCCTTGTTAGAATCTTCAGTCTTCATCATAGTACCATGACAATTTTTCATAATCTCAAAATGTTACAGGTTTGAGTCGTCAACGGTGGTATCAATTAATTAAGGACTTTCTAGAATCGTTGGGATATACATCCCTTGACACTGACGAATCTTTCTTTGAAATCTGGAATAGTGTTTATAGATCGATTCTTTCTTCATTTTGAGAATTGGTTTCTTCGTTTTAATTAATGGGATCTTCATTAGCACCCTTATTTTGAGATGATGACATCTCTTTAAAACCCTCCCTTTTTTTCCTCAAATTTTAATTCCAAAACCTTATTTTAATCTAACCATACTAATTAACTTAATTTAACTAATTATTAACACTAATCATTTAGGGCTAATTTAGCCGTTAGTATTTTCTCGGATAAGGGATAACCCCCAATTAAGTTTTGATGACCTTTTTTGTCCTGTAGTGTGAAGCCCCTTCGGAGCCCAATTAAGCGGTGCAAAATAACCCATAGCAAATCCGGGAAAAAACAAACAAAACAGACAAAACAAATCACTAATAAAAAGTAGTAGTTTATACTTGGACGACTGATGATGGTTGGCTTAGTTATGCCGTCCAAAACCAAAATACTACTACTTCGACGGCTAGTTAGTAAGTTCACGAATGATTCACGAATTTTTCCGTATCACGAATTTTACCGTCTTATTCGCGTACGTTTGCAATTCCGAACCCAAGACGCGTATTATATGACATTTCCCGATTATTCGCGAATCATGGGCTATCAGCAAATTCCAATTGGCAGTGGATTGGATGCTCACTAATAGTCCGTCATGGGCTATTAGCAAACTCCAACTTCTTGAGATTTAAGTATTATATGGCATTCCCGGATTATTCGCGATTTGTTCACGAACTTTACGTATCCCGAATAATACGTCCGCTTAATTCGCCAGAAATTCTTTAGCTTTTACGTTTTCAAAGGCCCCACTTTTTGGGCTGCCTCCCGAGCATACACAGCTCAATATTAGACATTGTTGTAACTTTTATGAAACAAAAATGACTGAAGAGATTTGAAGGTGAAGGTGAAGGTGAGAGAGATCTCAAACTCACTAACCAAGCATCTAAACCATTATACCACGTCCTCTTGGATGACTAATGTTGTATATATTATTAATATCATCATATTAAGTTTCTTTTTTCTTTAAATAACTCACAAATATGCATAAAAATTAGTGTATCTCCTTATAAATACTAATTATTTATTATATATAGATACCGAATTTTCAGAGCCGAATTCACATTTATAAATCGAATTGTATGCCATTCCGAATTACTGACGAATCACGTCCCATTAACCGAATTTTGGTTTTACAAAGCCATATAATACTCGTACGTTTTCCGAATCCCGAATTGCTAACTAGGCTTCGACAAAATTACTTGAGAAAGTTCGTAAGCATAGACGATAGATGTTTTGACAAATAGTTTATAGCATTATCTTACTCCTTATTAATTTGTTGTTTAATCACAACTTGCAAAGTCATTTCTAGTTTCTATACGCATTCTTGTGTCCTTAAATTATTGGAGTCGCACGCAGTTGCAAATCCTTAGAAAAACACATACATAGAAAGATGGAATTCTCATCATCTAGAACTACCGGAGCAATTCCAATGACTGGTGGAGATGGTCGTAACAGCTATGCCAATAACTCTTCTCTTCAGGTAGGTAATATGAACTTCTTAATGATCATTAGTAGTATATGAACCAGCTTTGATGAATTTGATTTCCTTTTTTTTTTTCCTTTTTCAGAGAATTGTTGTTGATAGGTCCAAATCGATGATCGATGAGGCAATTGCAAATCATCTTGACATACAAATTTGTCCATCATCAAACGCTTTTAGGATAGCAGATTTGGGTTGCTCTATAGGACCAAATACGTTCATTGCTATGAAAAACATAATCGAAGCTATTGATCTTAAATACCGTAAATCTGGTTCATCCCCTGAATTTCATGTCTTCTTTAATGATCATGCATCAAATGATTTCAACACCCTTTTTGTATCCCTTCCACCCGAAAAGCCCTACTTCGCTGCCGGTGTGCCAGGTTCTTTCCACACCCGTTTGTTTCCTAAGGGCACTCTTCATATAGTCCACTCTACGAACTCGCTTCATTGGTTGTCTCAAGTACCAAAAGCAGTGACAGATACCGATTCTCCTGCTTATAATAAAGGGAGAGTCCATTACACAAATGCTAGATATGAAGTGTTTGAAGCTTATTCAGCTCAGTATGCCAAGGACATTGAAGTTTTTCTTCATGCTCGTGCTGAAGAGATCGTCAGTGGGGGCTTAATGTTGCTCAGTGTTTCAGCCATCCCAGATGAGGCCCCAACTGAATTAGGCATGGGACCACTTATTGATATCTTGGGATCTTGTCTTATGGACATGGCTAATATGGTAAGAGCTTATTTTATTCTCTTGTTGTTTGTTCTCGTCAGGGAGGGGGGTCATTGGATCGAGCCCAACCACCAAAAAGGAATATTTTCCTAAATTGCTTGTATAAATATTGCAGGGAATGTTGGAAGAAGCTAAGGTAGACTCCTTCAATGTTCCGGTGTACAAGACAACACCACGAGAAATGAAGAAATTGGTAGAGAGAAATGAGTCTTTTAATATAGAGAGAATAATAGATATTCTTCCTCAAGAAAATAACTTAAAGGGGGTTTCTGCACAAACATATAGTGATCATACAAGAGCTATCATGGAAGGGGTAATAAAATTACACTTTGGGTGTAGCGATAACACTATTGATCACCTTTTCCAACATATGTATCCTAAGAAATTGGAAGATAGTCTTGCGAATTTGCTGAAGTCTATGGGGAAATCTATTGTGTTGTTCCTTATTCTCAGACGCAAATAACAATTTAGCGTGTTGTTCGTTATTTTCAGAGAATAATTCTTATTTGAGGTTTGGACTTACTTTATGAATAGTTTTGATATTATTTGAGCTTTTGCTAGTGATGTAAAGTTAACGTTATGGGAATGGAATAGCGCGTTTGGATACACATCCAGAAGTTGCTTTTTGATTTCTAGAAGTCAAAAAGCAAGAAGTCAGTTTGGGTGTAGAATTTCAGAATGACTTCTAGAAGCAGAAAAGTCAATTTTTTTTGAAGCAAAAAATCTGGACTTCTGACTTCTGCTTCTGACTTCTGCTTCTGGAGAAGCACTTCTGACTTCTACTTCTGCATCCAAACAGGCTAAGAAGAACAAGAATAGAGTAAAAAAAAAAAAAGAGGTTACTTGCCTTTTTAGTGTAGCACAGGTAATTGCTTCTCTTTTCCTCCAATAACTTTGGCTCTAATCAGATTTCTTAAAGAACGATTAACCGCTTCAAATTGTCAATCTGTTTGAGGATGAGAAGTTGTACTATATTGAAGTTTAGTTCCCAAACGCATCCATAAAGACTTCTAGCTCAAAAACTTAGTGTCTCGATCAGAAGTAATTGTCTTGGGAATTCCATGCAAACGTACCACTTCTTTGAAAAATAAGTAAGCAATGTTGGAGGCATCTGTTGTTTCCTTGAAGGCTATGAAATGAGTCATTTTTGAGTAACGATCAACAACCACCATGATAGAATCATTTCCCCTGGAAGTACGTGTTAATCCAAGCACAAAATCCATGCTAATATCCACCCAAGGAGCATTTGGAATTGGAAGTGGAATATGCAAGTCTTTGCTATTAGGTGAGGTTAGGTTATTTATTTATTTTAGATTTTACCTTTTTTATTTGTTTGTGCTAGATAATTTGACTTTACAGTAATAAAATTTTTCATTTTGACACTTAAAGTGGAACTAAAATTAGCATTCCAAAAAGGTAAGTAGAATAAGAACATGAAAATTTGCATTCAAAAAAGGATAATTTGACACTTAAAGTGGAACTAAAATTAGCATTCCAAAAAGGTAAGTAGAATAAGAACACCAAACTGGAGGATACATAAATTAATTGGGGGATATCTGCCGGCATAGTTTTTTGATGTTGCTGGCATGGTCGATGGATTGCCGGCATTGAAAAACCATGCCGGGAGGTACAGTAAAATATCACTCAATTAAGTGTTCTAGAATAATTATTTTATTTTAAATATTTTAGATTAGATTTTTCTTTTTGTAAATGATTATATTAGGAATATTCTTATTCATTTAAATTTTCTTTATTTTATTTTATTCAAAATATTTTAGTTATATTTTTATTTTTAATTAAAAACAAAAAACAAAACACACTTGCACTGCATATTGCATCGTCAGACACCGAATTTTAGGAAAACACGTGGAAAAGTACCGCTGAACCCTCTGTCGTTATCAGTCGAAATTCCAGAAACCTTAGCGTCATACATTTGACCAGTCTTTAGACTGCATGTATATTTTGCTAAGGTAACCTGAGCCTACCCAATTTAGTCGACCCAACATTTGCACGTACAAAAAAAAAATGTCAAACTGGTATTATGAGGACCAATATAATGAATATCGACCGGAATTTCAAAATGGACAATATTCGTGCTTTGACCATTGTGTGGATAGTACTTGGGACCATTACCGACCTTCTGAAGGATATGGTTCATACCATGGTGATTCCAATTACTATTCACACATACACAGGTCATACGAACGGGTAAAAGACCAATATTGTAATGGCCAAAATGTAAGTTCTCAGTCTTTGGAGGATTTAATGAAACAGTTGCAACATAATACTTCTTATGATCCTAGTCTTTCTTTATAAAATTCACTCAAGCATTTGACTGAAAATTCATATAGGAGAGACATACTAAGGGAACAATTTTACGAAGAGTCGGTCAGGAATGACTTAGATACGAAGGAAATAATTGCAGCTTTAAGTATTTCTTTAAATGAACTTAATTTCCAATTAGATAAGGTTCAACCATCTTCATATTGTGGTGATGATGAGGATAGTACCGATGAAGATTATGAGAAATGAAGTCATGATGACGAATAAATTATTACACCAATTGAGTGTTACGATGATCATGGTGTTTCTAGTTCAAATCCTAATAATATTGTTGATTATTCACCTGTTCAAAAGGAAATGTATTTGACTAGAGATACCATAGTTTTAGATGGTGTAGTGTATCAATGTGATTATGAAGCCGATGATAGTTTAGAGGAAAGAGTTATACTGATAGTAGTATTTTAGAGTCTAGCGATTCAGAAACAATAATCTCTTCTGAGGATAATAGAAATGTAGAACCACCTAATTTCAACCTAGAAGAAACAAAAGACCATTTTTCTAAATCTGACAATTTAGAAATTAAAGATTTTGTGACTAGTTTATCCAAGGATATTGACAAATCTAAGTTGGGCGTGAATATCATTCTCCACGTGGTTTACCTTTGACTTTTATAAAAGTCCATAACTTGGGACTTGACGTATGTGCCTCTACCATCTTAAAAGATTATCTTCTTATTATTATGTTCTTCTAAGTTTTTATTTGAGTTTTTCCAGACTCTACAACCGGATCCTCCGGATTATACCTATGAGGAAACTAAGCTAATGAAAATATTTTATCTTTACCCTTTCATATATCCTGAACCCGAGCCATAACTATATGTAGTTGTCTTAAACAAGAAATTAGAAAATGGCAATCTTTATTTGTTAATTTCTGGGCATTCCTTTTATTTGTGGTAGCTTTATTTGGTTTTGATGACCACAGTTGTTCCGGCTACTAATTTATGATTTTATGCGGTGAATAATTCTTCTGATGTCTGGATGAAGACTTAAAACTTAGTACTTTTTGGGAGGTAACCCATGCTCATGAAACACGGTAAAATCTTTCCTTAACTCTTTTGCTTCAAGTGGTAACAGTTTCTCCTTGTTCATGTATTAAATTTTATCTTTAGAACATTGATGACAATGTTAGATTTAAGTTTGGGGGTATGGGAGAAACTTTTAGTTTCATTATTAAACTTCTAGTGTCACTAAGTATTCGGTTACCTAAGTTTACATATTATTTCTCACTGAAAAGATGGAAATTTGAATTTCTAGGGATAACATTCTAGTGAGACATTATAGAAAAATACATTGAGATCATTGACACTCAGGAGAGAAAATTTACCTTTTAGAGGGTAATCATGATGGACCTAACCATCCATGATGGAAAGACAATTAGGTCAGAAAGAAATGCCAGAAAGACAAAGAAACCTCCCATGTAGTCTTAGTTACTAGATTACGACTCTCTCTCAGAAGAAACTAATCATCAACAAGCGAAGCGACATCAAAATCTAAGAATAAAATTGAAGACACTTAAGGTTTATAAGCAACAATAGAAATAAAAGCATAATTCAAAATCAAAGTTGAAGACTTAGGTACAAGAAGTTACAAGAGCAAAGAAAACGATGTAAGTTTTTGAAGTTCATGATACCAAGACATTACAAGTTGCAAAGATCTAAGTGCTTCTCTCATGTCCATGTAAATATTAGTCTTGTTATTATTGTGTAAAAAATTAAAAAAAAAAACTAAGATAAAAATAATAATAAAAAAATAGTTACATTTAAATTTTGTAGTTACCTTTTTGTTCAATAAGGCCATGGGGAAGAAGAGAAATCAAGTAAGAAGAAATTGAGGAGAAGAGTTAATTGTCAAGGTTTTAAGAGGTTCGAGAGTTTATCATCAACATTTGAAGCCGAAGAAGACGTTGTTTCTACTGAGCATTATGAGAGAGCCGAGGAGAAATGCATATTGGTTGTTTTGTTAGTCCGCTTTCCATCCGAAACAAGATATTTCTAGCACTGGTTCAACTCATCACACGTAAGTTATATAGTTTGTAGAGCGGATGTCCCTCTCATTTTTATCTCTCTCCTAATCTTATCCAGCTATAAAGCGGATGTATCTCATAATGTTTATCCAGCTGTAGAGCGGATATTCTTGATCCATCTGTAAAGCGGATGTGTCTACCCAATTCTTTATTCAGCTGTCGAGCGGATACCTTTGATTTCCCTTGCATTCTAGTTACTTGGCAATAGGTTGAGAATATGTATGTCCTCATACCTCTTTGAATACTTATGACCAATTTGGAGTAAAGGTTTTGTGGGTACACCTCTTGTAAACCCTCTCGATAATATAACTCGGCCACTAGGGCCACCTAGGGATTTAAAGGCTTGTTGCACACGCTAAGTGCAATCGCGATGCATGCGACAGTGATTTAGGATTCTTATTTTTCTTTAGTTTTGCTCGAGGACTAGAAAAATATATGTTTGGGGTGTGATAAGTGCTTAATCCTTACATATTTATTACTCAAATTTACATTTATTTAGTTCTTTATTTTGTACATATTTGATGATTTTATTTATTTTTGCAGAATTTAGTAAATAAAGCTCGATTGGACAAAAATACGGTGTTTTTCACGTAAAATGGATGGAAAGTATGATTATTGGAGGAATTGGAATTAATGGAAAGATATATTTTGGAGCCCACGGAAGTCGACATCATATAATGGTAATAATATCCACCTATTGGAATTTAATTTGCCCTGTGTACAATATTTGGAGGATTATTGTGATACCTTCTACTTATGGAAAGCAATAAGAGGCAATCTCATAAATAAAGGAAGAGAATAAAGATATTTATTGGAAATTCAAATATATTTCATTTATCACATGGATTTTATTATACTAATTAATTGAGAATATTTTGGAAATACTAGAAGACTTGTCTATATAAATAGTGGTGGAAGCATTTGGAAGTGGTAGGTCTGGGGTCCGTAGTCCATAGCAATATTATAGTTTTAGGATTTTTCTTTTCTTTATGCTTTTGTAATGGAATAACTTTGTAGTAGGGCTAGATGAAGCCCTATGATGTATGCAAGAGGATTTCCACTATTTTTCTATAACAATTCACTTTGGTCCTTGTTCTCGTTTCATAATGATAGTAATTTTCTTCGCATGTCCTCGTGCTTATTTTGTTGAGTTTTATATTTTGTTCATAGAGAACAACACTTTAAGTGAAGATAAATTATTAGTATTTTTGAGAACTTCAATACAATGGGTTATAATGTTTTACCTTCCAAGACATAAATATTCGTGTCCTAAATCACCTTGAAGCAATGTTGAAGAATTTTATAGAAAATGGTTGAAGAATCTAGTAGGCAACATAGTGGTGGAATCAAAGCCCTGGGGTGTGTTTTATTTTATTTTATTAACTTTCATTAATTTTTATCTTATAATCATTCTTTGTCTCACTTTATTTAATTAGAAATTGAAGGTAACAAATTTAGTCCATGTGGAACGAAGTCGCATCTGTATATTGTCCTATCGACAGCCGTGCACTTGCGGTAGATAATTAAAATCCCATCATGAGTGATTTTCTGAGTGGAAGAACTATTTATCCAACCAACTGAATACTGATTTAGATGAAAAGTAACAGGTAAACCAAGTTTCTCAACTAATTTTGCAGAAACATAATTTTTTATACTCCCATTGCCAATGATCATACTATAAAGCTTATCTTCAATGATACAATGAGACCTGAAAATATGATTTTTTTGTGCAAGACATGGTTCGGTGATTAATATTGGTCGAATTACCCCAAGAAAATCTGCATTATAAGTCTCATGTTCTTGTAGATAAGTAAGTTCATCTTCCTCCAGTTCATCCTATACTTATGTTTCTTCTCGAGTTTCATTAATATAAGCATGAAACTTGATATAATCACTAGAAGTATGGCCAGTTTGGTTGCACTTGTTACATCTATCTCCTTGAAACTTTGAATAGGGATTAGGAGGTTTAGCTAAAGGAGGAAATTGGTGTTGATACTTATTACCTCTAGTATTTGGAACAACATCTTGTTGTTGTGTAGCCTGCGTGGGTTTAGCAGATGGAATATTTACAAACAGAGCATTTTATATAGGAAAAGGTGATTGATTGGAAGTAAAATTGGTAGGTTATGGTTGTAAAAAAGGTCTACCATAACTTCGTTCTAGTGGATCAACAACGATTGTTGATCCCTTGTCATCTTGGGTACCATAATAATAATTATATGGTTTTGCAGTTTTGCAGTTTTATAATAATGTTGATAACGAACTTGTCGTGGGGATGCTTGTCTAGAAGTGTGAAGTACATGTCTTTCTATCTTGAAAGCTTGCTAAATAGCCTCAACCATAGTAAATACGGATTGTGTTATCCCCTGCTGAATCTGATTGTTTAAACCATCTATAAAATGCACAACTAATTGCTCTTCAGTTTCATTCAATTGGTTACGTGCAACTAAACTGTAAAAATTTAGCTACATGTTAATCAACAAGCCTAGCTTCTTGTCGACCGTTTTGAAGTTTGATAAATAATTGTTATTTATAATCTCTTGGTAAAAATGTATCCCTTAATAAACATCTCATTCTATCCCAAGTACGTATAAGAGGTTTGTGATAATTACGCATGTAGGATCAGAATATTGCCACAACAATACTCATGCGAGATTTACAGCGACAGTTCTGCGAGCTCTTCAATAACACACTGCGAGTGTCACCAAACGATTGAAAGAATGACGGAGAGGATGACGACAACTGAAACATGAGAAAAGTGTGATAATGCCGCGAGGATCACAGAAACCTGCGAGAATTAACATTCACAGCTACTGCGAGAGTCTCACGAGTCAGATCCGAAAATAAAGGACAACTTAGCTGTCATCCACTATGTAACTACCCTATATAAAGAGAATCAATAGATTCATAGGAGGGAGATCAATTTTGGAGTCATGAGAGAGTTTTGAGGAGAGAGAAAATTCTTGTGAGCGGTTGTATTCTTGATTTCTTCCATTGTAACATTTTTGAGAATTAATCAATAAAGTGTTATTCTTAATCTTCAAATATGTGTGGATAATTGTGGATTCTAGTAAGGGGTGTAGTGTAGGTTTTCTTGCAACTACAACGCAGATCTTCACTGAGAGTTTCCCACCAAATTGCAGCTCCACCTTTGAGTTTATAGGCTTCCAGTTTCACTTTAGAAGAGTCAAGGATTCCATGAAGCTGAAAATGGTAATACTTCATAAAACCAATCCAGTAATTCTTCAATTTGTAACCTACCATGAAAATTAGGTATATCAGCCTTTAATTTGTATTATGGTAAATTTCCATAAGGATTTATACTAGACTTTAATCTTCTATCGTCTATCAACTTTTGTGCTTCGATTTTGTCATCTTCATCACTGTTGATATTTATAGTAACAGGTTTTTTGTGAATAAAACCTTCTAGTGGTTCTTTGTGTCGAAGCTGATGTGAGATATTATTAGGAATAGAAGTATTCTTAATAAAGGGAACTTTAAATGTTTTTGTGCCATCATATTTTTGGTCTTCCGTTTTGTTTTCTTTTTCTTATTCTTTAACATCAATTAACTTAGGAATATTTGTGTCATTAGAAGAGAAGATAGAAAAAGCTTTACAACATAAGTTGCTATTCCTACAACAAAAATAGAGACTTGGGAGAAGAATCTTTGTGCTGGAATGATTCTAAATGAACTTGAAGAATTAGAAGAGAAGAGAGAAAAAGCTTTACAACATATGTAAAATTATCAGCGAAGATTGGCTCGCGAGTATAACAAACGAGTTAAAAAACTTGAATTTCAACCAGGTGATTTAGTGCTACGATAAACACCAGGTTATCAGCGAGAAAATGGTGGTAAATTGGCGAGAAAATGGTATGGACCTTATATCATTAAAGAGATAGTTGGAACAGGGGCATATAAACGGATGGATCCAGAGGGTAAAGATATTGGTCAGAGACTTGGTAGACCATGGAACAGACTGTATCTAAAAAGATATTGCCAGTAACAAATTCTGAGAAAAGCTAGATATGATGAAACAGAAGAGAATGAATAAAAGAAATTTTAAGAACATAAGAAATATATAAGAGTTGCGAGAATATTCGCGAGAACATAAGAAATATTTAAGAACTGGGGATGATCGCAAAAGATATATAAGAACGAGACGAACCTTTATGGCGTACACCCTAATTCGCGGATACAATTTCGCAATAGGAAAATGTAAGACCTAAAGTACGTCATATAAGGGGGTATCTCTTTGCGTGTCTCAGGGATAAAGTTATACCGCTGCTGGAACCTGAGTCACGAAGATTGGGGTTATTGAAAACCCATCCAGGAGAGGTACCTTGGATTTCCAACTATATAAGGTTATACCCTGGTTGGACGATGGAGGGTCTCTCCTAAGGAATGCATATTATGATCAAGGTGCCGAGGTACACGGTTGATCCAAGAGTACCCGGGGCGTACGAAACTACCCTGGCCATTCTTGGAAAGTCTTGACTATAATGCATTCGGCCCGAAGAAAACCCCACTTAGGGTGCAGTCTCGTAACTATAAGCCATATAGGCATAAAGGATAAGAGGATGCGAAAACAACTGGTTGTTTTTAAGACCAGATGGGAGGAGCTAGTCTTGTATGGCCGATGTTCCCTCCTTGAAGGGGCAACCAGGGGGAAGATAAGGGCGGCACCCTCCATTAGGGAGCTGATAAGTGTCTAAAAACGGCAGTATCATGGGGATTTATGATCGCAAGAACATTTAGGCATGTCATATTTTCGCGTGACAAATATTATACAGAGGCAACAAGCCATGAGAAAAATTTAAGATGAGATCAATTGGTTTTTACATGAAAGTGTAAAGACGTCCAGCGATTTCATCGCAAGACGGAAATGTCATAAGGCTTTGTTCTCCCAAGGGAGCTTAGACTTGTCGTATTGTCGCAGAGAAATTGACAAAATGCGGATAAGGCAAGATCAACAGGTTTTTACATGCAAATGTAAGGACGTCCTGCGATTTTGTCGCAGACATGAAAAATTGACAAAATAAGACCTTTAACTAGGAAGGCAAAATAAGACCAACAGAATAATCCCAAACATTAACTATTTTTTTTAATAATGCAGGAAATATTTTTTCATCGCAGGAGAGATGATGAGAAACAAGTATCCTTCAAAATTTCTCAGAAATATTATTCAGAATCACACAGCAGGATTATTTATAATTTCGCAGTAGTATTCATAATATCGCAGTACTATCCGTAATTTCTCAAGTACTATTCGGAACACAGTTCGCAAGGAGAAAATACGGGAAACACTTGTTCATTACAAGAAAGATAATGAGGGGCAAGTATGGGAGTTGATAAATAAAATATCATTATCTTCCTTGAGAATATTCAAAATAACAGAAATAAAATTGAATTCTAAAGTTGCATAAAGATACATTGCTCGCAAGAAAGAGGAAGAAAAAGAAAACAAAAACAAAACTCAAGCTTTAATATTGGTCTCACCATTAGTCTCGCCATCTTCATTCTCTTTTCCAATATTCTTCGCGTCACGATCAGCTCGAGTTTCTTCTTCATCTAACTTTTCACCAATAATTGCTTCCCCGCCAGTAGATACTTCTCTAGAAGGACTTTTCTCTTCTTTTGTTGGGTCTTCGTGAGAGACATCTTCTTCACCACTTGAATAGTTTATATCATTATCAATGGGAAGAGGAATTTCATCATCATCTACTTCTAAAGGCTCAATAGATACAGGAGGTAGAGACCTGGATATCATAATGTCATTCACAAGAACTTCAGCACTAAGATGAACCTTGCGAAGGAAACCTCTATCACGATTTCTAATCTCCATATTTTTGAAATATTAAAGGTAGTCATATCTCCTCTCTGGTCGATCATGAGATTGAACAAGATGGGAGGTGAGCACTCCATTTTCTTTGCGAACTTTAGCCAATTTTTTAGTCAGATCAGAAATGGTAGAATGAAGGCTTTTTTCAGATTCTGCGAGAAACATAAGTTGACAAGAAAATATTCAGATGAAAATCTTGCAAGAAGTATAACATAGAAATTAAATAGAGAAATTAACAATTAAGGCAGTCAAAATGACTGCCTTCTTTTTGAGAAGTTAAGTTTTGAATTAGTGTTAAGAAACAATTCTCCCATTAGTTCATGGCATCATCAAAATTATCTCCAACTATACCCTTCAGGCGAGATTTTATAATTTCTTCTTTGGAGAGGAGATAAGTATTTTCTTTTTCTAATAAGGAGTAAGATTCTTCTTATTGAGAATATTGATCTTGGAGTTTAATGGCCTTTAAACTTAGAGTTATCCTGCCTTTGATAAGTTTATCTTTCTCAGCGGCAGAAGATTTAGTTACTTCCTTGAGTTCGTCTTTTAATGAATGAAGAGATTGTTCTTGTTCGTTACACACTTTCTGAAGAATATTTATTTGCTGCGAGGAGATCGCCATCTTGTTTAAAAAGCTACGTTTCTCCTGAGACAAAGTTTTATTTTCATCTGATAAAGATTCCATCGCCAAGTTAGCTTGGGTTAACAAATATGAGAGGCGAGCAACTTCGCTACTTAATAGATTTTTCCTTTGCACTAATTGACCGTTCTCATTGGTAAGATTATCTATTTGATCGATCGAGTATGTATAAAGATTATCTAATCTATTATATTGATCCATCCAAGAATCTCTCTCAACACGGGATTCTTCAGCAACATACTCAAATTGAAATATCTTCATTAATATTTTCTATTTTAAAGCTAAATAGTCAAACCAAATATTTAAAAGGGAGTTGAGTACAGAAAAGATGAAAATCTACTAGAACAGAAAAATCAGAGGCAGAGACAGAAGAACTATACCTTTTAACTCCTTGTTTTTATCGCGAAGATTTTCGCAATCTAGTAAAGATTTGCGAAGCTTGTGATCAATAATATCACATTCTGAAGTCTTGGCTTGGAGACTTCTCTTTAGAGATTCAATTTCATTTTCTAAAGATGCTTGCGAAGCAGTTCGATCAGATCCAAAATATTTGATTAAAGTCTCGCAGACATCATATTTGAAAGGGTCAGTAGAAGATTTCCTGGCATCATCTAAAATGTCAGACAAAACTTTAAAAGCAGCATCAACCCCCACTGATGATTCTTTAGATGAGGGAAGAGGTATAAAGGATGAAGTGGTAATGATGGCGAGTTGGATATTTGAGTCATTTGCGATAGTTGCATCACCAGAAGGTGGAGTGTCTAGAAAAGTAATAGTTGGAAGTAAAATAGGAGAGGGAGAAGCTTTGTTCATAACAGTTTTGGGAGTCTCATTCAATTGAGGATTAATGGCATTGGGGGTATTGATAATGATATTCTCACAAATAGAGGATGGAGGTTCCATCTGCGAAGTAGTAGAAACAGATTTTGAAGATAAAAATTTGGGAATAGTAATATCAATCCCAAGAGCCTTGGCTTTGCGATATTTCTTACGAGGTTTAACAACATTTTCATCACCCTGCGAGTAATAATATAGATAAGAAACAGAGGCAACAATATTGTTATTAAGAAAACAAATGTTTCTTCCTACCTTATGACTCACAGGCTTCCTTTTCTTTTTCAGTGAGTTTTTGTTGTGAATCTTCGAGAAGATTAGGGTGTTGGTTGACAAACTGGGTGTTGGATGTAGTTCCACTGAAAAGAAAACATAGTATGGGAGTTATAAAGAATCAAGCAAAAAAGGTCAAATAGGGTGAATAAATATGATTCAGACAAGCAAACTCGAGTATAATAACGTCAGAAGAACACATACCTTGGTTATTCCATTAAAGCAGCAGCAGGTGAATCTGCAGAAGAAAAAAGTTGCAGGTAGAAAATTTTTGCAGAGAACGAAGAAGACGAAGAAGTAAAAGAAGAAAAAATATTTCTTTGATAGGTTCTCTCTTTTATAGACAAAAGGATGGTAACCGGTTAATAAAATATTAACCGGTAAAAAGAGGAATATTCGACACGTATAGGCGGTTATACTTAATTCACGGAGCCTTTTCGGAGGAAGAAGATGAAAAGACGAATAGTAAAGAAAAATAAATTTTCATGATCTTTCCTCCTTCGCAGAAAAGACATGAGAATAGGAAAGATGTAGGATCAGAATATCACCACAACAATACTCCTGCGAGATTTACATCGACAGTTCTGCGAGCCCTTCAATAACATACTGCGAGTGTCACAAAACAATTGAAAGAATGGCGTAGCGGATGATGATAACTGAAACATGAGAAAAGTGTGATGATGTCGCGAGGATCACAAACACCTGCGAAAATTAACATCAACAGCTACTGCGAGAGTCTCGCGAGTCAGATCTGAAAATAAAGGACAGCTTAGTTGTCATCCATTATGTAACTACCCTATATAAAGAGAATCAATAGATTCAGAGGAGGGAGATCAATTTTGGAGTCATGAGAGAGTTTTGAGGAGATAGAAATTTCTTGTGAGCGGTTATATTCTTGATTTCTTCCATTTCTTGTAACATTTCTGAGAATTAATCAATAAAGTGTTATTCTTAATCTTCAAATATGTGTGGATAATTGTGGATTCTAGCAAGGGGTGTAGTGTAGGTTTTCCTGCAACTACAACGCATATCTTCACTGAGAGTTTCCCACCAAGATGCAACTCCACCTTTGAGTTTATAGGCTACCAGTTTCACTTCAGAAGATTCAGGGATTCCATGAAGCTGAAAAGGGTAATACTTCATAAAACCAATCCAGTAATTCTTCAATTTGTAACCCACCGTGAAAATTAGGTATATCAGCCTTTAATTTTTATTATGGTAAATTTCCATAAGGATTTATACTAGACTTTAATCTTCTATCGTCTATCAACTTTTGTGCTTTGATTTTGTCATCTTCATCACTGTTGATATTTATAGTAACAGGTTTTTTGTGAATAAAACCTTCTAGTGGTTCTTTGTGTTGAAGCTGATGTGAGATATTCTTAAGAATAGAAGTATTCTTAATAAATGGAACTTTAAATGTTTTTATGCCATCGTCTTTTTGGTCTTCTGTTTTGTTTTCTTTTTCTTATTCTTTAACATCAATCAACTTACGCATATCTGTTTCATTAAAACCAGCTCATTTCCACAAGTTGAGTATAAACTCTGTAGGACCAGAATATCGCTACGACACTTCTCTGCGAGATTAACAACACTTCCCATCGAGCATCACCGCAAGATCTTCAACTACACTTTGCGAGTGTCACAAAAGCAGTCAAAAGAGTGACGTAATAACTGACGATTGAAGAAAACATGAGAAAAGAATGTTTATCCCACGATGGTTATAAAGCTTGCGAGAATGAATATTGTAACTATCGCGATACAATCGCAGAACCGACATCTTATCCTATCATACCTACAAAAACTATGGGTGAAAGAGACGAAGATCTAACACCATCAACATATAAAAACTATGGCTTTAATGGGATAGCTAGCAAAACAAAAGGGGAAATTGCAATGCAGATTCCATTAAAAGGAATATCTTCAAATATCTTAATCTATGTTGTGGACATTGAATCACCTTATAATGCCCTGATTGGTCGACCTTGGCTACACATGATATTAGGTGTAGCATCTAATTTCCACTAGTGTGTTAAATTTCCTCATGCTAATGGTGTTGGAGTTATTAAGGGAGATTGGGGAGAAAGCAAGAAATGTTATGAGATTGATATAAAATCTTGTGAGGAAAGAGCTGAGAATAATAGTAATTAGAAATACAATATCACGCAACGACAGAGATGTGAAAGATTGATGGTTAGATACAATAGAGCAGCGAGAGGAAGATGATGACGAGTGTCTCGCAGATAAAGAAAAAACAGCAAAACGTAACAGAAAAGCAAAACCAGAAAATAGTAAGTAGAAAGGTAAAATGATGAAATTTAAAGAAGCTTACGCAGAATTTGTTTAAAGAAAACTTAATTAAAAAGAGTATTCTGTTTGAAAGAATTGCAAAATTTTACAAGAAGATCAAAGAAATGAAATTTTATCAGAGTTACAATACTCCCGAGAAGCGTGAATAAAATTTCGCAGAGATTAATAAAATGGAACGCACCTTTATGGTGTGCACCTTAGTTCGCGGATACAATTTTCGCAAGAGGCAAATGTAAGACCTAATAGTGCGTCATATAAGGGGGTATCTCTTTACATGACTCAGGGATAAGGTTATACCGCTGCTGGAATATGAGTCATGTAGATGTTGGGGTTAAAAAAAACCTATCCAGGAGAGAGACCTTGGATTCCCAACTATATAAGGTTATACCCTGGTTGGGCGACTAAGGATCTCTTCTAAGGAGTGCAGAGTATGATCAAGGCGCCGATGTACACGGTTGAGTCAAGGGTGCCCGGGGCGTACGAAACTACCCTGGCCATCCTTGGTAAGTCTTGGCTATGATGCACTCGGCCCGAAGAAAACCTCGTGTAGTCTTGTAACTATAAGCCATATAGGCATAAAGGACAAGAGGCTGCGAAAAAAACTGGTTGTTGGCAAATCTGGATGGGAGGAGATAGTCTTGTATGGCCAATATGCCCTCCTTGAAGGGGCAACCAGGGGGAAGATAAGGGCGGCACCCTCCGTTAGGGAGATGATAAGTGTCTAAAGACGGCAATGTCATGGGGCTTTATGATCGCAAGATAATTTAGGCCTGTCATACTGTCGCATGACGAAAATTATAAAGAGGCAGCAATCCAAAATAGAAAAGTTAAGATGAGATCAATGGGTTTTTACATGAAAGTGTAAAGACGTCCTGCGATTTCATCGCAAGACGACAATGTCATAAGGTTTAATTCTTGCAAAAGAGTTTATACTTATCATATTGTCGCAGAGATGTTGAAAAAATATTGATAAGACAAGATCAATGGGTCAATACATGCAAATGTAAAGATCTCCTGCGATTTTGTCGCAGAAAGAAAAAATGTAGAAAAATAATACCTTTAATTAGGAAGGCATAATAAGACCATAAAATTATTACGATAATACTCGCTGGGAAATATTGAGGCATAAGATTTTGTCGTAGAATTTCTATATTGAGGTAAACTTAATTTAATTTACAACTAATATCTAATTTCTACTCAATTTTTTTATATTGCAGATGAATAATAGAGGCAAGTATGGGAATGCATAGAATGATGAAATTAGTATTCATCTACCATATCATAAAATTGCATAGATATTATTAAATGATACGTTTATATAGATAATTAAAGTATAATAATTGTGTTGATTGATTATGTTGCAGAAAAAGAATTATTTTCTAACTCGTACAGATAAAAGCAAAAGAAATTTGCACGTCAAGTTGGAGAAACTCGTAGCAATATTACGAGAAGCAGAAAATAAATGTACAAAATTTACAAGGAAAATAAAAGGAAGAAAAAGAATTATTTGGATCCTTCATTTTCTTCATCAAATTACTTTTCATCGCCAGATTCCTCTTCTTCATCGTTATCATTATTAACTTCATCTTCATCAGATTTCTTTTCATTGCAAGACTTTTCTTCATTACCACTATTATTGTCGTCTTCATCTTCGCTATAAGAGATAATTAGATTTGGGGTATCAGCTGGAATTTCCTTTGCGAGATCGGGATATGTAGAATGAGGAATACCATGATCATCACAGACTAGTTTAACGGCGTTATTACGAACACGGATAAGGGCGTTACTAAAATTCGAAGATGAGATTTTCAATTTTTCCTTCAATCTAGAATACGTTTCATCGCGGGAAGATAGATTTCTAGCAAGTTGGCTTTTCTCTTCTCCTAGCTCATCAAATCTTTTACGATAGTTCTTTTCGGATGCTGCGAGCAAATAATAACAAATTTAATACATATAAGGATGATTCAACTAGAAAATAAATTAGTGAAATCATGAGAGTGATAACCTTCTCTTTCGGCAATCATATCTCTAATTAAGGAAGAATGACCATTTTGAAGACTAATATTTACACCTAAATTATTTTTGTCATTATCAAGAACCATTGCAGCCCAAGAAAATTTATCATCGCTAGTAATAAGAAGACGGGAGCGAATTTGGTTTTCTCTTTCAACAAAATCCTCTTTCTCACGGATAAGTCTATCCCTTTCAACTTGAACTTCAAGAATGGTTTTATGGAAATTTTATAAAGCTTCAGCTCCTTGTATAGATATATGATATTTGTCTTTGGAAAGATCATTATTACTAGCCTTTAAAGTTTTGATCTCTGTTTTAGAATTATGGAGAATCTCTTTGAATATGTGGGTAATATCTAAACAAGATCTGTAATCAATTTCTAAGAGACGAAACTTAGATCTGAGTTCATCTATGGAAAGGGAATTAATATTGGAAGGATTATTTAAATAATTATTAAGAAGTTCTAGAAGAGTATCATTGTCTATCGGTTCAGGAAAAGAGCGAATGGTTAAAGCCTCATTAGTGAGACCATAAACGTCTGCAAGAATGATAAATCAAGTAAGAAAAGATAGTGAAACATATAATTATGAAGAAAAATAAGAAGGTTATCATACCTAAGAGTTGTTTGTTAACAGTATCAAGATTGGATACTTTGAGCGATTGTTGAAGAAGATTATTCTCAAGTTCTTTATTCTTCTCGTGAAGATTAGCAAGTTCAGCTTCCATTTGCTCATTTTTCTCGCGAAGTTTAGAAGATTCAGATTTTAGTTCTTCATTCTTTTGGAAAAGAACAACATTCTTCTATTGAGAAAATTAACGCCTATTGTCTAAATCAGAAGCAACAGCAAAAGAAGCTCTTCCAACCTGCGATAGAACTATATAAGTCAAAATCTAGCAAAAATATCAATAGATACATAAAAAGGATGAACAAGTAGAAACATATCAGGCTGCCAAGTGAATTTAAGAGACTTGGAGTCAGCGTTCTTGAAACCCCGCGAAGGGAATCACTATCAGCTAATATGGGAGCATCGCAGACTTTTGCGAGGGACTGGGATATTCCATTAATAGCTTCATCTCCATACTCATTTGGGATACCAAATGTATTACTGCCAAAAAAATTGGATAGTTGAGCCATTGCAGACTCAGAAGAAGAAGAATCCTTCATGGAAGCAACATTATTATAAACGCCGAAATTATCATCATCATTGTCCTTATCAAAATCAACACTTAAATTTTCTGGAATAGGTTGAGGAGTTGAAGAAGAAGGGAGTTGGGTTTTTCTTCTCTTTAAGGGAGGATCGTCAAATTCATCACTGCGAGGAGCATCATGCTTCCCATTGGGTGGGGCATTGGATCTTCCCTTGCGATCATTTGAAGATTTCACCTTGGTTTGTGGTTTCATTGGTTCTAATTCTCCAATTACCTGCGAGCACAGATAAAGATAAGAAAAAGAGGCAACAATATATTGTTAAGATTTATAAAGAAAATATTTCTTACTTCATCTGTGAGTAATTAAAGAGCTGAACGAGTGGCAGGTTTTCTAAACTTCTCATAATAGGCCTTCAATCTCTCAATCTAGTAAACAAGCATAATCAGCGAGAGCCTAAAGATGTGAAAATCAAAGAAAAATAATAAAAATAACTTGTTATGTGAAGAACATACTTCTTTATCTTTCTCAGGCCAATAGAACACCCATGGTTGGTATTCCACGAGATTTCCAGGAAAGGCATGAGTGCCAGAAATATACGAACCCTTTAAAATCAGAGGAAAAATAAACCACTTGTCATCGGTAGAATGGCGAGGACCTTGATTAGTATTTGTATGCCAATCTATATCTAGCATAAGAGCTTTATCTTCAGCAATCTTATCTTTCTTTTTCAAACGGACACCCCAGCAAGTGTGATCTCTCTTCATAGGGATTATGTCATAGTTGATGAAGAAATTATCCACAGTATACATCGCGGGAATGATTGGAACATCTTTGAATTGAGGATTCTTCGCAGCATAAGGGTAGCGAGATCCTTTATTGGCGCCGCGAGAGGCATATTCAAGTAGTAATCGAATACAATCTCCACCCAGTTGATATACTGCTCGTGAGAATTTCTCGTGAGAAATTATTTCATAAAATAAGGGGAGATCCGGGTCATAGAGAGGAATTGGAAGACCAGCGTCAAGTTGACCTAGCGATACTATAACTTTCTCGTGAGAACATTGATGATCAGAAAATAATTTGATGGAAAGCTCGAATTTAGAACTTTGATTTGGAATCGTAGACAAAGTAAAACCTTTACTCTTGAGTTTTTCTCGCATCTCACCAAAAGCAGCCAAATTTTTAGCACCAGCAACAACCATTTTTTAAGTATGGGAATGAAGAAAAAGGTTGAAAAATAAGATAGGAATCATAGCGATAACAGACGCGCAATTTACGGAAGAACAGTAAACTTGCAGAGAAATTACGGAGAGAAATAAGAAGAAAGTAAAAGAGGAAAAGTAAAGAATGAAAGGAGTATTTATAGAAGAAGAAATTTCTCGAAGAAGACGAATGCAATAAATGCTAAGAAAAGACATGAACGGTCAGATCGCGGCGGTTAGAGAGGACTTGTCATAAATTTATTAGAGGAGAGAATATGTGAAAACAGCTGGCGAAAGATACAGAAATGTGTCAGAACAGAGAAATCTGAAGAGATAAGTAGTTGCAGCATTTTAAAATTCTCATGATCTTCTCTTCTTCGTAGAAAAGACATGAGAAGAGGCAAGATGTCGGACCAGAATATCGCTACGACACTTCTCTGCGAGATTAACAACACTTCCCAGCGAGCGTCACCGCAAGATCTTCAACTACACTTTGCGAGTGTCACAAAAGAAGTCATAAGAGCGATGTAATAACTGACGATTGAAGAAAACATGAGAAAAGCATGTTTATCCCGCGATGGTTATAAAGCTTGCGAGAATGAATATTGTAACTATCGCGGTACAATCGCTGAACTGACTCGAAATAAGAGGAAAACTTAGCTGTCATCCACTATGTAACTACCCTATAAATATCGACCCAATATGTCCAGAAGAGGATGATGTATTGTAATCTTGAATTCTTCCATTTCTGTAAATATTTCTGAGAACAAAATAATAAAGTGTCGTTTTTAATCTTCAATTGTGAGTTGAATATAGCAAGATCATAACAAGGGTGTAGTTTGGGATTTCCTGCAACTACAAACTCATCACGTATTACTAGCTTATTTTCGAAATTATATGAAAGAGTTTTGATGCTTGTTTCATTGGTTTCAATCTTGGTTTTGAGAGAGGAAATGGAAGTTTTAAGTTAAATAAGATCTTCCTTTGTAAGTGGTTGATTTTCCATTGAACCTTAGGAGGATAAAACGAAGATTGTTGATAAAAACTTTTAGGGTTTGAGTTGCGGAAGCAGTTGTAAGGATCTATTTTGAGATAAAAATCAAAAACTATATATCTGATACCAACTAGTGTAGCAAAGATAAGGGTTGATAAAGGGGAAACCAAACTAGTTGCTGGGATGCGAAGAGAGTTTAAGTTTCTTCAGAAACTTAATAAATCTGATTCAAGGATCAAGATTTTAGAATTAAAATTTGATAATAATATTGATAATAAGAGTTGTTCTCAAAAACAAGAAGTCAAAGCCTTTAGATAGGTTCACAAGAACCGACTAAACAGAAAATAAAAGGAAATATAAACAAACTAGGAAAGAAAAGACTTGCAAGGCAAGTAAACTAAACAGACAGATGGGATCAACTGTTATAGTTGATACATACGCAAATGATCAACAGTTATAGTTGATACATAAACAAGGGATCAACAATCATTGTTGATATAGAGAAAGATGTACTACATCACTTTTGCTATTTGGTGGAGTGAAAGAAATAAGTTGCTTAATAGTAAGAGTTCTAAGCAACAGATTATGGAAGTAACAGCTTTATTATTCAATTGACCAAAAATGCAGTTATTTTTACGTCTTTTTTTTCACTCGAAATTCTTTGCAATTGGGATGCTATCTTTTGATGCATCCATGAAACTCTAAAATTTAGTCATTAGTCTAGTGACTGTTTTCTCCTTTTTATCCACTCCTTGAGACGGGGTAACTCTGGATTATGAATATGCAACACTATCGTATAATATTGCATGTGTCAAATAGCCTTTCTTGTCTCGGCCTTCTTGGCGCTTCATCGTCGGACTATGCAGCTTCATTGGCGAGGCCACTAACTCCAGTATTGTGTCATCTTTGCGCCTCACTATTGGGAATGCTAACACACCACTACAAGGAGAACCGGAAGGAAAATAAAAATATATATAAAAGTGGTTTATATAATGATCAAGTTAGTAAACAACCAAGATTGTCATCTCTTTTTATTTTGAATAAAACTTAGGTCTTAGCCAAGGTCTGGCCAATGCAAATGTAACAATGACGTTTCCAAATGCGACATTGTTAGCCATTGCTCAGCAAAAATAATGTAAGTGATGGACTTAACATATGAAGCTGAGCCAGACAGCATATCAAGACATGATTGGCATGACATTACTTGGATGTTGGCATCAAATGAGTTAAGTGCATGGCCGATATAAATATAGTGCTAAGTTGGATACATATTGGCTCATGCCAAGTTAAGTGTAGCGCGATGTTGGCTGGATGTTGGACAAATCTATCAGCAGCGAGTGGTGTGTGCATCAAAAGCATGCCATAGAAAAAGAGATGGATGAGACGGTTATAAAGACACTTTTTAACCAAGTTCAACATAACCTAACCGTTTAATACAAATATAGCATCAATTGGCTTGACAACACAAAAGGTGGTAGTTGAAAAGAAAATTAGCGATTAGGAAAACTACCTATGAAGATGTGTCTATCTGTAGGATGTGCAAGAGGTTGCACGTAAGATTTTTCCTGATATATAAGCATGTATATATAGCCTAGAGACTAATAGATTTAGGGTTATTCTATTTGTAGAAGAACTACTGATTTGTAAATAGAGTTAGGTATTCACCAAGAGGGTGAATCACCTGTTTAGTCCATGTGATGGACAAGTTTTGTAATTTTCCTTTATTGCAGTAAAATGAGTTTGTTGCAGTATATCTCTGCCCAAAGTGTTCTTATGTTTCTTATTTGTATGACATTGTCAAATGGAATTGATGCATGAAATATTTCTTATGCTTATGGGGGCATAAAGAGTTAGGGGGAAAGAAGATGAAGACATATGTTGTGTAAATCCTTAAGAGTGAAGGCAGATGCATACTTTGATGCAAGTGTGCAAGGATGAGTACTTGCTGGTGAAGTTGATTCACCGAACTGCAAAGTATTATCGGTCATGTGTCATGGAATATTTTAGGCCATTAATTGGGCTTGTGACAGCAGGAATCGGAGCTGTGTTTGGGGACACGGTTCTTGATTTTTCTCTCTTTTACTCAAGTTGGTGTCATTTGTTTGTCGAATTCAGTGACTAATTTTTTGGGTTCAGTTAGTATTGAGAGTAGAAGAAGTTGGTATTATGTGGAAACATCAATTGGAATGAACTTTTAATCTTTATGTAGAAAAATGCCATGAAAGTTCAAGACAAAGGTGTTTGAATTCCTTCCCAAAGTGTTAGACGAACATGCGAGAATCATTTGAAACTCGTTTTTCAAGTGATTGTATGACAAAACTAAAGACTATGATGACTTCTATGGTGCAAGTTAGGTGTTGAAGTCCATGTTTCTCCCAAGTATATGAAGATTAAGCATTTGGAATGCATATTTTCGCAGTGTTATCAGTAGTGAGTACATTACATATGTTGTAATAGGAACTCTTTAAAAATTCCTGAACTCAAATATGATGTTGTCCTTTGCAGTGGAAAATAAGATTAAGAACCTACCTATCCGATCGAATTGAAGGTGTCTCATTGTATCCAGTTTGGTGGAAGATTTAAGTAGCCTCTCTTGAATGCATGTACCTTGGTGGTAATGCAAAGTCTGGTTGTGAACCATAATTTTTGTGGAAATGTTATGCCATAAAATAAGAATTGGATGATCAATTCTTGTCTAGCATAAATCTTATGAAAAGGCTGATGAAAGAAACACGAGTTAGGGAAAAACCGATATACCACGGTCTTTCATTTGCAAAGAGTTCTTTTTTGATGCTAGATGCACAGAAGGAGTGTGATTGCACTTGTTTTATGAAAGTGGGATCGATATTCTTGGTCAAGGGTTTCCAAAGACCTGCATTTGATCATAACCACATGCAAATATTCTTTTCAACTACAAACCAATATTGCTACTAAGGTGATTTTGGAGAAGGGGAAAGACAAGAGTGAAACACCAAGATGGAGGAAGGAGTGGATTAAGATTGCAAGATAAGTCATGAGATGACTTATACATTGGTTTAAGGCTTGGCCAAGGCCTGGAAAATGCAAATGTAAGAGTGGCGTTGCCAAATGCGACATTGTTGGTCATTGCTCGGCAAAAAGAATGCAAGTGATGTACTTAACATATGAAGCTGAGCCAAGCAGCAAATCAAGACATGATTGGCATGACTTTCCTCGGATGTTTGCATTAAATGAGTTAAGGGCATGCATGTCCGAGATAAATGTAGCGCTAAGTTGGCTGCACATTAGCTCATTCCAAGGTAAGTATAATGCGATGTTGGCTGGATGTTGGCCAAAGCTGTCAGTTGCGAGTGGTGTGTCCATCACAATCATGACAGAGCAAGGGAGTTGGTTGAGACAGTTATAAATAGGTTTTATAACCAACTATGGCATTTCCTAACCGTCTAAGACAAGTGTAGCATCATTTGGCTTGAAAACACAAAAGGTGACAGTTGAAAAGCAAATTGGCGGTTAGGAAAACTACATGTGGACATGTGGTTATCTGTAGGATGTGCAAGTGGTTGCACAGAAGTTTTGGCCTGATCTTTAAGTATGTATAAATATCTTAGAGATTAATAAGTTTAGGATTGTTCGATTTGTATAAGAACCACTGATTTGTAGAGAGAGTTAGGCATTCACCAAGAGGGTGAATGGCCTGTTTAGTCAATGTGATGGACAAGTTTTGTAATCTTCCTTTAGTGCAATACAATGGGTTATTGCAGTACATCTTTGTGTTTTTATCTTGCTGATTTATGTGAGATTGTCAAATGGAATTGATGCATGGAAAATCTCTTATGCGGACTAGTGATACAACACGTGCGATGCACATACTTGAATTTGATTCTTTTAACAACACCAGATTAGTTAAAGATAAAATAAAATCCTAAAATAAAAATTTAATACTCTTATTTGTACTCGTTATGTAGATAATTCAAAGAGCTTTTCAAATATATAAATTTTACAAAAATCCGATGTGTATTTTGAAAGATATTAAGTTTTGTAATTTTTTAATCTTTTTTTAAAATAGTGGCATTTCTATAAATATGCAAATATTGGTGGTTTAATGTACACTTTTACACTTAAGGGCAATTCCTAAGGCAATGTACAAAATCAAATTTCTATTGAGACAGGTGGATGGTCAAATGGGTTTTTTCACTATGGGAAAGAAGTGGGTGGTTGACCGTCAAGCGCCAGGACAAAGTGCTGGCGCTCGTTGTACAACCGATGGCATTTGAACCAAGACCGCAAACAACTACTTTTAAACGGTCACCGAAATGAGTAGTTTCTACCTCCATAAATATGGCTCGAGTTTGAACTCCCAAATTCACAACAATCTTTCATCTGATCAATCTTTTCGTAAATTCAATTGCTTTCGATTTTCAACCATGAATTCTGATTTTGATGTTCTGAGGAAGATATGGAGATGGATGAAATGTTGTATGGAGAAGAGAAAGAAATGTGTATGGAGTTTTTGTGTCAAATGGATGAAGATGCAATTCAAGATAGAAGAAGGCGAAATTTTATGTTGCAATTACAAACCGGGATCATACCAAAGCCGTTAGATCCATATGAAGTTACGACTAGAAGATGGACGTGGCGGGATCGACATTTTTACCATGAAAAGATGATGCATGATTATTTTAATCATGATTGTGTCTATTCCGATGAGGATTTTCTGCGACGATTCTGTTTGGGCCGCAACTTGACGCAAAAGATTATTGACGAGCTTTGTCAGGTACAACCTTTATTTAATTATTATCAGTATGATGCACGACATGTACGAGGCTTTAGTCCCGAACAAAAGGTCAATGCGTCCCTCTGTATACTATGTTATGGGGTACCAGCGGATTCCACGGATGATTACATCCGTATTGTGAAAACAACTTCCTTTAGGTATCTCAAATTGTTTTGCAAAACAATAGTCGAGCATTTTGGTCCAACCTTTTTAATAAAGCCTACTCAGGAAGATGTTCAAAGAATAACTGCAGAAAACACCACGAGGGCTTTTCAAGAATGCTAGGTAGTCTTGAATGCATGCACTTGACATGGCATACATGTCCGGTTGAATGGGCATGTGATGGGTCGGAAAACCGACTTTGTTTATCCGCAAGTGCACGGTGTTGAAAAAGTAGACAACAACAAATGTGGTTCGTTCCCACGAGGAGTGTATCTAAAATAAAATTACTTTTAACTAATACAATCAACTTCCTAATCAATATCAATTCAAGAGGAGATTTCTGAAATGTATACTAAGAAACAAGCAAATAAATTGGATGCAAACAAAATTATTAAAGTGACGAGCAAGATGAGAAACGGTTAAGGATCCTGGAATCCTTCGTAGGCTAGGTTTACTTATGATTTATCACGAGAGTCTCTATTTTACTCATGTAAAGCGGCAACGCCTGGCTACTTAGACATGGAAGATATGTCGTTCAGATTTATTGATAATCGACTAAGGATTGTTTGATCTCGACCTAAAAGTAGAACTCCTAAACACTATGTATACATGGAACACAAAGTTGAAGAATGTTCATTAATCTATAATCAATCAGGTCTCAATGGGGTTGTCTATAGCTTACCTATGTAGTATACTTGGCATAAAACATGAAAAGATCTATAGAAATAATTACCCAATATGACATACTCAAACATAAAATTAAGCTTTTGATTTAAAGAAACTCTTGTTCATAAACACCAATAATCTAGCCTACAAATTCATCCTTTCACCCTAACAATAGTTTAGCAAACCATGGTTTTTTCAAAAGCCATAAAAACTGATAAAGGAAATAACAAGCTAAGCATAGCTGAAGAAATCTTAAATAAACCTAGTTTCTTCCCTGTAAACGGCCTCCCTGATTCTCTGTTCACTGATGTATATATAGGCGCTATAGAAAAGCTAATCTAGACCCAGCTGATAGTTGACAGGCCTAATCCAACCACCAGCTCCAGTTTCCAAATTCAGGCATTACTGACGTCCAGCCACTGCACCACTTTCTGCTTTCTGTCCTCCTAATAATTCTCGGCCACCATCACCAGTTCCCATATCTAGCCACAGCATCTCACTTTCTTTCTCCATTCACTGGCTATCCAAGTATCTTCTTTGCAGCATAATAAAATTAGCCAACACTCGGACCCCAACTTCACTTTCCATCTTCAAACATTCACTGTTACAGACCATACAACCAGTACAACTAGCACAATCTCCTCTTTTCCCTGTAGTCTCATGGTTCCCCAATTTCAGTCCTTAGAAAACTCATATTAGTTAACACACGAGCCACCTCAAAACCCATCTTCATAGCATCCTCCTCCTCTCTGTACAGATCAAGTACCTTCGCAACATGATCAAATCAGCCAACACATGAACCTTAAATTCACTGCTCGGACGATACCAAACCCTATCACAGTAATCACCCAATTCCTTTCTTGTATGCGCCTCCACTTCCTTGTTCAATGAGTTTGTAGATTTCATGAAACTAGTATCGATTAAACCCCCAAAATCTCGACCTCAACATCTGAATTCCTGATTTGCGCCATTAATAATCAGTACCGCTTTCTTCTTTGTTACTGTGCATTTTTTCTTCATTAAGAACTTTGAGTTAAACCCAATTTCAGTTTAGTTCAACACCCCCAAATTCCATTAAAAACTGTGAGATCAAATCCCTAATTGCTTGTAGTAGTCATTCCATTACCACCAAACCCATCTAAATGATTTGAAACATCTATTAGCTTATCCCACATCTCGATCTCGCACCATATTTCTTATTTTACTTCCTCTGAATGAACCATGAAATGGACTGCAGCTCCATCATTAAACTTTTTCACCTATATCCGACGATGAGACCCAGAACTGATGGCGCCATCCAGTGACGGAGACAACGCTTTTATGTCATGTGGTCGAATAAAATTTACTCTCGCACTTATATTTAAATTACAGTTAAGGTATTACAGAACATTGCACAATAGTACAAAAATTAAATAAACCTGTAGCAACCATTATACAAAAACATGAATGGATTCGTAAATTTTCCTTAGGTACGAAATGGTTAGAATTTTACCAAATTGGCTATGCGGCCGAAGGCTGCGACGATTCTTTTGGAACAAATCGTAATACCATTGGACAACTATGATTTGCTTATAAACAAGGTTGTGAAATCGTGAATCGCGGATCGAATCGTTTTTCATTTTCGAGAATCGAATCGTATGTTAAAGCGTGAATCGTAGATTCATGGTCGATTATGAATCGTAAGTATTTTTATAAACAATACGGAGTATTTAGCAAAGATCATGAATTCTTGCCAAGTTCTGGTCTCTAATAAGTATATAATGATACATTTCGTCAAACATAAACAAAAAACCGAAGTGGAACAATGGTTACAAGGCGCCCTTATGACTCAGGAGGTCCTGAGGTCGAAACTCTCCAAGTTTTCGTTTTGTTCATTTTTGAGAATCTGTATGAAAAGTCAAGAATCGTAGTCAAACTGCTTTGACTACGAATCGTTTGACTACACGATTCATAGCAAAAACGAGTCAACTGTGCGATTTGAATCGATTGTGAAGAAAATGAATCGAATCGTGCGATTCAAATCGTGAATCGTGCGATTCAAATCGTGAATCGTGCGATTTTAAAAACCATGCTTATAAAGAGTACTCGTTATATAGAATAAAATGAATGTTATAATGAACAAAATTTAAATAAAAAAGTTTGTTTGGAAAACAGAAATTATGGTTTTGAAAAATAAACATACTTGAGAAAAAAATGTTATCAGCTGTAAACAATATCTAAGCTTTAAGTGCAATAATGGTCCAAGTCCCATCAGTTCAATACAGACCTATAAACATTTTCCAAATGGCGTGTAGTCCTAATTGAAAGCCTAATATACCTACAGAAATTAACACAGCCAAGGCAGCGATACAATAGAGTTTTGGTTCAGGCAGTCCACTTAATATTTAAAAAAAATGTGCAAATGATGCTCAGAATGTAAAGGATCCACTAGCAATCAAATTAGCCAATACTACGCTATGTTTTAAGTTCAGGTCATCATTAACAAACCCCATACCCTTACAACACAAACTAATAAGTATATATATTATCTATAGTTTAATTTAGAGGGTTTGCGGGTGATAGAAGATGATTTAAGTGAGTAGTGTAGTTGACATTATGACCCATTAACCATAAAATTTTCAACTTTACAACAAATTTCCCTCACAACTCGTTATAATTACCAAAACCTTATGCATTTTCTAACCAAAACTCAAAATTAAGTGGGGTCAAGGGACCCCATTTGTCCCTTGTTGCCTCCGTCCCTGGCGCCATCAAATTCCAATCCCATTCATTTGTATTGATCCACAAAGTCTTCATCTCATTTTCGTCTGAACTTGGAAGATACAGAAATGAGTTCCATTTGATAACAAAAAAGAGTTTTTTTTTTTTGTAAATGAGATGTGAGAATTAAACACACCACAGATGTGGTTACCTTCATCACTAGTGGGTTGGGCGCGATTGCATCACATACGTGAGATGGCCTGAGCCTTGAGTGATGCTGATATAGGAATACCAGGCCAATCAAATTCAAGGTTCTTGTGCAGTAAGCAGCAAACATTGGTCCTTGTAGTCGCAATCACCAATTAAGACATTTATCTTCCAAGTGATCGAACTCCTTATAATTCCTAGAAATGAATTAAACCAATGTTATTAGAGAAATATAGAGTCCAAGCTAATGTAAATATGGGAGTAGAATGTCGCACTTTCGTGCATATCAAATTCCCCCACACTTACATTTTGCTAGTCCCGAGCAAAACATAAATTAGACCCGCGTAACAGCTGATCATATACAAAACTTCAAGACCCGCTCAATAGCTGGTCATCATGATTTTTTTTTGATTTTTTTAGAGACCCGCTCCATAGCCGGTCATAATATGATAAAAATAATAATAATAGACCCGCTCCACAGCTGGTCATGAAATGATAACAAAACATAAAAGTAGACCCGCACCACAACTGGTCATAACATGAAAGCGAATAACCTACAAAATCTAAAGTGTTAACCGCTCACCCACACTTAATCATTACATTGTCCTCAATGTAATTGAGTTGTCCAACGTAAAATTCAAGGTGGGAAAATTCACAAGCAAACAAATAAAAGATTAAAGAGTAAAGGGAACAAAACTGATGGGTTGACTTCCACAAAGCGGGTGATATTTGTTCCCTGTTTGCACGCAGCAAGTAATCTCAAATAAAGTAAAGGTGAAACACAACGGAAACCTGCCAAGCATATAAATAAAGTCTGAAAAGTTTGGAATCAACCAAACATATCAGGTTAGCTGCACATAAGAACATGTGAAGACTATAATCAGCCAAGAATATGTGAAGATCCACTCCTTATGCAAAACAATCCATAAAAATCAAGTCATACTTTGTCGGGATCTTTAAACCATTCACACCAACAAATACAGATTGTTCAATAGTGCGTATTTGAAGCACAAACTCTAAATTTGGTTCAAGATCGACTAAAATATTTTCAGTGGACAAACTATCTTCACTAGAAATAGGAGAAATCAATGCGCTAACCATTACAATAGGCATAATAGCATCACACTTAGCAAAATGATTTAAACATATATCTAGTGGTTCACGTTCATTAATATCAACAACATTTAAATCTGGTGTTAGGTCAGGGGAAATAAATTTCGTTGTTAAGTTACCTATATCACCCAAAGGTGGACGCAATGCATTGACAATGTCAATTAGCATGGGGTCATCGAAATCTGCAAACTAGTCTAAATAGGTGGATATTGGTTCAAAATCAGCAGTCCAAGTTAACTGCCATGTATAAATTGGCTCCACATTCAAAGTCAGTCTAGTTCTAGACCGTTTTCAAACCATTCCTTTGATGATAATGTTAGAGAGCGAGCCAATGCTCTCTATCAGGAAAATCTCCAAAGATTTTACTCGAACACATATAACCTAGGGTGGTCGAAACACCCTAACTATTCATGGTCTAAGGGTCGATATCAGGACCAATCAAGTATCAACATGTCATTAGGTTTCATACAAACAGATCCTAGTTTGGTAGAAAGTTTAAAGTTGTTGACACAAAATACTTTACAACTTAGTCAAGACATGAGGCAATTTTCTCAATTCCGTCAAAGTGCCTCTCAATTCCAACAGACTACCCAGAAGTCGATAACGAACTTGGAGTATCAATTAGGACAGTTTTCTAGCCAGCTAAATACGAGGAATAAGGGAACCTTCCCTAATCAGCATCGCACAAATCCAAAAGGTACATTTGAGGTGAACCAATCTGGAGTTACACATTTATATCATGTCCAATCTATTACCACTTTGAGAAGTGGTAGAGTAATAGGTAATCAGGATCTGATTCTTGAGGAAACTGAGCAAATCAAGAACCCTCCCTCAACTTCCCAGGCTTATCCTTCTAACAATAATGAAATCAGTTTGAATGAAAAGGATAAGCCTGAGGTTTCATACATTCCTCGTACTTCTTTTCCTCAAAGATTATTACCTAAAACAGAAGAAACTCACAACAATGAGATTCTAGAAGTGTTTAAGCAAGTTAAAGTTAACATTTATATGTTTGATGCCATTAGACATATTCTATCTTATGATAAAGTTTTAAAAGATCTTTGCACTGTAAAATGAAAATTGAATGTGAAGAAGAAAGATTTTCTCACTGAACAGGTCAGTTCCATTATCACTTATAATACACCACCGAAGTATAAAGATCCTGGTTGTCCTACCATATCTTATGTTATTGGAGACCAGACCATTAAGCATGCATTGTTAGATTTAGGTGCAAGTGTGAATCTTCTTCCATATTGTGTGTATAAGCAACTTGGGTTAGGTGAGCTTAAACCCACTGGTGTTACACTTCAGCTTGCGGATAGGTCCGTAAAAGTACATAAGGGTTATCGAAGATGTGTTGATACAAGTTGAGAAGTTTTACTTTCCTGTCGACTTTATTGTCTTAGATACACAGCCTATTTCTAATCTTAGTAGACAAATTCCGGTTATATTAGGTAGGCCTTTCTTGGCCACTTCAAATGCTATTATTAATTGTCGGAATGGTGTTATGGAGCTTTCTTTTGGTAATATGAAAATGAAAATAAATATGTTTAATCCTTATAATTCTGTTTTGGTCTCTGATGTTGGTGAATCCGTTTGCATGATTGAATGTGTGGATGACTATTGTAGTGATTCTTATTTAGAGGATCTCTGAGAAAATTTTGAAAGAATTGCAGGGGATTTAACTGAAGGTGACTTCTTGGGTGTTAGTTTATACAATTTTGCTGATTCTAAAGATCATGTTATGCATGATATTGTTGCTGCATTTAGTCCTTTTATTGATGCATCTAATACTTCTCTAGAAGCATGTTGTTCTAACGACTCGATTCTCCTTGCCATAGCAATAATTTTGGCATCAGATTCAAACTTGATATCAACTCTGTACACACCACTCTTATTAGGTACATATTTACTAATGGGTTCCTTAATGTCCCATTCCTGAGTTTTTTCATCTACTTCATGCAAAAATTTATACCCCAAATCAGCACTCTTTTCCTAAAAATTACCCCCGCATAATGCTTCTACCATGGCCATAGTTTTATGATCTAATCCCTCATAGAGAATCACAGTGAGTCTCATGGTATCAAATCCATGGTGTGGACATTGCAACAAGATATCATGTAACCTATCTAAGTAATCATAGAGAGACTCTCCTTCTTGCTGTGAGAAACTATTAAGACTTTGACGTAAAGCCGTGGTTTCATGCCTAGGGAAATATTTATGCAAAAATAACTTCGTCATCGCATCCCAAGTGTGGATGGAATAAGACGGTAATGCATCAAGCCACAATTTTGCTTTATCTTTCAAAGAGAATGAGAATAATCTCAATCTAAAATACTCATCGGTCAAGTCTTTAATTTTCACAGTACCACATAGTTCCTCAAAGTCCCTAATGTGGTAATTATAGTTGCAGGAAATCCCACACTACACCCCTCACAACAATTCATACAATCAAATCATTTTTAGATCAATAATCATAATTTTTATTGATTAATCTCACAAATTTTATAAGGTAAAAAGGAAATGAAGCTAAAGAATTAACAACCGCTCTGGACTTTCTCTCTCCTAATGACTTGCTCAATACTCAAAAAATATATCTCTCTCCTTACGCCTGTTCAACTCTTTATATAGGAAATTACATAGTGGTTGACAGCTAATTTGTCATTTATTTTAGGATCTGACTTGCGATATTCTCGTAAGAGTTCTATTGTTAATCTTCGAAAATACTCTAATCATCGCAGGGTCATCACACTTTCTCATGTTTCTTCCATCGTCATCTGTCACATCATTCTTCAAATCATTCTGCGACGCTCGCAAAGTGTTGTTGATCAAACTTCGCAAATGTGTCCTTCTTGCGATATCCTGAGCCTACATCTTGCCTCTTCTCATGTATTCTCTGCGAATGGGGAGAATGTCATGAGAAACTATTTTTCAAAATGTCGCAGCTGTTCATCTTCTCATTCTTCATCTTTTTCTACTGACAAGGCTCCGTGAACTAAGCTTAATTGTCTACACGTGTTGATTATTCCTTCACTCACCGACATATTTAACATTAACCGGTCATCTTCTCTTGCCTATTTAAAGAGAGATCTGGTGGAAGGATAATCTTCTTTTTTACTTAATCTTTATCTTCTCCATCTTCATATTCTCTGCAAATCTTCTTCATCTGCAATTTTTCTTTTTTTATCGATTCATTATTCTGCTACTGTTCTTTCTTGCTTTCATGGAATCACCAAGGTTAGTTTTTCTTTTTCTTCTTTTGATTTTGCTGAAACTAATTTGATTTTGTTTTACTGAAATCATCTTGTTTGTTCTTTGTGTAATTCCCATACTGCTTCTGTTTCAGCAAAAGCACTTCCAGTACTAAATTTACAATTCAAAACCCTAATGGTCCTAAAAGTTCGCAACTCAAGGTTCCTGCGAGAAAAAGAAAGTCTGCAAATGACAAGTTAGTAAGAAACACGATTCTTTTCAATAACAATATTGTTGCCTCTATTTCTTATATGAGTTGTGATTCGCAGGTTGATGGAGATGCCACTAAACCTACAAAAAAATCTCACCAACCTAAAATCGTTGAAACTTCTGTTTTCTTTCCCAAACTTGCTATTTCAGTCTCTTCTTCGCAAACTGAACCTCTACTTCCTGTTTGCGAAAATATCGCAACAAATTCTGATGTTTTAACTAATTTTTCTATGGATGAAATTCCCATTGCGAAGCCTATCGCGAATGAAATCTCTTATTCTCCTATGAACAACACTTCTCAAATTCATTCCACCACAATCTCAACCATTAATCTGCCTCAAACTTTACCCTCAAATGATATTTCTATAACAAAGAATGACGATCATCAACTTTCTGTTATTGCTACTTATTCATCTGAGTCTCTCCCATTTTCTAGGGAAACTATGGACGGAATGAATATTGCCTTCAAGATTTTATCTGATATTTTAGATGATGTCAAGAAATCATCTGTGGACCCTGCCAAATCTGGTGTCTATGAAATTTTAGGTAAATATTTTGGTTCTGATATGGTATTTTCACAAACATACTTAGAGAAAGAGATTGATGTTTTGAAGGAGGATCTTCAAGCCAAGACTTTAGAATGAAACACTCTTCGCTTTGAAAATCAGAAATTTCAAAATGTTTCTTTGGACTACGAACTTCTTCGCAAGAAGAATGATGAATTAAAAGGTATGAACTTATCATCTTCATTATTAACTTGCCTCTTAACAAATTCGTTCTTTCCATGTTGTTTATTCTTAAAATTCCTTTTTCACTTGTTAAGCTTTAATCCAGAAACAAATAATAGAAAGATATCAGTTTGAATCTGCTGCTAGAAATTTGCGTTGATAGAGATATTTGGATGGATCAGTATAACCAATTAGATAATATTCATACATATTATGTTGATCAAATAGATAATCTTACCAAATAGAATACTCAATTAGTTCAGGAGCAAAACTCATTAAGTAGCAAAATATCTCGTCTCTCTTATTCTTTGACTAAAGCTAACTTAGAGATGGAAACTTTATCAGATGAAAACAAAACTATATCTTAGGAGAAGCGAGCTCTCTTAAATATGGTGACGTTCTCTTCGCATTAATTGTTCTTCAAAAAGTATGTGATAATCAAGAACAATATCTTCGCTCGCTGAAAAATGAACTTAAAGAAGTAACTGAATCATCTATTACTGAGAAAAATACACTTATGCAGGGTAGGATAATATTAAATATAAAAGAAAATGAACTCCAAGAACAATATTCCAAATTAGAAGAATCTTATTCTTCTCTTGCGAAGGAAAATACTTTTCTCATTTCTTAGGAAAAGAATTTAAAAACTCGACTGAAGGGTTTAGTTGGAGATAAATTTGATGATACGATGAATCATTGGGAGAATACTTGCTTGGCATTAATTCAAAATATAATTTCGCAATAGGAAGGTAGTCATTTTGACTACCTCAACCATTTTTTATTTGTTAAATTTCCTTGCAATATTCTCTTACGAAGTACTCGCCCAAATAATTTTTGTTCTTATTTTTCATAGAATCTGAAAGAAAGCTTCATACTTTTATTTCTACTTTGGATTCTAAACTTTCCAAGCTTCGCAAATAAAATGGATTACTTGCTGCTCACCTTGTCCGTTCTCGCGATCGAGCAAAAAGAAAATATGACTATCTTGCTTACTTCAAAGACATGGAGATTAGAAATCGTGACAGATCTTTCCTTCGCCAGGCTCATCTTAGTGCTGAAGTTCTCGTGAATGAGATTTTGTTGTCCAAATTTCTTCCTCCTATATGAATCAAACCTCTGGAAGTAGATGAAGATGAAACTACTCTTTCTTCCGACAGTGACCTTGATTATGAAAGTTGCGGTGAAGATAGTGTTTCTCAAGAACATTTAGAAGAAGAAGAAATCCCTCTTAAAGAAGGAGTTGTTGGTGATGAAACAACTTCTGGTGATAAGCCAAATGAGGGAGAAGCTGGAGCTAGAGTCGACCAGAATAAGGAAAACACTAGCAAAGAGGATAAAGCAGATGAAGACGAGAAAATTGGCGAAGAGGATAAAGCTGGCGAAGACGATACTAAAGTTTGAGTTCTAGTTTTATTTTCTTGAGTTACTCTTTCTTTTCTTGCGAACGATGTACTTTAGACCATTTTTGAATTCAGTTATACTTTTGGTATTTTAAGTACTTGCCTATTTTCTTGCGAGAAAGATAATGTCATCTTGTTTATTAATTCCCATACTTGCCTCTAATTATCTTTCTTACGATGAATGATCTGCATAAAAAATAGTTAGTATTTATAAATCTTTTGTTCTGTTATGTGGTCTTATTTTGCCTTCCTAGTTAAAGGTCTTATTTTGCCATCCTTTTTATTTTGCGACAAAATCGCAGGACGTCCCTACACTTTCATGTAGAAACCCATTGATCTTGCCTTAACTTTTTGTTCTTTTGTATTTTTGTTGCGACAATATGACAGGCCTAAATTTTCTTGCGAAATAAAATCCCCATGACATTGCCGTCGTGCGATGAAATCGCAGGACGTCTTTACACTTTCATGTAATGACCCATTGATCTCGCCTTATCTTCTCTTTTGTATTATTGCCTCTTTAGGAATGTTGCACAAATATGACAAGTCTTAATACTCCCATGAGTAAAAAGTTTCATGACATTTGCGTCTTAAGACACTTATCATCTCCCTAATGGAGGGTGCCGCCCTTATCTTCCCCCTGGTTGCCATTTCAAGGAGACATACTTCTGCCATACAAGACTAACTCCTCCAATCTAGTCTTGACAACAACCAGTTGTTTTCGCAGCCTCTTATCCCTTTTGCCTATATGGCTTATGGTTTGAGACTGCACCCTAAGTGGGTTTTTCTTCGGGACGAGTGCATCATAGCCAAGACTTTCCAAGAATGTCCAGGGTAATTTCATACGCCCCGGGAACTCTTGTCTCAACCGTGTACCTCGGCACCTTGATCATACTATGAACCCATTAGGAGATCTCTTATTACCTTAGTCGCCCAACTCTAGTCATATGCTCAAGTTAAGAATCCAAGGTGTCTCTCCTGGATGGGCTTTCATTGACCCCAAATCTCCATGACTCAGGTTCCAGCAGCGGTGTAACCTTATCGCTGATCCATGCAACAGATACCCCCTTCTATGACGTTGTTGATGGTGGGTTTTCATTTAAAGGCTAAAATTGTAAAAGCCAAAAAATTGTGCGCTAACATCTTGTAAAAGATAAAGTCATTAATGAGTGATGGATACTACTTCACTTTATTAATTCACTTAGGATTGAGCATGTGGCAACAATCACATTCTGTGAATAAAATACGAAATTCATCCAGGTTGGAGCATGTAGCAACAATCCCGTAGTTGCAGGAATTCCCACACTACACCCTACTTAAGAATCTATCAATATTTATGACATAATTTGAAGATTAAGAACACTTTTTCATTAATATGACCTTAAGGAATTACAGAAATCAAGAACACAAAACACTTAACAAAGATTTTTCTCTCTCCTAAAAACTTTCCTCACCCTCCAAAATTCATCCCCTCTCTGGAACTATTCACCTCCTTTATATAGGTATTTACATAGTGGATTACAACTCATGTCAGCTCATTTTCAACTAAGATTCCCTTCAATTCCGGATCTGAGTTCTTGCGATAAATCGCAACTGGCACCGCCTTTATCTTTCGCAGGTTTTATTGATATACCGCAAACATGTCACACTTTCTTCGTGTTTCTGTCGTTTTCAGTCATTACGTCATTGTTTAAGTCATCTTCGGATGTGTCGCAAAATATCACTGATGTGCCGCAGAGTAATTCGTTTATTATCGATACATCGCAGAACAATTGTTTATTTCGCAGGAATATTGTTGTGACAATATTCTTCCCCTACATCTTGCCTCTTCTCATATCTTTTCTGCAAAGAAGACAAAGATCATGAGAAATTAAGCTTCTTAATTTTCCGCAACTCCTTATCTTTTACCCAACAAAGTTCCCTACTTTACGCTTTTACTATTGACACACGTCGATCTTTACCGTTTTACCCGGTTACCCATCCTTCATCTATAAATACCATTCCACTCGAGTGTATTTATTTCTTCTTTCACCTTCTCTTTTTTCTTTAAAATCTTTTTTGTCTGCAACTTTTTATTTCCTGGTATTCTTCCTGCTGCTGCTTTAATGGAGACTCAAAGGTATGTTCTTATTTTCCATCTTTTTTGTTATGTTTTCTTTATTGCCCTCTTTTCTTCATAATCCCCATATTCTATCATCTTTTTCAGTAACACCACTTCTCAAACCAAAATTACTATCAAGAACCCTAACCCTAAGGGTTCTCGGAAAAAAAGCGTTGGGAAGACGAAGAGATCTAAGAATGATAAGGTAGTAAGAAACACTTATTCTTTTGAAATAACAATATTGTTGCCTCTGTTTGTTACCTACATTATTATTCGCAGAACGAAGAGAATGTTCCCAAACCTCTTAAGCGTTCGCGTCAAGTTAAAACTCTTTCAGATGAAGTGGATATTCTCGAATTTTTACCTGCAAAACCTGTCCCATCGCAAGATAAATCTTCTTCTTCTCCTTGCGTGAATATCAATACCCATATTATTTCTTCATCAACCTCTAATGAAGTTATCAATACTAGCATTCCTATCTCTGATAATCCTGACATTTTGGAAACTGCGATAGATGAATCTATGATAGTTGGAAATAAATCTGCAACAAATGAAGCTGCGGTGAATGTAACCAACGTAAATGAAATAACAGTTAACGAGGCTGCAGCAAATGAAGTCGTAGATAATGAAATTGTGGTAAACAAAGCTGCAATAAAGGAGGTTGCGGTGGATGATGATGCGGTGAATGAAACTATAAATGCGACCAATCAAATTCCTTCTTCCACTCTTACTATTGCCAAATCCCCTTCTTCTACTTCTCTTCCTTCTTCCCAATAAATAGCAACAGGGGTTGAAGCTTCTTTTCAAGTATTATCTGAAGTTTTGAACGATGCTATGAAATCTTCTTCAGATCCTGCGAGACAGGATATTTATATGATTCTAAGCAAGAATCTTGTGTCTTGCGGTTCTTCATCTTCGTTAACTTCTTTAGAAGATGAGGTTGAAATTTTGAAGAAGAATCTTCAAGCCAAAACTTTGGAGTGTGAATTTCTCGATCATAAGAAATGATGATCTAAAAGGTATAACTTTCTTGTCTTTACTTTTGCCTCTGTAAATCCTTGATTTTTATGTACTCAATTTTCCCTTATTTATTTGTTGATGTATATTTAGCTTCAAAACATAACCAATTAATGAAGATATTTGAGTGGGAAACAATCGCTGAGGAAGCCCGCACTGGGAAAGAATCTTGGAAGAATCAATTTGATAATTTGAATATTCTTCATACATATTCACTTGACGAGATAAATAACCTTAAGAATGAGAACAACCAACTAACTCATGAATGCGATCAACTAATTCATGAACGTGATTGTCTAAATAACGAAGCCTCCCAACTTTTATATTCGCTGAATCAAATTAATTTGAGGGTGGAATCTTTATCGGATGAAAACAGAGTTTTATCTCAAGAGAAACGTAGTTTTGTAGATACAACAAAGGCTTATTCGCAGCAACTAGACAATCTTCAAAAAATTGTGTAAGGACCAAGAGCAGTCCTTCAAGCATCTTGAAAGATGAACTTAAAAAGAAAAGCTGAATCATCTGCATTACTGAACAAGAGAAGCTTATTAAAGGAAGATTAGCTCTAAGTGTAAAAGTCAACAATCTCAAAGATGATTATTCTCGACTGAAGGAAGAAAATGTTTATCTTCGCAATTATGAAAAAAGCATAAAATCACGTTTAAAAGGTAAGATTGGGGATAGTTTTGATGATGCCATGGACCGATGGAAGAGTTGCTTCTTTACTATAATTCACACTTTATCTTCTCAAAAGGAAGGTAGTCATTTTGACAACCTCATCTATTAATTACTTCATTGTATTTTCTCATCTTATTTTTCGCAAAAATTCTCTCTAACATGCAATTTTTCTTTCGCAGAATCTGAGAAGAATCTTCAAGCTTCAATTTCGGATCTATCTATGAGATTATCCAAACTTCGCAAAAAGAACACCGCGCTTTCCAACTCTCATAACAGGGCATTGAGAAGATTTGACTATCTTGAATACTTTAAAGATATAGAGATCAGAAATCGGGAAAAGAATTGCCTCCGCAAAGCTCATTTAGGCGCTGAGGTTTTCATAAATAATGTTCTACTCTCTCATTCTCTACCTCCTATAAAGATCAAACCTTTAGAGATAGATGATAATGAAGTTCCCCACCCTATAGATGAAGATCTGAATTATTCAAGTAATGAAGAAGATTTTTCAGAAGACGAACAAAATCCACCTGAGAACGAAGGAAACCCTCTTAATGAAACAGAAGAACAAGATCCTCCTCATGAAGAACAAAATACTCCTCATGAAAAAATCACTGGTGATGAAAAAACTCATACTGAAAAAGATGATACTGGTGAAGATAATAGTGGTGAACAAGAATGATGAAATTAGAGAAAAATATTCTTTAAATTATCATATATTCCTGCGAGATGTTTCTGATTCTGCGAATCATTGTAATTTCCGAATTCTTCTTCTTCCTGCACTTTTTGCAAAACATTGAAGTTCTTTGTAACTGAATCACCTGCTCTAATTTATATATTTTTATTAATTATGAATTCAATCTTCATAAACTTGATTATCTTCCTTCTTTTTTATTATTTTGATTCTTCTCAAGGGAGATAATGAAATGTTATTTTATAATCCCCATATTCGCCCCTCATAATCTTCCTTGTGAATTATTTTATTTGTTACCCTTGTAAGAAATCCCATGCTTGCCTTTTGTTACCAATTTGTAGTATTATCGCAAATATTTCTGCGAAAAAATTGTTATATGCTTCGCAGATATAACTTTTCTTGTGGTCTTATTTCGCCTTCCTAGTTAAAGGTCTTATTATTCCACTTTTATGCGACAAGATCGCAGGACATTCTTACCTTTATACGTAATAATCCGTTGATCTTGCCTTATCATTATTTTATTTTCTGCGACAATATGATAAATCTAAGCCATCTTGTGAGAGATTAATTCTCTCTTTGCTTTTTAAGATTTATGACATTGTCGTCTTTGCGATTTATATCCTCTTATTATTGATTTCATTTATCTCATCTTTTGATCTTATCGCAAAAACCCATTGACCTCATCTTAACATTTCTCCTTAGGCTTTTTGGCCAGTCATGCGGCAATATGACGGGCCTAAATATTCTTGCGAATATAAAGTCCCATGACATTCTTTGTCTCTCACACGAGACAATATGACGGGCCTAAACATTCTTGAGAATATAAAGTCCCATGACATTGCCGTCTTTTTTGATACACAACTCCCTAATGGAGGGTATCGCCCTTATCTCTCCCCCCGGTTTCCCCTTCAAGGATTATACATCGGCCATACAAGACTAGCACTTTCCCATCCGGTTCTGCCAACAACCAGTTGTTTTCGCAGCCTTGTCCTTTATGCCTTATATGGCTTATCGTTACAAGATTGCACCCTAAGTGGGGTTTTCTTCTGGCCGAACACATCGTAAGCCAAGACTTGCCATGGATGGCCAGGGTAGGTTCATCCATCCCGGGCACCCACATCTCAACCGTGTACCTCGGCGCCTTGATCATACGTTGCATTCCTTAGGAGAAACTCTCGGGCGCCCAACCAGGGTATAACCTTATATAATTGGGAATCCAAGTTATCTCTCCTGGATGGATTTTCTATAATCCCAATCTCCATGACTAGGTTCCAGCAGCGGTATATCCTTTCCCATAGCCATGCAAAGAGATACCCCTTTTATAACGCACTTTAAGGACATTGCCTCTTACGGAATAGAATCCGCGAACTAAGGTGTACGCCATAAAAGTTCGTCCCGTTCTTATGATAATTGAAAGTAAAGAGATACCCCCTTATGACGCACTTTAAGGACATTGCCTCTTACGGAATAGAATCCGCGAACTAGGGTGTACGCCATAAAAATTCGTCCCGTTCTTTATATGTTTTTAGGCAATTAGTGCCCGTCTTATTTGCATTTAATTTTTTAATTATCTCGCAAATTATTGCGGAAAATAATTTTTATATTCAGCCAGATTTGTTCTTGTAGAATATCTCTTTTATTCTCTCGCAACTTCTTGCGTGTGATCCATTCATTCTAGTCTTTCAAATCTTTACTGATAATATTTTCTTAGATATTGTCTATTCCATGGTCTGCAAAGTCTTTGACCCATGTCTCTTCCTTCGGGATCCATTAGTTTATATGCTCCAGTTCCAATTATTTCTTTGATTATATATGGCCCATCCCATTTTTTCGCTAATTTTCCTCCATTCTCTTGCTGATATTCTGGTGTTTCTCGCAGAACTAGATCTCCAACTTGGAATTCACGCTTCTTTACTCATTTATTATATTCAAGATCTAATCTGCGATGGTAGTTCTCCATATGTTGTAATGCCTTTTCCCTCTTCTCTTCTACCTCATCAAGTTTGTCTAGAATCATACCTGCACTAAGATTTTTTTCCCAAGCTTCTCTTTTAGTTGTAGGAATAGCGACTTCTGTTGGTAATACTGCCTCAACCCCATATGTTAAACAAAAAGGTGATACCTCAGTTGCTTCTCTTTGTGTTGTATTATAAGCCCAAACTGCATTATGTACTTGTTGACACCACGTTCTATGATGCCCTTCTAATTTCTTTTTGAGAATATATGCAATTTTTTTGTTAGTTGCTTCAGCTTGACCATTTGCCTGCGGATATAGAGGAGTTGATTTTACACACTTTATCTTGAATGCATTAAGTAACATCTCTATATTTTTTCCTTCAAATTGCTTTCCACTACCTGACACTAATTGCGCTGGAATTCCAAATCTGCAGATGATATTCTCAAATATAAATGTGAAAATGTCCTTATCACGAATATGTTGTACTGCCTTAACTTCCGCCCATTTTGTGAAGTAATCTGTTGCGACAATTAAGTATCTATTTTTCCCTGTTCCTGGCACAAATGGTCCCACAATATCTAAACCCCACTTTCCAAATGGCCAAACATTTTTTGAAGATGTTAACGTTTCACCTGGTGCATGTATTCTTTTTACAAATCGCTGACATTCCTCGCAACTTCTTGATAAATTCTTTGCATCTTCATGCATATATGGCCAATAATAACCTTGCATTTTTGTTCTGTATGCTAAAGATCTACCGCCGTTGTGATTACCAGCATCCCCACTATATAGCATTTTTAATACTTGTTTTCCTTCTTCTAGTGTCAAACATCTGAGGGAAGGCCCATTTAAAGATTTTCGATACAATACCCCATCTCTTAACTCATAATTTTTTGCTCTACTTTTTAATTTATGTACCTCCAATCTGTTCCTTGGTAACTCCCAACTTGCTAGATATGCGTGAATTTCCGCACGCCAATCTGCGTTAATTCGGCTTGATTCTTCGCCATTATTTTCTACTACCATTGCCTCAGCTTCCTCTTCTTTTTCTTTAACAATTGATGGTGCTATTAATGTTTGTATTTTTATATTTCTCGCAGTCGGATCTACCATCATACTTGATATGAACGCAAAAGCATCTGCAAGTCTATTATCTCTTCTTGAAATATGCCTCCATTTGAGTCTTGGTATTTTCGCAGATAATTCTTCTACAAGTTTCTTATATTTTCTCAAAGATAAATCATTAGTTGCATATTCCCCTTCAATTTGGCGAATAACCAATTTTGAATCACTGGTAATTCTTGCATTCTCTACCTTCATTTCTATCGCAAATCTTAAGGCATGTACTACAGCCTCATATTCTGTCTCATTATTGGTAGATTCGAATTCCAATCGAAATGCGAATGCCATTTTTGCACCTTCTGGTGAAATAAAAACGACTCCAACTCCATTTCCTTCTCCATTAGATGATCCATCCACTAATATCTCCCATCTATTTGGTTCTATTAAAAGATCTCTAGGATCCCCATATTCTTCTTCTATATCCATCATATCTTCTACAACTTCATCATCCTCCAAAGGAAACTCCGCGATAAACTCTGCGACAATTTGAGATTTTGGCGAAGATAAAATTGCATATTGGATCTCAAAGTGCCCCACTTGTGCACTCCATCTTTCAACTCTGCCTGATCTTTTTGAATTTTTCATTACTGACTCGATTGGTACTTTTGTTAGTACTTTGATTTTATGCGCTTGGAAATATATGCGAAGTTTAGAAGCTGCATAAACTAATGCCAAAATTAATTTTTCAATCTTCGAATAATTTTTCTCCGCAGCATTAAACGTTTTGCTTGATGTAGTAAATAGGTTTTTCAACTCTGCGTCATTTCGCAAAAATACTGCACTTAAAGCATGTGGAGTTGTCGCAAAAAATATCATCAATTCTTCTCCTGGTTCAAATATACGTAATATGGATATATTCATCAAATATTCCTTAACTCCTTGAAAAGCTTTCTCACATTCATCTGTCCATTTAAATTTTGTTCCCTTCTTTAATATGTTGAAGAAATTCTTGCACTTATCTGATGACCGCGAAATGAATCTTCCTAGTGAGGCTAAAAGCCCATTCAATTTTTGCACATCTTTTACTGTTGCTGGAGTTGGCATATCCCGAACTGCTTGAACCTTTTCAGGGTCAACTTGTATTCCTTCTTTTGATACGATATATCCCAAGAATTTCCCAGATGATACTCTGAAAGTACATTTCTCAGGATTTACTTTAATTGTAGGTACTGAATATCACAAGATAATAGTTCACGAGTATCAAAGAGTTATAAAATGATACGATGATAGAAGTAGCGCGGAGAAATATGAAGTTTTGCGAGGATGGAATAATTGTGCGAGTATGAGTTGCGATACTTCGCTTATAATTCCTACATCAAGCAATTCATATCAATCTTTCTTATTCTTTGTTTGTATAAGTTTTACTATAAATAGGAGTTCAAATGTAAAATTCGAGAGGTTCTTTTAGTGAGTGTAAGAAATTATCTTAGGAAAGAGAATAGAAAAAGTTGTAACTATTCTAGTTCCATTTTGATAATTCTATGCAATCAACTAAGAGAATTAATAAGAAAGTTATCATTCACCATCAAGAACTTCTTGAGTTTTTACTAATTCTATTGAGGGTGTAGTTGTAGGTTATTCTGCAACTACATAATTGGCGCTAGAAACAGGGACTTGAGAATTGTGGTAGCCTAAATTTGAGGTAATTGTGGAAAATTTGAAGATCAAATGAAGTTAGTAGATGGAGATTGGAAAAAAGAAGAATGTAATATGATCACAAAGACAATGATTGATGAATTTCATAGTAATATGAAGGGAAAAATATACAAGTGTGATTGTAGAGGAAGAAAGATCATGGAGGAAGAAAATATAACAACTTTAGAAGAATGGGAAAAGCAAAAAATCACATTTTCAGCAGCAGAAATTCCAAATGAAGACTTGAACCACACTTCACCATTGGTGATCACAATTCCGATCATGCTAGAAGATAAGAAAGCTGTAGAAAAATGGAAATTAAACCGAATTTTGGTTGATACAGGGAGTTCTGTTAATATCATATTCTATCATGCACTTAAGGGGATGGGAATTAAAGATGAATAAATCACAAATTCAAAATGTCTGATTCATGGATTAGGAAAATCTACAACAAAATCTAAAGGGGAAATCGCGCTGCGAATATTACTAGGAGAAATCGAAACACATGTAATCTTGTGTGTGATAGATATGGAATCTCCATATAACATGCTGATAGGAAGTCCGTGGATTCATGCGATCAAAAGATGTTGCTTCAACATTACATCAGAGAATCAAATTTCCTACACCAAATGGAATACAAGAAATAAAAGGAGATCTTGATAGTGCAAAATTTTGTTATCAAATTGAAGTAACGCAATGCGGAGGAAGAGAAAGAAAGAAACATCTTCGTAGGAAACTTGCGAAGGAAACAAAAAAAGGAAGAAGAATTCCGAGTGTATACAATAAGAGCAAAGGAAGGGAGAGGTATACCAAATGAGATTCCATAAAAAGAAGGGGAACCATCAAAAATAATCAAAGAACCAACACCTATGGGGGAGCAAAGTCCAAGCTATGTTGCAGCTGAACCAACTAAAGAAATAAATATTGGAAGTAAAGAGGAGCCTTTATTCTTGCGAATTGGAACTAAGATGGATGAGGAAGAAGAAAAAAGAACTATTGATCTTTTGCGAGAATATAAAGATATCTTCGCAGGAAGTGTAGATGAGATACCAGGAATTGATCCATCAGTGGCGTGTCATAGATTGAACATAGATAAAAATGTAAGACCATTCAAACAAAGAATAAGGAAGATATCACAAAATTATCACGTACAGATAGAAGAAGAATTACAAAAGATGTTGGATGCATGGATCATAAGGGAAGCAAAATATCCATAATGGATTGCGAATATGGTCATTGTTCCGAAAAAGAATAAAGGAATAAGAATTTGCATAGATTTCACTGATCTAAACAAGGAATGTCCCAAAGACAGTTTTCCATTACCAGATATACCACAAATGGTGGAATCAGCTGCAGGTCATGATAGAGTCACTTCACTTGATGGATATAAAGGGTATAATCAAATATCACTCATGAGAAGAAGATCAAGAACATACTGCCTTTTTGCTCCAAGGGGTTTGTATTGTTATGTGAAGATGCCATTTGGTTTGCGGAATGCGGGTGCTACATATCAACGTATGGTTGAAAAAGTGTTCGCGAAGTGGATACATAAAACTTTGGAGGTATATGTAGATGATATGTTGATAAAAAGCAAGGAAGCTAAAGACCATGTGCAAGATTTGAAGGAAATATTTGAGCAAATGAGAAAGTTCAACATCAAATTAAATCCTGAGAAATGTATAATTGGTGTTTCGTTTGGAAAGTTCTTGGGATACATAGTATCAAAGGAGGGAATACAAGTTGATCCAGAAAAGGTCCAAGCAGTTCGTGACATGCCAACACCTGCAACGGTAAAAGAAGTACAAAAGCTAAATGGACTCTTGGCTTCACTTGGAAGATTTATTTCGCGAATGTCAGATAAGTGCAAGCATTTTTTCAACATACTTAAGAAGGGAGCAAAATTCAAGTGGACTGATGAATGTGAAAAATCTTTTCAAGGAATCAAAGAATACCTCGCAAATACATCTATACTACCGAAACCAGAGAGAGACGAAGAATTATTGGTATACCTCACAACAACTCCATATGCTCTAAGTGCAGTTCTGTTGCGAGCAGACGCAGAGTAGAAAGGCCCATTTACTACATTAGTAAAACCTTTAATGCAGCAGAGAGAATTATTCTAAAATGGAGAAGTTAATCTTAGCCCTGGTTTATGCATCATTCAAGTTACGAATATACTTTCAAGCACATGTGATAAAAGTGGTAACCAAAGTCCCAATTGAATCAATCATGAAGAACACAAAAAGGTCAGGAAGAATAGAAAGGTGGAATGCACAAGTAAACCATTACAAGATAAAATACGAAGTATTGTCATCGCAAAAATCACAAGTCGTCGCATATTTTTTGGCAGAATTTCCTTTGGAAGAAGATGAAGCAGTAGAGGAAATGATGGATGTTGAAGAATAATTTGGAAATCCAAAAGACTTGTTAACAGAACCGGATAGATGGGAAATTCTAGTGGACGGATCATCCAATAGTGAGGGAAATGGAATTGGAGTCGTGTTGATTTCACCAGAAGGAGAAAGAACATCATTCTCATTCAGACTAGAATTTGCATCCACGAACAATGAAACAGAGTACGAAGCTGTAGTACATGCATTAAAGATCGCAATAGAAAAGAAGCTTGAAAGTATAAGGATAACAAGTGATTCGCAGTTAGTGATTTGTCAAATTAAAGGGGAATATACCACAAATGAATCTTCTTTGAAGAAATACAAGAAACTCGTTGAGGAATTATCTGCGAAGATACCAAAATTAAAATGGAGACATATATCTAGAAAATATAACCGTCTCGTATATGCTTTTGCATTTATTCCAAGCATGATGACAAATCCAAATACAAGAAATATCCAAATACAGACAATTCAACACCCATCAGTGGACAAAGAGAAAGAAATTGAGGAAGTTGTTGCGATGGAAGTAGAAAGAGAGTTATCAAACAACATCGCAGATTGGAGAAAAGAAATTCATGCATATCTCGCAACAGAGAAATATCCAGGAATGCAGACTAGAAGCACATAAATTAAAGAGTCGTGCAACAAACTATGAGTTGCGAGAAGGAATTTTATATAGAAAATCTTTCAATGGACCACCTCTCGGTGCTTAACTCGCGAAGAAGGAGAAAAAATATTGAAGATGTTACATGGAGGAGAAGCTGGCAATCATAGTGGGGGAAGATCTCTAGCATATAGAGCAAAGATACAAGGATATTACTGGCCTTATATGCATACGGATACAAAACTGTTCGTATGAATATGCAAGGAATGTCAACGACATGGTAAAAGAATTCATGCACCAGGGGCCACATTAACTTCTTCAACAAGCTGCTGGCCTTTTGGTAAATGGGGGTTGGATATTGTTGGACCATTTATACCTGGATCTGGACAAAGGCGATACTTGATAGTTGCAACATATTATTTCACGAAGCTCGCAGAAGTAAAATCAGTACATCACATTCGTGATAAAGATGTTTTTACATTCATATTTGAGAACCTCATTTGCAGGTACGGGGTTCCAGCACAACTAGTATCTGATAATGGAAAACAATTTGAGGGAAGAACATAGATATGTTACTCAGTGCTTTTAGGATAAAATGTGGGAAGTCAACCCCGTTATATCCACAAGCTAATGGACAGGCATAAGCAACAAATAAAACAATCGCAGATACAATCAAAAAGAAATTAGAAGGACATCTCAAAGGATGGTGCGAGCAAGTACCTAGCGCAGTTTGGGCATACAATACAACTAGAAGAGAAGCAACTGGAATGTCTCTTTATTGTCTAACATATGGAGTAGAAGCAGTATTACCCACAGAGGTTGTAATTCCGACAACAAATAAAGAAGCTTGGGAAAGAAATTTAAGTGCGGGAGTATTATTAAGTGAATTGGATGATTTGGAAGAAAAAAGAGAAAAGGTGTTGCACCATATGAAGATTTATCAGGAACGATTAGCTCGAGAATACAACAAGAGAGTCATTGAACGTGAATATAAACCAGGTGATTTGGTCATGCAAGAAACACCTCCATATCAAAAAGAAAATGGAGGAAAATTAGCACCAAAATGGGATGGACCATATGTTATTAAAGAAGTTGTAGGAAGCGGAGCTTATCGGCTGATGGATCCATAAGGGAGAGACATGGGTTTGAGGCTTGGTAGACCTTGGAACAGACTATATTTGAAAAGGTATTATCCATAAAACTCATGAAAATTTTTACGAATATTGTTTGCTCGCAGGAAATTGGGAAAAGTTACGAGTTTCAAAATTTATATTGCGATTAAACTTTCATTAATTTGCGAATAAAAGACCGCAATCTGTGATCAGCCTCCAAAAAAGAAAGAGAGCCGCAAAAAATTTTATACAGGCAAACCTTTGTGGCGTACACCCTAGTTCGCGAAGCTATATTTCGTAAGAGGAAAAGTCCTAAAGTACGTCATTTAAGGGGGTACCTATAAACGTGGCTAAGGGTAACCGGAACACCACCAAGGGCCCTTAGTACATGGTAAAAATTTAGGGGTACAACCCAATAATGGGGTACCTATCCGGGAAGATAAAGGGCAGCACCCTCCATTAGGGAGCTGATACGTGCTATAAGACGCAAATGTCACGAGGCTTCTTGTTTGCGAAAACATAAAGGCTTGTCATATTTGTGCAACAAATGAAGTTCTGCGAGCATTCTAAAAAAAAAAAAAAAAAAAAAGGAAAACATACAAAAAGAACTCGTAGAATGAAACAAAGAAGTTAAGATGAGATCAATGGGTTATTACATGAAAGTGTAAAAACGTCCTGCGATTTCATCGCAAGACGATAATGTCACCAGGTTGTATGTTCGCAAGAATGTACAGACTTGTCATATTATCGCAAATACAAAATATTATCACAAAAGAGGTGGCAAAATAAGACCTTTACTTAGAAAGGCATGATAAGACCACAGAAATTAATGAAATTCATTACATCAAGATCATTGAAGAAATTATACAAGTATATACATTATGAAGATCTGAAAAGAAGACAACTTCGTCGATATCATTGAAGAAATTTTTACAAGAATATACATCATGAAGTTTTGAAGAGAAGACATCTCTGTCAATATCATTGAAGAATTTTTATAAGGAGTCCTATCAAAGAAGACAACATCATTGAAGAATTTTAACGAAGACTTAACAAAAGATGCGATTTTCATAACAATCAAATACAGATAAGTTCATATTCGTAAAAGTTTACGAGAATTACATACTTCTTATACTTCTCCATATATTGAATATTTCTCCAAAAGTTGAATACTTCTTATAATTCTTCAAGAATATCTCATAATTATTATACTTCCTCAACGGATATTTCATTTGGTGAAGGTTAAGTAATCATTATACTTCGTCATATGTTACGTAATTATTCACAGATTGAATAATTCTTATATCTCTTCATTTGGTGAATTGAGTACTTCTAATACTTCTTATATCTCTTTATTTGGTAAATCGAGTACTTCTAATACTTCTTATATCTCTTCATTTGATGGATTTAGTACTTCTAATACTTCTTCAAAGGTATTGTATACGTAGTATACTTATTAAGGATATTTCATATATTTAAAAGGGAGGATTTCTTATTTACAATCGTAACAAGTTGAAACTTCGTAAGATAAATTGAGGCAGATATTCTAATACTTCCAACAATGTTTAATCATTTAAAGAGAAATAATAGGGGGAGAAGGAGATACTAAGCTTTATCTGTGAGTTATATATTATTTCTCTTCATATGATCAAATGGGGCAAAATAATCTTCGCAAAATATCAGATATACTTCTTAAGAAAGGTTAAATCATCTTCGCAAAATATCAGATGTACTTCTTAAAAAACAGAATTGTTCACAAAAAGAAAACCAACAATAACTAAGGGAAGGAATTCAAAAGAAAGGAGGACAGGAGAGTCAATGATAAATTGAAAAAAGAATGTTATTATACTTCATCAACACTCTGTGCTGGATCTTTAAGATGAGTAGAGTCATTAGCAGCTTCCGAATTTTGCGAGATATCATCCTTTGAAGAATATGCAACAGGAACATCTCCTTGAGGAATAGATTCTTTCTCGTCATCAAGATCTTCATCATCACTCTCATAATCGAAATCACTATCAGGCTCACGAGCAACTTCATCGTCGATATTTTCAGAGGAGTAATTTTCACAGGAGGAAAGGCTCTTGATAAGAGAATGTTATTCGTAAAGACTTGAGATTTCAAATGACTTTCACGAAGTATAGCTTTTTGATGGTTGGTATCTTCGATATCTTTGGAATAAGCAAGATAGTTGAATCTCCGAGTAGCACGGTCACGAGAGTTGATTAAGCGGGTAGAAAGCAAAGCATTTTTCTTACGAAGCTCGGAACAGAGGCTTCTAATCCAGCTTTCGCATTACGAAGGTTGTTCTCAAATTCTGCAAATAAAACAAAATTCAAAGGATAAAATTTGCGAGTATAACGAAATTTAAAGATATACCGAGGAGGCAATTCAAATTTTAATGACTACCTTCTCTTTGCGAAGTAAGAGATTGAGTTAAATATAGACAACAGTTCTTCATCTGATTCATCGCATTATCAAAACCATCACCAACTAATCCTTTAAGTCGAGATTGAAGCTTTTGATCTTTAGAAAGGAGAAAATTTTTATCCTTCGCAAGTTTGGCATTAAGACTTTTTAATGACGAATAATCTTCTTCAAGTTGATTCTTCTTAGCACTCAAGACTATATTCTTATTAATAAGGGAATTCTTCTCAATAACAAAAGAATTTCTTTCAGCATCTGAAGACTTCTTTAATTCCTCAAGTTCACATTTCAACAAAGAAAGAAGATTTTCTTGATCGCAACATTTATTCTGAAGAGTCTTTAGTTCTTGCGAAGAAATAATCATTGTATTCAAAAACGAACATTTCTCTTCTAATAAGGTTTTGTTCTCTTCTAATAAGGTTTCTATTCTCAAATTAGCTTTAGTTAAGGAAGAAAAAAGTTGAGATATGTCATCATTCAAAAATTTTCGATCATATATTAGTTGAGTATTCTCTTGAAAAAGAGCGTCAGAGTTGTCAAGAGCACACGAGTAAAGATTAGATAAATGGGAGAATTGGTTTGAGAGGCTTTCATGCTTGGTTCGATATTCTGTTGCATCTGATTCATGGTGAAGTACCAATATTCTACATTTCTGGATGGATTCTATAAAGGGGAATGGGTTTTAATGGATGTCTCAAGCATATGAAGAATATAAGTAAATAAAAGGGAAAATATGAAGATAAGCAATCATACCTTTCAATTCATCATTTCTTTTGCGAAGAATCGCGCAGTCGAGAGAATCATTTTGAAGATGATAATTTTCTTTACGAAGATCCTCGCATTCTGCTTGAGAAGATTTCAAAGACTGGCGAAGTAATTCAATTTCTTTTTCCAAGGATTGACGTGAAGAAGAAATGTCTGGATTGACGAAATTATTTAGAACTTCGCAAAACTCATATTGCGAATGAACATTAGTAGACTTCGCAGTATTGGTCAAAATCTCAGATAACATTCGGAAAGTTGAATAAATTCCATCTCGAATTTCCTAAGGAAGAGGAGAAGAATTTGAAGGAATAAGAGCAAGCTGCAAATTGTTTGGAGAAATAGCACTCAAAGGATTTGGGGACAAGATAGGTTTTTCAAGAGAAGAAGTTGAAGAAATATTTTGCGAGGGTTGTTTTTCAAGAGAAGAAGTTGAAGGAATATTTTGCGAGGGTTGATCTTGAAGAAGTGTTGATAAATTGACACTGATGGGAGATTGAAAGGTAGGTAATGGAGTAGAGGCAGGAGTATGTGAAGAAGCATTTTCACGAGGAGGAGAGGAAAATTCCTTATCAACTTCAGGAAGGAAATCATCAATCGGAATTAATGGTGTGGGTTTAGTTATTCGATATCTCTTACCAGGGTTTGGTTTTTCGCCAACCTGTGAATCAAAATGTAGATTAAAAACTGAGGCAACAAATATTGTTCAGGAAAGAAGGCAAAGTATTTTAACTACCTTTTGATTCTCATATTTTCTTCTTCGTGGATTAGGGCTTGGATTTTTTAGTTGAGATTTCATCTGAGGAGTTATTTTGCTGAAATAAACCAAAATCAGATAACAAATTATACAGAAATTAAAGAGGAGAACAAATGAAATGCGCGGAGATAGAAGGAAATTACCTTGGAGAACTCATGAAGATATAATAGAAGAAAAAATTGCAGAGGAGACAGTAATGGAGAGTATGAACAAAAGATAAAATTGTAGAAGTAAGAAGAAGAAAAGGAAGAGAATATAAAGGAGTTATATAAGGGAATAACTAGAAAAGGACGGTTACAAAAGACGTGTCCAAATTCTAAAAGCTAAGTAAAGGTTATGTTCTCACGATCATTTCTTCTTCGTAGAATTGACATGAGAAGAGGCAAGATGTAGGTACTAAATATCGCAAGATAATAGTTCACGAGTATCAAAGAGTTATAAAATGATACGATGATAGAAGTAGCGCGGAGAAATATGAAGTTTTGCGAGGATGGAATAATTGTGCGAGTATGAGTTGCGATACTTCGCAATTCATATACAAATGTATAAGTTTTACTATAAATAGGAGTTCAAATGTAAAATTCTAGAGGTTCTTTTAGTGAGTGTAAGAAATTATCTTAGGAAAGAGAATAGAAAAAGTTGTAACTATTCTAGTTCCATTTTGATAATTCTATGCAATCAACTAAGAGAATTAATAAGAAAATTATCATTCACCATCAAGAACTTCTTGAGTTTTTACTAATTCTATTGAGGGTGTAGTTGTAGGTTATTCTACAACTACATTAATATTAAAAAGCCGCATCTGGTCAAAAATTTCCCTCAAATCTTGCAAATGATTTTTAGCTTCTTTACTTTTTACCAACATATCATCCACATATACCTCTAAAGTTTTATGTATCCATTTTGCGAATACTTTTTCCACCATTCTTTGGTATGTTGCCCCTCCATTTCGTAATCCAAAAGGCATCTTTGTGTAGCAATATAATCCTCTGGGAGCAAAGAATGTAGTATGTTCTTGATCTTCTTCTGCCAGCGGAATTTGATTATAACCATTATATCCATCCAACAAAGATATTCGATCATTTCTGCTGGCATTCCACCATCTGCGGGATATCTGGTAAGGGAAAACTATCTTTGGGACAAGCTTTATTTAAATCAGTAAAATCGATGCAAATTCTTATCCCTTTGTTTTTCTTGGGAACTACTACCATATTGGCGATCCATTCTGGATACTTCGCTTGCCTTATAATTCCTGCATCAAGCATCTTTTGTAACTCTTCCTCTATCTTGACATGATAAGTAGTTGCAATCTTTCTTATTCTTTGTTTGATTGGTCTCATATTTTTGTTAATCTCCAATCTATGGCACGCAACAGATGGATCTATTCCAGGCATCTCATCCATATTCCACGCAAAAATATCTTTGTATTCTCGCAGAAGATTTACAGTTTGCTCTTCTTCCTCCACATCCATCTTAGTTCCAATTTTCAGCATTTTTGGGTCTTCTTCACTTCCAACATTAACTTCTTTTGTTGGTTCTGCTGCGGTATAACTAGCTTCATTCTCTCCTATTGGTGTTGGTGTCTTTATTATCTCCACTGGTTCATCATCTTCTTGCGATACATCGCTGAATATTCCTTTTCCTTCTTTTGATTTTATCATGTAAATCTTGAATTCTTCTTCTTTCTTTTCTTCTCTCCTCATTTTTCTACGCTATTTTCGCAACTGAATTTGATTTTCACAATTCCTTACTTCATTTTGGAAACATAACGCCGCATAATCTGCATCTCCTTTAATTTCTCCAATTCCACTAGGCATAGGGAATTTTAAACATTGATGTAGAGTTGATGATACAGCCTTGATTGCATGTATCCATGGTCTCCCCAACAGCATGTTATAAGGCGATTTCATATCTATCACACTCAAGGTGACCTGCGTTTCTATTTCCCCCAGTGGAATTCGTACTACAATTTCACCTTTAGGTTTTGTTAAAGATTTTCCAAATCCGTGAATATGATATGTTGGACTAAACATTTCTTCATCTTTGTATCCTATTTTCTTGAATGTGTGGTAAAACATTATATCTACAGAACTTCCTGTGTCCACCAGAGTCCTATTCACAACCCATTCTTCTGTAGATCTTACTGATTTCTCTTTTCTTGTTGTTGCAACAGACACTGTGATCACCAATGGAGATGTATGATTTAAATTCTCTTTCGGAATTTCTGCTGCTGTAAATGTAATCTTCTGTTTTTCCCAATCTTTTAGCGGTGATGCTTCATCTACCGTCATGATCTTCTTTCCTTCAAAATCTCGTTTTTGTATCCTTCCTTTAATATCTTCATGGAATTTGTCTATCATCATCTTTGTTATTACATCACACTCCAATTTCTTTTGATTATCTTTGATTTCAATCATCTTCTCTTCCACCAAAAGTATTCTTCCAATTCTTGAATGATTTCTTTCTTTTACCTAGCTTTTACTATGATTTTCAACTCTTCAATCCCTGTTTCTGGGCGCCAAAATGTAGTTGCAGGAATTCCCACACTACACCCTACTTAAGAATCTATCAATATTTATGACATAATTTGAAGATTAAGAACACTTTTTCATTAATATGACCTTAAGGAATTACAGAAATCAAGAACACAAAACACTTAACAAAGATTTTTCTCTCTCCTAAAAACTTTCCTCACCCTCCAAAATTCATCCCCTCTCTGGAACTATTCACATCCTTTATATAGGTATTTACATAGTGGATTACAGCTCATGTCAGCTCATTTACAGCTAAGATTCCCTTCAATTTCGGATCTGAGTTTTTGCAATAAATCGCAGCTGGCACCGCCTTTATCTTTCGCAGGTTTTATTGATATACCGCAAACATGTCACACTTTCTTCGTGTTTCTGTCGTTTTCAGTCATTACGTCATTGTTTAAGTCATCTTCGGATGTGTCGCATAATATCACTGATGTGCCGCAGAGTAATTCGTTTATTATCGATACATCGCAGAACAGCTGTTTATTTCGCAGGAATATTGTTGTGACAATATTTTGCCCCTACAAATCCCATATACCCTGTGAATTTCCAGCATTATTAATTAATGCGCAAACAGCCTTGTATTTCCTGTACTCATTATCAGTGCAGCATGACGACTGAGTGTTGCTCTTAGCAGAGTAACACGAATCTCCAAGCATTATAATGAAAGCATGTACGAAATACCCGTACAGGCTGAACTCTCGGTGTGTTATACTATCCCGATTGAGCCCCTCTCGGTTTGTTATACTAGCCCGATTGAGCATACAGACTGACCGTATCAGTCTGGATATGATCGCGACCATCCAACTCCACCATCCTGATTGGATGGCCCAGATCGATTCCATAACCCCCAAGCAGGTATGGAATACCTGCCGAACCAACACGGACCCCGCATGGTCGGCCTCCCTTGGCCTAGATTGCCAAAACCTCCAAATCATAGCAGTATGGATGGAAAACCCTAAATTAGGGTCTGCGGCACATTACATGTGTCGCAAAACAGCCTCAACCATCCATATTCGCAGGTATAGATGGAGGGTGCAGATATAGATTCAAAGGGCACAGAGTATGTCAATACCATCACCGCAGGCTCGCCTACATACCTGACCAATCGGTCAGGACCAACCATGGTTGGTCATTCCAAATCGTGCTCCTGAATTGAGCATGACGCACGACTTTGAAACCCAAAAAATAGGGTTTTGAATCACCATCGTCCATCTTCTCCGGCACAAATGGAGGGTCCGAGATTAGATCAAAGAAGGTCCGGCCATGTCAACATGACCACCGTGGACCCATCTATCCCCTCACCTAATCTTCCAAGGCATACCATGCCTGGATATCCCCAAATCGTTCGCTCCAACATGCGTGGTCGCACCTCCCAAGCTGCAAACTAATCTCAACCGCTCGATTTTTCCGGACGAATTGGGTGGCTTAGATCGTGTTTTCATGAGACGGTAAGGCATAGGCGTGAACACCAGCCTACCACCTACACGTTGGAGCAGTCGACCAAGACCGACCAAACCTAGTCGCCTTGGAACGCCCGCCCGAAGATGGTATGGGAAACGGCTTTTGCGGCACTAATCTTCTGTCGCAATTCGATCTCGACCACTCAACTTCTCCAGACGAATTGAGTGACCCAGATCACGTTTTTATAAACAGGTAGGTATAAGAACCTACACCGTCATGCCATCTACACACATATATGATCGGCCAGTCCAGAATAGTTCCCTAAGCCTGGTTTCGGTGAGGGTGAAGAGCAGTGCTTGCGCACCTCCTTCGAAACCCTAATTCCACCAAGTGTCACAGATGAGTGTCTCAAAGATCATCTCGTCCGTCCAACTTCACCAGCTCGGTTATATAGCCCTGGTCAGGAGTTAATTAGTCAGTGCGGAGTCATGGTGATCACCATCCGCCACTTTACCACACCATATGGTCGGTCAAGGAAGGGTTTATATGCGCAACTTCCAAACCATGATGGATATACTCAATGCAGTACCTACATAGTATACACACGATACTTCACAAGTATCAATTTCCTAAATTCTTCATGGGTTTTGCTTTCGGGCTGTTTTCTCCTCCCGAACGAGCTTAAAACCTAAATATTCTCTCCTTAGGAGATAGGAAATTCTTTTCCGTATGGAATGGAGGGGCGGACCATCAAAATCCGAGTCCGTACTAGAATTCTACAATGATTCTAGTAAGGGGTGCTAATTAGGGTTTCTAGTGCAACAATCAACGGTTGCCCCTCCTCTCAAGATGCAAAATCTCGGCTGTCGAAGGTCACCAAGATAGCAAGTTTCCCGAGCCTGACTTGCCAAGCCACAACAACATGCTACATGTTTTCCAAAAACATTCAAGACATCGATCATGTCACAAACTGGGGGATACATACTGGGGTATTGGTCTGGCGGTTTACAGCGTGCAGCGTATAACGCGCCATCATAAGAACGTGTCAGGAAGTCATGGAAGGTTAGTGATGATGGGAGAAGTGGGCAAGCCTAGTCATGTGACACCAACACACTACTCCACTACTCCATCACCCCACTTTCTCCACTTCCCACGAGATACGAATGTTAGGATAAAAGGCTTGTATAAATAGGTTCTCCGCTCTATTTTCAACAACAACACAAGTCCAGACAACAGAAGCAAGTGTTGATACAATCATATTCAAACACCGGAACTGATAGATTACATCCTCGTGCCGGTTCACTTTTCGATACAAGTCCTGCATAGCCAACATCTTCACATTCTCAACACCTTCTTCGCTTCCCTCCCTAAGATCAACCCCATCTCCTTCACTTTGTGACCAAAACAAGTCTGGAACGGATATTTTTTGGTTTAGGCCGGACTTGCATAGATTGATCTCTCGAATCTACAAGCACTCACCGCGCAGTGCATTTGTTTTAGGTTTAAATTAATTCCTTATCCACACCCCAAATTACCAAAATTAGCAGGAATAGTTTTCACCCAAAAACAGACGTACTTTAGGTCTTACATTTGCCTTTTGCAAAATTTTATTCGCGAACTAAGGTGTACGCCATAAAGGTTCGTCCCATTCTATTTTGATTTTATCTTGCGAAATTTTCGCATATTCTTATTTTCTTTTGATCTTGAATAATCTCGCAGTGAATGTTTCATAAAAAAAAATTGTTCATACTTACTTTGTTGCATCATTTAATCATCTAAGGATTCTCAAAGTTCCTCACGGGTAATATCTCTTTAAATATAGTCTATTCCATGGTCTGTCAAGTCTTTGACCAATATCTCTACCCTCTGGATCCATCAACTTGTATGCCCCTGTTCCAATTATTTCTTTTATAATGTAAGGTCCATCCCATTTTTTTGCTAATTTTCCACCACCTTCTCGCTGATAATTTGGCATCTCGCGAAGAACCAAATCACCTGGATGAAATTCACGTGGCTTGACACGCTTATTGTATTCTCGGGCTAATCTTTGTTTATAATTCTCCATATGTTATAAATCCTTTTCTATCTTCTCTTCTAATTTATCCAGTTTGTTTAAGATCATGCCAGCACTAAGATTCTTCTCCCAAGATTCTCTTTTTGTCGTGGGAATAGCAACTTCTGTTGGTAACAACTTCCTCAACCCCATATGTTAGAAAGAAAGGTGACATTCCAGTAGCTTCTCACCTAGTTGTGTTGTAGGCCCATACTGTGTTATGTACTTGTTCGCACCATGATCTATTATGTCCCTCTAATTTCTTCTTTAATATATCTGCGATTGTCTTATTTGTTGCCTCTGCTTGCCCCTTAGCCTGTGGATATAAAGGAATAGATTTTCTACATTTTATCTTAAATGCATTAAGCAACATTTCTATATTCTGCCCTTTAAATTTCTTCCCATTATCAGATACCAACTGTGCTGGAATTCCAAATCCGCAAATGATATTTTCAAATATGAATGTAAATATGTCTTTGTCGCGAATGTGCTGTACTGCTTTTACTTCTGCCCATTTTTTGAAATAATTTGTTGCGACAATTAAGTATCTTTTTTATCCAGATCCTGGTATAAATGTCCCCACAATATCTAAGCTCCACTTTCTAAAAGGCCATACACTAGTTGAGGATGATAAGGGTGCTCCGGGTGCATGTATTTTATTTCCATGTCCCTGGCAATCTTCGCAACGTCTTGATACCTGTTTTCCATCTTCATGCATATATGACCAATAATAACCTTGTGTTTTTGCTCTATATGCCAAAGATCTTCCTCCGTTGTGGTTGCCAGCATCCCCACTATGCAACATTTTTCACACTTTATCTCCTTCTTGTCGTGTTAACCTTCTGAGTGATGGTCCATTAAATGATTTTCGATACAATATCCCATCTCTTAATTCATAATTTGTTGCACAGATTTTTAATTTATGTGCCTCCAATCTTTTTCTTGGTATTTCCCCTCTCGCTAAATATGTATGAAGTTCTATTCTCCAATCTGCGATATTGTATTTTGGCCCTTCTTCACCACCTTCTACCATCATTACATCTACCTCTTCTTCCTCTTCTTTATTGACTGATGGCGATAAAAGTGTATGTATTTTTATGCATCTCGCAGTTGGATCTGTCATCATGCTTGAAATGAAAGCATAAGCATCTGCGAGCCTATTATCCTTCCTCGATATATGCCTCCATTTTATTTTTGGGATTTTCGCTGACAATTATTCAACTAGTTTGGATTTATTTAAAGATGGTTCATTTGTTGTGTATTCCCCTTTTATCTGGCGAATGACTAGCTGCGAATCACTGGTAATTCTAGCATTTTCTAATTTTATTTCTATTGCGAATTTTAGAGCATGTACCAAAGCTGCATACTCTGTTTCATTATTAGTGGATGCGAACTCCAACCTAAATGAAAAAGCCATCTTTATTCCCTCTGGTGAAATTAAGACAATTCCAACTCCATTACCTTCCCCATTTGAGGATCCGTCCACCAATATCTCCCATCTATTTGGTTCTATTAATAAGTATTTTGGATTTCCATGTTCTCTTCTATACCCATCATCTCCTCCACAACTTCATCATCTTCTAAAGGAAATTATGCTAGAAGGTCTGCAATAACTTGTGACTTTGGTGAAGATAATACTTCATATTTAATTTCAAAATGTCCTACTTGCGCATTCCACCTCTCAACTCTGCCTGATCTCTTTGAGTTCTTCATCACTGATTCAATTGGTACCTTTGTTAACACTTTAACTTTATGTGCCTGAAAATATATGCGAAGTTTAAAGGTCGCATAAACCAATGCTAGAATAGGTTTTTCAATCTTAGAATAATTTCTTTCTGTGACATCCAACGTCTTGCTGATGTAGTAAATTGGTTTTTCAACTCCTGCATCTACTCGCAATAACACATCACTTAATGCATGTGAAGTTGTCGCAAGATAGATTAACAGATCTTCTACCAGTCATGCCTTTTGTAAAATAGATGTATTCACCAGGTATTCTTTTATTCCTTGAAAAACTTTCTCACATTTATCTGTCCTTCTGAATTTTGTCCCTTTTTTAAGGATGTTGAAAAAAATATTTGCATTTGTCTAATGATCGTGAGATAAATCTTCATATCGAAGCTAAGAGACCATTTAACTTTTGCACATCTTTTACTGTTGCTGGTGTTGGCATATCGCGAACTTCTTGTAATTTTTATGGATCAACTTGTATTCCTTCCTTGGATACAATGTATCCTAAAAACTTTCCTGATGCAACTCCAAAAATGCATTTTTCTGGATTCACCTTGATGTTAAAATGCGGCATCTGTTCAAAAATATCCTTTAGATCTTGTACATGGTTTTTAGCCTCTTTACTTTTTATCAACATGTCATCTACGTACACCTCTAATTTTTTGTGTATCCACTTTGCGAATACCTTCTCTACCATTCTTTGATATGTTTCTCCTGCGTTTCGCAAACCAAATGTCATTTTTGTATAACAATATAACCCCCTTGGAGCGAAAAAAGCAGTATGTTCTTGATCTTTTTCAGCGAGAGGAATCTGGTTATATCCTTTATACCCATCTAAGGAAGATATTCTATCATTTCCTGCTGCTGATTCGACCATTTGAGGTATATCTGGTAATGGAAAACTGTCTTTAGGACAAACTTTGTTTAGATCAGTAAAGTCTATGCAAATTCTTATCCCATTATTTTTGTTTGGAACCACAACCATGTTTGCTATCCATTCCGGGTATCTTGCTTGTATTATAATTCCTGCATCAAGCATTTTCTGTAGCTCCTCTTCTATTTTGGGATGGTAAGTTGTTGTGATTTTTCTTATCCTCTGCTTAAATGGTCTTGCGTCTTTGTTGATCTCCAATTTATGATATGCAACTGATGGATCGATTCCAGGCATCTCATCCATGTTCCATCCAAAAATATCTTTATATTCTCGCAAGAGATTGACGGTTCTTTCTTCCTCATCCGTATCCATCTTAGTTCCAATCTTCAACATTTTAGGTTCTTCTTCAGTTCCAATATTTACTTCTTTCGTTGGTTCTGCTGCATTGTAACTTGCTTCAGGTTCGCCCATTGGTGTTGGTTTTTTTTATAATTTTCACTGGTTTATCTCCTTCCTGTGAAATTTCGCTGGGTATTCCTTTTCCTTCTTCTGCTCTTATCATGTAGATTTTAAACTCCTCTTATTTCTTTGCCTCTTTCGCCATCTTCTTGCGAGTTTTTCGCTTCTTTACTTGTCCTTCATAATTTTTTACTTCAATTTGATAACATAGTTTCGCACCTTCAATATCTCCTCTAATCTCACCAATCCCGCTTGGCAAAGGAAACTTGATGCACTGATGTAATGTTGATGCTAGAGCTTTGATTGTGTGTATCCATGATCTTCCCAACATCATGTTATATGGTGATTCCATATCCACCACACATAACGTTATTTGTGTTTTAATTTCTCCCGGCGAAATTCTCACTGCTATTTCCCCTTTTGGTTTAGTTGTGGACTTTCTGAAACCATGAATATGATATGTTGGACGTGACATTTCTTCGTATTTGTACCCCATTCCTTTGTATGCATGATAAAATATTACATCCACTGAGCTTCCCGTATCCACCAAAGTTATATTTACCGCCCATTCTTCCATAGATTTTGCTGATTTCTCCTTTTCTTTTCGTATAGCCGTTACTGTGATTACCAAAGGAGATGTGTGGCTCAAATTTTCTTTTGGTATCTCTGCTGCTGTGAACGTAATTTTCTGCTTTTCCTAATCCCTCAACGGAGATATCTTTTCTACCGTCATAATCTTCTTTCCTTCAAAATCTCGCTTATGTATCCTCCCTCTAATGCTCTCATGGAATTCATTAACCATCGTTTTTGTGATTACGTTACACTCCAACCTTCTTTTATTCTCATTGATCTTAATTATCCTTTCTCCAACTGATTTGTTGTTTTCTTTTATCATTTTCTTGATTTAAACAGCTTTCACAATAATTTCCACAATCTTCAATCAACAGATCCCTGTTTCTAGCACCAAAAATGTAGTTGCAGGAAATCCCACACTTCACCCCTCACAAGAATTCATACAATCAAATCATTTTTAGATCAATAATCATAATTTTTATTGATTAATCTCACAAATTTTACAAGATGAAAAGGAAATGAAGCTAAAGAATTAACAACCGCTCTTGACTTTCTCTCTCCTAATGACTTGCTCAATACTCGAAAAAGATCTCTCTCTCCTTACGCCTGTTCAACTCTTTATATAGGGAATTACATAGTGGATGACAGCTAATATGTCCTTTATTTTAGGATCTTACTTGCGATATTCTCGCAAGAGTTCTATTGTTAATCTTCGCAAATACTCTAATCATCGCAGGGTCATCACAAGTTTCTCATGTTTCTTCCATCGTCATCTGTCATATCATTCTTCAAATCATTCTGCGACGCTCGCAAAGTGTTGTTGATCAAACTTCGCAAATGTGTCCTTCTTGCGATATCCTGATCCTACAGTAATAATGTTTCTCATTTTCTCTACCATAGACTTTTGGTAGAGACAGGATGGTATTAATTCTAATATCAAAATGTGCTTTAGTGGTCGGAAAAATAATGACATGAGGGTTGGCTCACCCTACTCGGGTAGATGTATTCACTAAAGGTCTTAGAAGGAGGGTCTACCTCCTCATCATCAGTTCCAGGCATATCTCAATGTTCTATTGATCCCAACCAGTAGTGGGATTCTCTAGCACAAACTAGGCACGAATAATAAAATTAAAAACCTAGCTTGACAAACAAATACAAAGTACAGTTGCAAGAAGACATATAGATAATACTATCTTAACCAATTTAATTAATCCTACACATTACAATAACAAAGTTCAGCATACACAGGTGTTCCAAGTAACTTACTCGCTAATGCTCCTGAACTAGCACTTTTAGTTTCACATAACTTATGTGGCTGAGCAGTCCTTAGCTCCTAAGGTACCTGAAATCAAACACACTAAATAGATAAAAAGAATCTAAGGAAGTCTAAAAACATAAACTACACAAAATAAAACAAAAATCTACGAATAAAAAAAAACAAATCTAAGATGCAATCAGAAACTTAAAAGTATCAACTAGAGTAGTTAACAGCCACTCCACGGTAGCGGTGCAAAAACTTGATAGGTCTGAAAACCGACTTTGTAGCAAAAGTAGAAAACAACAAATGTGGTTCGTTCCCACAAGGAGTGTTTCTAAAATTACTTCTAACTAATACAATCAACTTCCTAATCAATATCAATTCAAGAGGAGATTTTCTGAAATGTATACTAAGAAACCAGAAAATAAATTGGATGCAAACAAAATTATTAAAGTGACGAGCAAGATGAGAAAAGGTTAAGGATCCTGGAATCCTTCGCAGTCTAGGTTTACTTATGATTTATCACGAGAGTCTCTATTTTACTCATGTAAGGGGGCAACGCTTGGCTACTTAGACATGGAAGATATGCCGTTCAGATTTATTGATAATCGACTAAGGATTGTTTGATCTCGACCTAAAAGTAGAACTCCTAAACACTACGTATACATGGCATACAAAGTTGAAGAATATTCATTAATCTATTATCAATCAGGTGTCAATGGGGTTGTCTATAGCTTACCTATATAGTATACCTGGCATAAAACATGAAAATATCTATAGAAACAATTACCCAATATGAGATACTCAAACATAAAATTAATATTTTGATTTAAAGAAACTCTTGTTCATAAACACCAATAATCTAGCCTTCAAATTCACCCTTTCACCCTAACAATAGTTTAGCAAACCATGGTTTTCTCAAAAGCCATAAAAACTGATAAATGAAATAACAGGCTAAGCATAGCGTAAGAAAGCTTAAATCTAGTTTCTTTCCTGTAAACGGACTCCCCAATTCTATGTTCACTGATGTATATATCAGCGCTATAGAAAAGTTAATCTAGACCTAGATGATAGTTGTCAGGGACAATCCAACCACCAGCTCTAGTTTCCAAATTCAGGTATTACTGACATCCAGTTACTGCACTACTTTCTTTATATGATTTGAACACCCACAAATTCCGTTACCAGAGATGGTGGTTGGATTGGTAGTAAAAATAGTCATTCCGTTAATGATATATAAAATAGTCATTCCGTTACTGATTCCGTTACGGAATGACTACTACCAAATTCCATTAAAAATAGTCAGTAAAAATAGTCATTCCGTTACTACCAAATTCAGGTGAACACCCACAAATTCCATTAAAAATAGTCATTCCGTTACCACCAAACCCATCTAAATTATTTGAAACATCTATATATCAGCTTATCATATACCTCGATCTTGCACCATATTTTTCATTTTACTTAATCTGTGAATGAACCCTGAAATGGACTACAGCTCTATCATTAAACTTTTTCACCTGTATTCGATGATGAAACCCAGAACTGATGTCACTATCAAATTCCAATCCATTGTTTATGGGTGAAAACTGTTTTTAAATTTTTGGTAAATTTGGGTGTGTGGATGAGAAACAAATCTAAACCCTAAACAAATGTACTGCACGGAAGTGCTTTCTGATTCGAGAGATCAATCTTTACAATTCAGGCCTAAACCAAGAAATGGCCATTCCAGACTTGCTTCGGTCACAAAGTAAAGGAGATGGGGTTGATCTTATGGAGAAAAGCGAAGAAGGTGTTGAGATTGTGAAGGTGTTGGTTGTTTATGACTTGTATCAAAATATCGAACTAGCTTGCAATAATATAATCAATTAGATCTGGTGTTTTCTGGATACAAATGACAATACTTGGTTTTCTGTGCTTGTTTGTGTGTCTTGGAAATAGGTAAATGACCTATTTATACAAGTCATTGAGCGCAAAACCCTTATCTCGTAGGAAGTTAAGTGATGGAGTAGTTGGGTAGTGTGAGTGATTGCACGATCACGTCTTGGCCCACTTCCCTCATCCTATTAACCGTCCATGTCTGCTGACAAGTTCTTGTAAGTGGGAATGTTGCACGACGCACGCTGTAAATTGCCAGACCAATACCCCAGTAAGTATCCCCCAGTTTTTGACATGTTTGATGTCTAGAATGAGTGGATCGTGGGACCCACTGTAGAAAGTTGCATGTGATGCTAAAATAACTAAGGATTTGATATTTATGAAATATCGTGTATGCTCAATGCATGTAATGCATCACAAACAATCATCATGTATGAAGCATAGATGTTTTAAATCCTGGCCGAATAAGTTGCGGACCAAGCATCTTAAAATAGCATCACGTCCAACTATCTTCGAGTAATCGTTCGGAGGATGCATGGGCGAGCTATCTCCTGGCCGATCACTCCCTGTGGAAGAGTGGCAGATGGTAATCATCAGAATGCCTCACCGGTCGTCTAGCTTTCAACTAGGTTGTCCGACCAAGCTAGCGAAATTGGACGGACGAGATGGTTTAAGACCCTTATCTGCGATCGTTGATGGATTTTTAGGTTTTAGGAATTGCGCGAGCATCACTCTTATGCTTGACCGAATCCGAGTTTGGCCATAAATTTTGGTGGGGCCGATCAGGCATGCGTGTAGACGGCATGTCGGTGCATATGCCCATACCTCTTTGTCTCATGAAGGTGCGATCTACGCCACTTAATTTGACTGGAAAAGGTGAGTGGTCGAGATCAATTTGCGGCAGAAATCCATTACCGCAAAGGATTTGGAAGCCGCTCAGCATGCCACTTTCGGGTACGCATTTCTAGGTCATCGAGTCCTAGTCTGGCCGACCAGCTCCATGTAAATGTGGGCCCATGGTGATCATGTTGACATTCTTGGGACCTTTTAAGTCTATATCTATACCCTCCATCCAAGCTTGCGAAAATGGATGGTCGTGATCGAACTGCGACAGTTATGCAGCGCCGTGAACCCTAATTAGGGTTTTGAAAAAAGCACGTACACACGATTTTAGCCAAACGGTTTGGCAAGTTATGCTCCTCTTTAAGAGGAACCGATCATGTGGGGCCCATAATGGACCGACAGTGAATGTGTGTGCACTTCTCTAATGGTCTTAGGCGCAATCTAAGCCATCCAAACATGCAAGAGAAGTTGGATGGTCGTGATCAATTTAAGACATTAGTGGAATTTTTGTGATGCTTGCAAAGCATCATACCAGCCATGTTTCGGGCATGCGATCGTGGCTGCATGTCCACGTCGTGAGCAAACCGATCATGTAGGGATATAGTGGGCCCAATAATGTGCGTGAAAGATCCTCCTCTATCTTTCATGGTGCGATCTAAGCCGTCCAATCGGGCTAGTGAAGTTGGACGATCACGATCATTTTGAGACTGTCTTAAGCAGTATTGCTCATTCGAGCTTCTTCCAGAGTAGCGCGGTATTTTGGGTCTGGCATTTTGGCATGCTTGGAAATAAGGTGTAACATTCGACTGTCTAGGGCATAAATAGGCCCGCCAGTGGTCATCACGATAATAGCCTGCTCCTGCTAGAGCTCATCTAGGCTGGTTAAATCATGCAGTCAACCTGCATGGCTGTGATCGTTTCTGAGAATGATATGGACAGTCCATATTTCTCTTTGGAAATTAAATATGCTCAATCGGGCTAATATAACACACCGATAGATGTAGCCTGTACGGGTATTTCATGCATGCCTCACCATTGATACTTGGAGATTCGTGTTACTCTGCTAAGAACAACGCTCAGTCGTCATGCCGCACCAATAATGAGAGTTCTGTGGGAACATCACAGGAAATACTAGGAGAATCATACATTATAAATAATGCTAAAAATTCACAGGGTATTTGGGGTATATTTGGGTACCCTCGTCTTTTCAATTTCTTTTCCACATTATATTTCGTTATATAATTGAAATATCACATGTTGTGCGTTGAATCTATCAATTGGTAAATCCAACCTTTGGTTATTGATTGATCCTTGAACATTGGTCTTTGGTACCGTTCAAGTTAATTTCTCTTGTATTCAATTTGACGCGCAGATTTCTATTTGCTTGAGTATGTATTAAATCGAGAAATTGAGATATAACTCTTTGATATACTTTTCTTAAGATTGAGCCTGACTGTCTAGTTGATTCTCATGAAAAGTATGTTGGAGTTTGTAGGTACTGAATATCGCAAGATAATAGTTCACGAGTATCGTAATAAATAAAGAAGAAAAGAGTTATAAAATGACACGATGATAGAAGTAGCGTGGAGAAATATGACTATTGCGAGGATGGAATAATTTTTCGAGTATGAGTTGCGATACTTCGCAATTCATGTACATCTGTATAAGTTTTACTATAAATAGGAGTTCAAATGTAAAATTGAGGAGGTTCTTTTAGTGAGTGTAAGAAATTATCTTAGGAAAGAGAATAGAAAAAGTTGTAACTATTCTAGTTCCATTTTGATAATTCCATGTAATCAATTAAGAGAATTAATAAGAAAGTTATCATTCACCATCAAGAACTTCTTGAGTTTTTACTAATTCTATTGAGGGTGTAGTTGTAGGTTATTCTGCAACTACATAATTGGCGCTAGAAACAGGGATTTGAAGAATTCCTGTACCAGAAAAATGACAAGAAGAAGAAACACATCAGAACCATTAACTGAAGTAAGAAGAAGTGTAAGACTCGCAGGAGGAGAAGCAAATATAACAGGATAACCTAGTAGGAGAAGGAGTAATCGAAGAAATCAAGCTCAACAAATAATAGATCATGATCGAGTGAGTATACACACTTGGAGAAATGATACACCAGAGGAAGAAGATAGAGAACCACAAATCAGAGAAAATGGAAGGTTGATGGGAGGAACAATTCTTGAAAGAGAAAGGGAGATGTTAGAAACACTAAGACAAGGAATCCAAGAAGAACGAATGATCAAAGCTGAAGAACGTGCCAATTTAACAAGACAAAATCAAGAATTGAGGATGGAAAATGAGATGCTACAAAGAAGGAAATCTCAAAGTGTTGCAAGATCAAAAGTTAGAACAGAAAGAGAAGGACAAAATTCACCGATAATCAATAATGAAAATAATATGCAAGAACAAGCGCAGAATCAAGGTGAAAGAAATCAAGAGAATCGTTTCATTTTAATACCAAACCACGAACAAAACATGGAGAATTTACGAACAAGGACAAATCCTAGAGAAAACAATCAGAATCGAGAGGAAGAACATCAACTTATGGAAGAAAATGAGAGACAACAAGCAGTACATCAAAACAATCACGAGAATGGAGTAAGAAGATATGAAGAGGCTCGTAACAAACAAAATGTTGAGTATGAAAGAATTAAGAGAAGAATTGTAAATCAACAAACAGAAGTAGAGAGGAATGAACCAAACTCTCGAATCAGAGTACAAACAAATCAAGAAGAAGAAAATCACAGAAGGAGGAGAAATGAAGAAGAAGAAATTCCTGATATTCGCATGAGAAGAATGAGAAGAATAGAAAGGGAAGAACAAGAATTCCAAGATACTCTGCGACTGAACAATTATGATAATTTAGAAAGAAGATATTTGCAAAATTATTCAAATGAAAACATTAATGAAGAATATGATAGAATGCGAAGGATCGCAAGGGAGGAAGCGCAAGAACGTAGAAGAAGAGAAGCTGCATTAAAAAGACCAATGGATGAGAATTCTGAGGAAAATGCACGAATCTTTCGAGAATTAGCAGAAATGAGAGGGATGATAAACAATAGAAGAGGAGGAGATAGAAGGCAATTAGATGAAGCAATAGAAGAAGCTGCGAGGACTCCATTTGCTAGAGAAGTACAATTGGGAGGAATTCCACCAAAATGCAATTTACCCACACTTACCAGTATCTTTGATGGGACTTCATGTGCTATTCAGCACATTAAAGCATACATAAGATGCATGTTACAATGGGAGAATCATGATGTTGTGTTGTGCAAGTACTTCGCATCGAGTTTAACAGGGGAAGCTTTAAAGTGGTTCGAAGGACTCCCTAAGAACACTATTACGTCATTCAGTCATTTGCAAGAAACTTTCCTTGGAGCATATATCACAAATCACTCTTCACGGCTTGGTATTGAAGATGTATTTGGTTTAAAACAAAGAGTGGGTGAAAGTTTGAAGCATTTGGTAAGATGATGGAAGACTATGTGCACTGATATGGCAGGGCGCGTGGATGAGAGATACCTGATTCTGTCCTTCATAAATGCGATGTTCGCAACTGAACAATTATATGTTCAAATCTTCAGAAGAAAGAATTCCATAATGATGACAAAGTTACGAGAATTGCAAGAAGAATACATTACACTAGAGGAAAAGCAAAACAGTATGGAGTCATATCCAGTAACAAACACTAGCAATCAAGAGGGAGGAGCAAATTTACTTCCCAAAATAATCAATGCAGTAGCAGGTACTTCGCAAACATCCTCACAAACTTCTTCGCAAATTTCAGAAGAGAAGAAAATCAATGGTAGCCAGCCAAAAATGGTAGCAATGGGTAGTAGAGATCAAGAAGAGTATGATAGAGAGAGGAATTTCTATAATTGAATAGGAAATAACCAAATTCCAAAATTAGATCAACAACAAGAAAATTATGGGGGACAAAGGCAAAATTATTTTGGACAAGGGAACCAGAGACAAAATTATAACAACGGTCAAGGAGGTCAAAGAATGGTAAGGGAAGAGATAAAGTTTCCACCTTTGAATACAAGTGTAGAAAAGATATGGCAAGCAATTATCCTGGTAGAGCATATACCAACTCCATGGAACATGGGAAAGGAACCACCAATGGGTCCAAGAAGTCATGAATTTTGTTCATATCATCATTTTCATGGACATTCTACAAATAATTGCCATAATATCAAGAGGATAATCTTGCGAATGATTGATCAAGGAAAGCTAAATCAATTTTTACTTAAGTAGACACATTCGCAACAATTACCACAGGCTCCAGTCATAACTCGCAAGGAGAACACAACAAAATAAAAGGGAGAAGAAATCCTACATATAGAAGTGGGATCAAAAACAAGGAATGTTTTCTGTAATTCCATTGTTCATTCATATAAAACCATAGAGGATTTTCATGATAATGTGTTAAGTAGGGTATATGCGAGGGATGGTGAAGGAAAGAAAGTAATGAACATCGCAAAAATTTCACGACTTGAAGATTGGCAGAAACGTGAAATTTCTTTTAAAGCCACTGAAATTCCAGAAGGTTGTGAAGCACATGATAATCCATTGGTAGTAATATTAGCAATCTACATGAATATGGAAGAAAACGAAGATGATATGGAGGAAGAATCAATTGGTCTTAATAGGATTTTGATTGATACGGGAAGTTCTGTCAATATCCTCTTCTATTATGCTTACAAAACTATGGGGGGAAAAGATGCAGATTTAATACCTTCTACTTACAGAATTTATGGTTTTAATGGAACTGCCAACAAGCCCAAAGGAGAAGTCAGCATGCGAATTCCATTAAGTGGAATGCGAACTGAAATTCTGTTCTGCGTTGTTGATGTCGAATCACAATATAATGCTTTGATAGGAAGACCATGGCTTCATGGAATTCTAGGCGTTGCTTCCACTCTACATTAGTGCATAAAGTTTCCTCATATGAAGGGTATTGGAATTATCAAGGGTGATTGGGCTGAGGGAAAGAAATGTTACGATACAGAAGTAGAAGTTTGCGAAGGAAAAACTACTGAGAAGGAAAATTGGAGAAAAAGAGCAAAGGCTGTGAAAAGAAGTGAAAATTTAATGGCGGAGGATTAAGGAAAAAGAGAATAAAATTACGATGATAATCATACAAGAAATTTACGATGATAATAAGGGGTTGTGATTTGCGAAGAAAGAAGAAGGAAAATAATAAAACAAGAAGGTAATCAGTATGTTTGCTCGTGGAAATGAGGTATGTGGAAAAACAAAATTTTTTATAAATTTTACGAATATTGTTTGCTCGCAGGAAATTGGGAAAAGTTACAAATTTCAAAATCTACATTGCGATTAAAATTTCATTAATTTGCGAATAAAAGACCGCAATCTGTGATCAGCCTCCAAAAAATAAAGAAAGCCGCAGAAAATTTTATAAAGGCAAACCTTTGTGTCGTACACCCTAGTTCGCGAAGCTATATTTCGTAAGAGGCAAAGTCCTAAAGTACGTCATTTAAGGGGGTACCTATAAACATGGCTAAGGGTAACCGGAACACCACCAAGGACCCTTAGTACATGGTAAAAATTTAGGGGTACAACCCAATAATGGGGTACCTATCCGGGTTAGACACCTTGTATTCTCACCTAATCTAGCGACATTACGCAATATAAAATGCGGTGTAAGAGGATTTAGGTTGGGCGACTAAGGCATACTGTCTTTCCCAAGAAGTGCAGAAAACGATCAAGGCGCCGAGGTACACGGTTGAGTCAAGAGTGCCGGGAGAGGTTGAACCACATCTGCCATTTTTGAAAAGTCTTGGCAAATGATGCACTTGGCCCAAAGATACCCCATAGGGTGCAACCTCGTAACTATAAGCCCTATAGGCAAAAAGGATAAGAGGTTGCGATCAAAAGTCAGGTTGTTGGCGAACCGGATGGGAAGAGCTAACCTTGTATGGTCGATGTACGCTTCCTTGAAGGGGCAACCAGGGGGAAGATAAAGGGCAGCACCCTCCATTAGGGAGCTGATACGTGCTATAAGACGCAAATGTCACGAGGCTTCTTGTTTGCGAAAACATAAAGGCTTGTCATATTTGTGCAACAAATGATATTCTGCGAGCATTCTAAAAAAAAAAAAAAAAAAAGGAAGGAAAGCATACAAAAAGAACTCGCAGAATGAAACAAAGAAGTTAAGATGAGATCAATGGGTTATTACATGAAAGTGTAAAAACGTCCTGCGATTTCATCGCAAGACGATAATGTCACGAGGTTGTATGTTCGCAAGAATGTACAGACTTGTCATATTATCGCAAATACAAAAAATTTACTACAAAAGAGGTGGCAAAATAAGACCTTTACTTAGGAAGGCATAATAAGACCACAGAAATTAATGAAATTCATCACATCAACATCATTGAAGAAATTATACAAGTATATACATTATGAAGATCTAAAAAGAAGACAGCTTCGTCGATATCATTGAAGAAGTTTTACAAGAATATACATTATGAAGTTTTGAAGAGAAGACAGCTTCGTCAATACCATTGAAGAATTTTTACAAGAAGTCCTATAAAAGAAGATAACATCATTGAAGAACTTTCACGAAGACTTAACAAAAGATGCGATTTTGATAGCAATCAAATACAGATAAGTTCATACTCGTAAAATGTTACGAGAATTAAATACTTCTTATACTTCTCCACATATTGAATATTTCTCCACAAATTCAATACTATTTATACTTCTTCAAGAGTATATCATATTTATTATAATTCTTCAACGGATATTTAATTTTGTGAAGGTTAAGTACTTATTATACTTCTTCATACAATGAGTAATAATTCATATACTTCTTCATATATTGGGCAATTCTTCATGAATTGAATGCTGCTAATAATTCTTCAAAGATATTTTATACTTCTTCAAAGATATTTTATACTTCTTCAAAGATATTTTATACTTCTTATACTTCTTCAAAGATATTTTATACTTCTTATACTTCTTAAGGGTATTTCATATTTCATATACTTCATACTTCCTATACTTCAAGGGGAGATTTATTATTTACTTCGCAACATTCCGCAAAAGGCAAAAGGCTTATATTTCTTATACTTCGAATTGAGAAATTTTTATTCATAATCACAATAAGAAGAAACTTCGTAAGATAAATTGAGAAGGATATTCTAATACTTCCAGCGATAGTTGATCATTTGAAGAGCAATAATAAGGGGAAAGGGAATACTAAACTAAGTCTTTAAGATATATTATTTCTCTCCACATGATCAAGTTATGCGAATAAGGGAAACAATCAATCAAAGAAAGATTAATTCAAATTAAGCTTTGAAAAAGAAATTGTTGGATTGATTAAAAGTGCAATCAAGAAGAAAGTGTTGTATTGAAAAGAAACAGAACAAACATACAAAAAAGAGTGGAGTTACAGAACAGATATACAAAAAAGAGTGAAGTTATTTTTCAGGCGATCTATTCCCATCAAAATGATCTTCTTCTTCAACTTCACTATCATCTTCAACTTCACTTTCAGAGATTTCCAGATATGGAGTATCTTCAGGAATTTCTTCAGAAAGGAGCGTATGGTACTTCTTGAGAGGAATTTCATTGTTTTCAAAAATCTTGCGAGTCATCTTAGCTCGAAAACGCTTGACATATAAACTATGGTTATGCTGGGAAATTAGAAGCTGAGATCTCAAATCAGAAATTTTCTTATTACGATTAGCAAGGATAGTTTTCAGATCGTTATTCATCTTCGCATAATTTTCTGCAGAAAGAAGAGAAATTAAGGAATTGGTTAGAAAATTACGAAGGAAAAGTAATCAAAATAATTACCATCGCAAAGAATTTACCTTCTAGTTGTTTCTTATCATTACGAAGAGAAGAATTTTCAAGCTTTAATTGATTATTCTCCTCAAGAAGAGAAGAATTATCAATTACGATGCTCGCATATTGAGAATTATCTTCGTGACGGGATATTAATTCTGCGTTATCAATACTTAAATCCTCTACTTTCTAACGGAGATTTGAATTTTCAACCTCTAACTTCTTACAACGATTCAAAGTTTTCTTCTCAGCAATAGAATGACGTCTTTCCAAATCGTAAGCAAATTTTGCACAACTAACTCTTCCAACCTAAACAAGAAAAAAGGGGTTAGAAATCAACAAAATAAGGGAAATAAACAAGGAATAGAGAAGAAACTTACCATGCTACCTAAAGCATATAATTAAGCAGGAGAGACGAATCTTGAAATGCCTTTGAGGGAGTTATTATCAATTACAGTAGGAACTTTACAAGCCTTCGCAATAAGTTTGCGAGCATTCTCTGTAGGAGAATTTCCTAATCCACGAGAAGAATGGAGGAAAGCTTCAGAGATGCTAACCATTGCTGAGGCAAAGGTTTCTGGGATACTGAAATCTTCATTTCCACCTTCATCAACATCATTATCATCATCTCCTTCGTCAGAAAGAGTATCAGAGTTAGAACTAAAATCATTCTCAGGAAATTTATCATCTTCATCACCAAGATCTTCCTCAATATTCTCATTAGAAGAGATTACATTGGAATGAGACTTGGTTGAGAGTTTCTTCTTTTTCCTCCTCTCGTAAACAACATCTTGAAGTTTCCTTTTCCCTTTACGAAGAACATCATCTTGACTACTTAAGCTTGGGTAACCTTCGCAGAACGAAGAGTTTGTTGTCTTGCAGTCAACCTTTTAGAAGAAGTAGAACTCTTATTTTCACTCGCATCAATCTCAGGAAGAAGTGGGACCTGCAAATTCAAATAAGGATAATAAACAGAGGCAACAATATATTGTTTAGAAAAATACAAGAGTGTTTCTTACCTCATTTGAAATTAAAAGGTAACAAAAAGATAAGGAGATGGAAGTACATACATTTCTAAAAACCCAAGGTTGATAATAGCGGTTACAAAGGTTCGCAGGAAGTTCTACTATCCCAGAAATATAAGAACCCGATAATATTAAAGGGTACTTGTACCAATCTTCATCATTAGAACGACGAGGTGTCTTATTATTTCCTGAAGCATAATCAATATCGTGCATGAGAAGATCATCTGCTGCGATATTAGCTTTACGATGAAGACGAACACCCCAACGATTATCTTCTTTCCTCGCAGGAATTAGTATGTAATTTTTGAAGAAACCCTCAACTGTATAATTCGCAGCAACAATTTCCATATTTTCAAATCCAGGTTTCCTAAGATCAACTGAATACAAAGATTTCCCAAAAGCGGCACGATTTGCAAATTCAACTAAGAGGCGAATACAATCACCAGTCAATTGGTAAATGGCACAAGAAAAATTGGGGTGGGAAATAATTTCATAGAATAGAGGAAAGTTAACATCATAAAGAGGAAGAGGAAGACCTGCGAGGATTTGACCTCGTGAGATTAAAATTTTCTGATCATCCCAAACATAATTGGTAAAGATCTTCACACAAAGAGAAGATTTATTATCATAACCTTCAATCTCAGAGAGAATAAGGTCCCTATCAGCAAGTTCTGCATTAATCTGTTCAATAGTTTTCTTCTTTGGTGCCATTGAATATAAGAGGGAAAATAAAAAGGAAAAAAGGTAAAAGAGATTGCAGAGGCAGAAGTGGTGAAGAAGATGAATAAGATAAGAGAATAAAAAGCAAAAACAAAGGATAATATTTATAAATAGAGAGAGTTTGATGAAGATAAAAACTCATTAATACGAGTAAACGTGAACGGTTGAAAAGAACGGTTGAAAAGAACGGTTGCGAAGAAACGTGTCAAAAAGATGAGGGAAAAGTAAAAAGACGTGTTGCGAACTTGATGGGTGGTAATAACTGCATTAAATTTACGAGAATAGAGATTCTCATGACATTTCTTCTTCGTAGAATTGACATGAGAAGAGGAAAGATGTAGGTACTGAATATCGCAAGATAATAGTTCACGAGTATCGTAATAAATAAAGGAGAAAAGAGTTATAAAATGATACGATGATAGAAGTAGCGCGGAGAAATATGACTATTGCGAGGATGGAATAATTTTGCGAGTATGAGTTGCGATACTTCGCAATTCATGTACAGCTGTATAAGTTTTACTATAAATAGGAGTTCAAATGTAAAATTGAGGAGGTTCTTTTAGTGAGTGTAAGAAATTATCTTAGGAAAGAGAATAGAAAAAGTTGTAATTATTCTAGTTCCATTTTGATAATTCCATGTAATCAATTAAGAGAATTAATAAGAAAGTTATCATTCACCATCAAGAACTTCTTGAGTTTTTACTAATTCTATTGAGGGTGTAGTTGTAGGTTATTCTACAACTACAGAGTTAGTCCATACATATTGCTATGCGAAATATTGGGTGTGGTTGTTAGACCCCCACTTTTTCAATAACCTTTCTTACACCACCAATATTAACATAATCATCATTCAAATTTTATTCTCATTCAAAATCCTCATGGCATCCACTTCTGGTACTAAACCAAATAATCCGGTGGACAACCTGGTTGAACAAACGAATTCCACACTAAACATACCCGAAGATCTATTTCCAAAAGTTTTTATCAACTCTGAAAACTTCATCCCTAAAAAACAAGAAAATTGGAAATGGGTTTTCATTAGCAGATTTTGCAGCAAAATTTCTCATGAAACCAGAATTATATCTAGATTCATAAACTCAAACTGGGAGCTTAGAAGAGATGATGAGGTTGCTCTTTGGAAAAAGAGAATAAGTTAATATACTATCAGGCTTGGAAGTATAAAAGATTATAAAGTTCTCAAGGAAGGTGGTACTAGAGGTATCTTTGATAAACTCATTGTTCTAACTGAAGTTCCTCCATCTGGTCCTGATTTCATAGATGAAGCTAATTTCTACAATGTCAATATTTGGGTGCTTGTAAAAAGAGTACCTAGACATATCATTCCATATATCAGTGGCATCCTCAAACCTGCTGGTATATTCCAAGAAGCTAAAAGAGCCTATGGTAGAGATGATGATGAGAAGAATATTGAAGTCCCACTGACAGTTTACGTTACTAGAGCTCTAAAATTTGGTATAGATGCTTATGAAACACCACTGGACGGAAATTTTTTATGTTTTGAATGGCATAGCTTTTTGCAAAGTCTGCAGAATCCTTAACCATCATGGTCCTCTTTGTGAAGAAAAAAAAGAAGTTCTCATCTTTGCTAACAACATCACCCATCCCTCCAACTTCAAACCCTTCAATACCACATCTACCAATAGTCCAAAATCTGTTATCAAGAAAAGGCCTTACTCTAATAAAGATGCTGCAGAAGAATTTGCTATCAAAATGAGAATAACTCAAAGGAAAATTGTCATCAAGAATAACTCTGAAGAACTGGATGGCCCTGAGGATTATATAATATTTAAAGCTGGTCTTCAGAATTACTGAGGATATTCCAACTCAAAATCCTAAAGCCATTTCTTGTCAAAAGAAACATAGGAAAATTCTTGAAAACTATAAAGCTAAGGATAAACTTGTGAAGAAAAAGGGTACCCACATCAAAGTAGATGCTAGGAGGCAATATCAAGCTTCTGATATTGGAAATGAGAATACTGTTAATCCTGGCACTATCTTTCCAAAAAATACTCTAAACATTCCCAACCCTTACAACTCATTACCCTCTCTGGCTGATATCCAAAATCAAATCAATGAAGAATTCAACAATCAAAATAAATTGCTTTGGGAAAGAATAAAGTAGGAGAATAAAGGCAAGAATATCTCCATTATTAGCAAACCTCAGTTGTTGGACATAAAAAAGGAAAAATCACGCCTCTTCCACTCCTTCTGATCATACCGTGCACAAATGGGACCATTTGCATCCAACCAAGAAAATAAACCTTCAGGACAAGTGTACGAAGGAGGACCATATGACTAATTTGACTACTAGCAACCTTGGGGGAGAAAACCCTTTCCATCTTCCTAAGGTACTCTCTTCTACTCAAATTTTATTTTTAAGTTACTTACCTTTGATTTATAACCATATTATTACTCTAACTAACAAGGATATTATTAGCTGGTATACTACTATTTTTTTTTATTGTCTTCACTTACACAAAGATTATTATCCTTAGTCTTTATTGCTTAGGATATACTATTCTTATTTTCTCATATCCCACTGTTTCTTATTTCTGGCAAATTTTTTCCATCACGACTTGGACATGTCCATGTTTAGGAAAACATAATACTAGTAGAAATTTGAATAACATGTTAAATAACCACAACCCTAACCTTTTATTTTTATCTGAGACTAAACAACAATCTAAAAACCTCAAGGATATCCTCAGCAACATATGAGTCACACATTTTTGGTTTGTAGAACTAAGAGGAAAAGTCCATATTGCAGGACTTCTCCAATAAGCATATTAGTGCCACTGTTCATACTAGATTTGGGGACCCTTGGCTATTCACTGGCTACTATGGCAGCCCTTATACTACTTTAGATAAAATTCACTCTTGGAAAATGATTGAAAATACTGATAAAAATAACAATATGCTCTGGATGATCATGGGAGATTTAAATTTTGTGCTTCATGATCATTAAAAATTTAGTCACCATCCTATTGATTCTGGTGAAGCTAATGTTTTTCTAGAGAAATTAAAAGAATCTAATCTCACTGATTTAGGCTACACTGAATGTCACTTCACTTGGACTAACATAAGATTGGGCAGCCACCTCAACGACTTGATAAACCTCATACCTACTACCATCACTAACTCTGAAAATACCAACCTTCTCAAAATTCCTGATGCAGTTGAAATCAAATATATTCTCTTTAGTATGGCTGGATACAAAGCTCCTGGACCTAATGGCTTCCCTCCTAACTTCTTTCAAGCTAACTGGGAGATTGTGGGAGAAGACATTACTGCTACTATGGTTCAAAAAAAATCAATTATGGATTTCTTCTAAAAGAAATGAACTCAACTTTCATATCCCTCATTCCTAAAATTGATAACCCAACCACCCCTTCTCACTTCAGACCTATATCCTTGTGCAACATAACTTACAAAATTATATCCAAACTTCTTGCTCAAGGGCTCAAACCCCTTCTTCCTAAACTCATTTCTCCCTTTCAATCTGCTTTTATTCATGGCAGACACATTTCTGATAACATTGCCATAGATCATGAGCTTATTCACCACATGAATACCACGAAAGGAAAAAAAATAAGCTACTGGGAACTATGGGCATCAAGATAGATATGGCTAAACCTTTTGACAGAGTCAATTGGGACTTCCTCATCTAAGTTATGGCTCAAATGGGGTTCAGCACACAATGGTGTAATCTTATTCTGCAATGTATCTCTACCTCTAACCTAGTTGTGTTAGTTAATGGTTCTCTTGGAAAATTCTTCAAACCTTCTAAAGGACTCAGACAGGGAGACCCTCTTTCTACATATTTTTTCCTTTTCTACATGGAGTCTCTCTCAAGATATCCTATTTATGCTGAATCTCAAAGTCTAATTCATGGAATTAAGTTGTGCTCTGATGCTTCTGCCATTAGCCATCTCATATTTGCTGATGACTGTATGATATTCTGCAAAGACAATATGGAGGAATATCACAATCTTATCGAAAATTTCAAGGACTTCAGTCAATCTTTTGGGAATGATAAACTTTTCTAAATATAATATCTTCTTCAACAAAAACACTGGTCCTGATATTGCTGATAGTATAAGCCTCACCATGAAAGTTCAAAGAATCAACATCAATGATAAATACTTAGGCTCTCCCCTCTTTACTAATAAAAGCAAAGTGCAAGCCTTCAAGCCATGTTGAGAAATTAAAATTTAGGCTTGCAGGATGGAAAGCCACCATATCAACAGTTTGGAAAGTTACCATGATACAAATTGTTACTTCCACTTATAGTATTTATCAAATGAATTGCTTCAAGTTTCCTAAGGCCACATGCAAAGAAATAAATGTTATTCAGAGAGATTGTTTTGGAATAAACAACCTGAAAAACCTAAAGATCTTTATTACATGGCCTGGTATGTTGTTAACAAACCAAAAGAACTTAGAGGCCTGGATTCGAGAATAAGGAGTTCTTCAATATTGCCACATGATTACTAAAATAGCCTGGAGACTAATTACTGAACCACATTCCCTCTGGAGATGCACTATGAAGGTTTCTCATTTCCCAAACCATGAGGTAATAAGGATGGAAACCATACCAAAGTCCACAGATTCTTAGATTTGGAAATGTATCCAAGAAGGCATAGCTAATATCCAAAAATACTATATCTGGAAGATAGGAAAAGGTAAACAAATTCTTATTTCGGAGGACAGATGGATTGACGGTCACCCTGATATCATTCCAAGACATCCTAACTGCCCCTCTAACATTACTTCTGTTAATCAACTTTTCAATACCTTTGGGGAATGGGACCTAGATCTTTTGGCTCTTTGGTTCACTAATGATGTTCAAAATTAACCTTATTCTTCTTATTGAACATAACACCAACACTGAAGACACTATCAGCTGGAGATTATCTCATAAAGGGGACTTCTCTGTAAAATCTTTATATGATATAAGTAGATTACTGATAAGTATGCCAATGATGTTCTCACTGCTCTTTGGGAAAATTTTGGAATCTTGATACCTCTCCAAGCATCCAGCTATTTATTTGGAAATGTGTTCATGGCATTCTTCTTACCAATGCTAAGTCTGCTAGCATCCTGAATTATATTGATCCATTCGGCAATCACTGGAAGAATGCTAAAGAAGATATCACTCATGTTCTCCTAGCTTGCCCTGCTGCCTCCAAAGTTTGGGAAAGATTATTTGGGAACTCTCATCAACTCTTTAGTGCTTATGGTTCTTTTCATAAGTGGCTAAATAGATGTCTTAATAATGATAATAATAATACCAGCTGGAATGCCACTTATGCAACTATATGCTTGTTCATATGGAAAGCCAGATGTTATCTGGTTTTCAGGAAAGTTACTCCTTCTGCTGACAGTACTACCCTGAAAATAACTCAACACTTATGCTCTTTTAATAGAGTTATTCACAATCATGGGCACATGATAATAAAAATGATCAACATGCTAGAACTGTGAGACTGACAAGGTATCATAAGGAAAAAATTGGAATCACTATTAGCATGAGTATTTTAGGAGTAGATACTAGCATGGCTAATAGTGATTTTCAACCATATACTAACTTTACTTTTATTGCTTTGTGCTTTTCAGGTCAATGTGTGGGAGTAAGAAACTACAAGGACTTTACAGTTGGACTCATCAGAGCAGAAAGAGTAGGCAGAGGAGCTCATCAAGCATTCGAATGAGGAAAGGAAATGCAGGAATCCAACATTGATTTTGCTGTAGAAGATGAAGCAACTCTACAGGCCATCAAGGAAGGATACCAAATGGAGGTTCAAGAAAGATTTCAAGGAAGTTTCTCTCTGTCTCATGGTGGAAATTTTGAAGCTATTGATTTTGTTTTGGGTAAACTTATCAAGCTAGCTCCTCATCAAAACTCCTCTGCTACTAGATTAGCAAAAATTTCCATTCAATCTAATTTACTTCAAAACTTAAATTGGAAAGGTTCGAATCTACAATAGTTTTCGGATACTCTTCGGTCTTTCCATGTTACGACTAATGAGGAAATTTGTAATATTAACTATTCGACTGTGGAGGGGCATCATGGTGCTAGCCTTAGCCCAGATGACCACCTTTTGTTGCTGTGAGTTTGCTTCTCTTTTAAGATCTCACTCATTTTTATTATAAATAAATAAAAATACGACAGTCATAAAGTTAGTTCACCTTGTCATATCTTTGGCATATGCATTTCTTTTTTTGATGGGTTTGCCATATCCATTTAGCCTTTGACTTATTCATCTTGCTCCACATTTCTACTGGTAATCCACCATGTAATAAATAAATTTCAGAAAATTAATAGTTGTAACTAAAATTAGTGTATGATGAGGTTTGGTACCTCGGAATATGCTAATTTGTAGTAAAAATTTAGAACACTATAAAGAAAATATAGCTATTTTTCTTTAGCGTCGAAGACATTCTTCTAGATTTTATATAAAATAACGCCTAAATGGTGAGATGACGTGAGAATAACCATATTAACGGAGATTTAGCGCCTAGGAATACACAAAAGTATTTTTCCGCCATGAAATTACCTTGTTCAAAAACGGTCCAAGGATATAAACTTTGTATCAATATTGCATAAGATCCGTTACATTGATTGTACCGGTCAAAAAATCATTATTGGTCAGTTTTCTTCTTTATTCTAGGTACCAGGACAAAGTGTGTGGTCCTTGCACGACTCGAAATTTTTTTGAATGAGTCGAGTTACTTCATATTCCATTACTCCGATCTTAATCAAGCACAGATCAGAGTTGGCAAAATTCGAGGGAAACTGGATATTTTCCTCTTGTTTAAACTTTGAACAAGCTTATGAAATTCATGTGTTCTTGGCTAATTGTAGACTGACTTATAGTCCATTGTTGATTTCCTCGCAACAGATAATTTTAGTTAATCCTTCTTTTTCTTTGTACTGATCTGGAACGTCATGTGAAGTTGTCCAATATGATTATAAAATATATACTCGGCCGGCTGGCCGTAGAAATCAACATGTAGACAATAAAAGTAAAAGAAGAAATTTTCTTTTATCAATTAGACAGTTAGTTTCCTTTCAATTTATATTCTTGTATACCCACACACTTTTACAGACCCTTGGAAGCATTACAAAGAAAAGATGGAAGCATGCCCAATGAACGGTGGAAATGGTCCAAATAGCTATGCCAATAACTCATTTCTTCAGGTAATGGTTATTAGAGATGTGTATCCTAATTTATCTTGTTAAACCAATTTTCGTGAATTTGATTTCACAAAATTAGTTAAAAAGACCAAAATCAATAATTAATGGGTATAAAAAACATCTAGATTTTGATATTGTTTAAATGGACAAGAATATAAAAATAGCCAGGATGTAACCAGTTTCATCCTACCCATTTTGAAATAATTTTTCTTATTTTTAATTTATATCAGGATGCATCTAGTTTCATCCTCGCTATTTTTTAAGTTTAAGCCATGATGAATCCAGTTTCATCCTTGCTAAAAAAAAATTGTCCATTTCACCCATAAAATTTTTTACTCGTCGATTACAACCATCTTTTAAAAATATTTGGACAAATGACCCATTTTCCGATTTGATTTCTTTTTTATGTTTTGTTTTGTTTTGTTTTGTTTTGTTTTTTTTTTTTTGGTCTAAATCAATGGTTGATGAGGCAATTGCATATTATCTTGACATCAAAATTTTCCCACCATCAAACACTTTTAGGATAGCAGATTTGGGTTGCTCTGCGGGGCCAAATACGTTCATTGCTATGCAAAACATAATCGAAACTACCGATCGCAAATACCGCGAATCCGAAGGACTAAGTGGTTCAACACCTGAATTTCATGTCTATTTTAATGACCATGCATCAAAAGATTTCAATACCCTTTTTGTAACTCTCCCACCGGAAAAGCGTTAGTGAAAAATACTAGAATCCCCCTACTATATGGGTTCAACATATAGAAGCCCCACTAAATGGATCATTCATTGTCAACTCCATACATTAGGAAAATGATATTGCTAGGCCCAAAAAATCAAATTTTCTTCAGATCTAGCCCATAATTAATTATTACGGATTTTAATAATACCAAGACTACCCTTTAGTATTTATATGCAATGAAACTAACAATAAGATTTCATTTTCATTTTCAGTTTCTCTCTCTTTTGTCTCTCGTCTCTGCTCTGGAAAACTTCTCTGAAGAATATTAGGGCTTTCAGATCAAACCTCACAATGAAATTAAACTGAAGAATAAATTTTCTTTTTCTTCACATGCAATCACCTCTAAGATCAATTTCTTTCTTCTGAAACGAATCGATGTAATCAATCGTCAATCAATCACTGGATCTGGAATAAATTGATTTAGTTTTTAAATAGATCTGAAAAGAGGAAAAAGAAAAAGAAGACACCGAAATTATCTAGGTACGTTTAAATTTGATGTTTTACTTTTGTTTGTTGTTGATTTTGGTTGTTCGTCTTGATTTCGATTTCGATTTATTTTTGTATTTTTTGATTTATGAGAAGAATTGGAAACATCATTGTTTGAGAAAAAAAAGCGAAATCTGTTTTGATTTCATTTTTCGTTGATGTTGTTAATTTCTATCTTCAATTTCAATTTTGATTTAGTTTTATCACAATTTTGATTTTCTAATCGCATGTTTGATTGATTTGATCTTCGATTGAAGATAGATTTTAATTGAATCATACTAGTTCAGGATTCGTCATTCTTCTTTCTCTTATTCGAAGCAAGATTTTGATCTTTTTTTTTTCTATCACATTTGTGTTTTAGTTTTTTTATTGCGGAAGAAGAACAACAGGTCTTTTATGAATCAATCGTTTTGTATCTTTCAATTTAGTAATATTTTGTGTTGTTGTTATTATTCTTTTTAGCTTTGATTTGTTTGAATTTATAGATTTGTTTTTATTTTTGATGATTCAAATTGTTGTTGTTCTTGGTCTGTTTTTGATCATTTAATTTTTGTTGTGCATTTTGATTAGGTGTTTTTCAATTGGATTGAAAAATATTTTGGGATACATTTTCTACAAACCAGGTATATATGTACAGTTGGATTCTGTTCATTTTTTTGATGAATTGATGTGCTTGTGTTGATTGATAGTGGCATGTTAACTTGTATCTCATTTACACATGTCAATTGTTGCTCAATGATGAAGTATGATACTAACTATCATTGCTTGAGAGACGTTATTCCCAAGTGCCTATTTATAAAGTTTTACAAAAGTATTAATAGTGGCATGTCTTTATGAACTATGAAATATCTTCTATGTATATAATTAGAGATGCGAGAAAGTTAAGTAGAAATGTTGGTAATAAGTACTTCGTGTTGATATACATAGAGATCTAACTATTCTGTCCTTGAGTGGTGGTTTAACCAATAAGCATACTATTTTGTTATGGTAATTATGCACCCAAATTACTTCTTAGTTTAAGCTTTGTAGTTTTTTGACTACCGAATATGTGTACGTTGTTTCACTTGGATGGAAGTCCAAGTTCATGCTCGGGAACTTTGTATCATCTTGGTATTTTACATCTTAAAGCTCTAATGTTGGCCAATTCTTTGGATGATCATATGTCTACCTATATCTTACTAATGGAAAAATTATTAAATGATGGATTTGTTTGCTTTGCACTATATTTCAGTTCACTGTGGATATGAGTTGAGTTACGAAAAAATATTAGGTAATCTAGCAAAATGTTTTTTGTTAATATTGATCCTTCTAATTAGATACATAATTAGCATAATTTGATGTGTACCTTATAGATACACATGCTAAATAGATGTGTAGCTTCTAGTTACACAATCCAAATAGATGTGTAATTTATAGTTACACATGCTAATTAGATGTGTAACTTTTACTTACACATACTGATTGAATATGCCACTTTTTTATTGAGTGTGGCGTGATTATTATGGTCTGATGGATGGACAGTTGTTAATGCAGATGGAAAATGCAGTGCTCAATTCACACACTTCTGGTAATTTGGTGTTTCATTATCTTCTTATATGCTATGGTTCATAATACTGCATGTTTGTGTTGTCTGCGGCGCAAGCGAGACTAGGCACCCGGTGCATACTGATGCGTAGGAACCTCATTTTGCATGCATAGGGCATAAATATGTGGATATTTTCCTGCAACATTTTTGCATATAAAAATGGTTATCACAAAATAGATAACATTTCATCAGGATGTGTACTGTGTAGCTACTAGTGAACTATTAGGGACTTGTTATTTTTCTCCTTTTGGATGGACTGATATGGCGTGGCTTATTTCAGGATGATAATCATTATATTGCCGAAAGAGGTGGACATCTGACTTTGAAGCGCGCAGAAAAATCTCGTGCAGCATCTAACAAGCATCCAGGTAAATACTCAACACTGTTTATTTCCATTATGGGGCTTGTTTGGTAAAATTAAATACATTGTTCTGAACTACTGAGTGAAATGTAGTATTTTGTAATGGGGGATCAGCAATGGTTGAGTCCCTGGCATCTAAAACCACAGCTTGGGAGAATGAAAGAGGTGTCGATATGATGGCGTGATACCTTCCCTCTTTTCCTTTCAAATCTTCTCATTCTTTAGTTTTGAATCACCAATCAGGGCCAAAATCCTACTTACGTTGCTCGGGTACATGTGTAACTAAAAATTAAACATGTCATTTGCATGTGTAAATCCTACTTACACTTCTCGGACCCATGTGTAACTAAAAATTACACATGTACAAAGTTGCAGATTGCAAATGATTTCAAGCATGTCATCTTTCAAGTTGCATTTAAGTACTACTTACTAGAAGCATCAAACAATTGTGTTACTGTGTGTCTCATTCACTATTGTCTTTACCATTTCTAGTACATTTTCTTTTCTAAGAAGTTGTATAATCAGTAGCAGAACTGTCTAAAACTAGTAATTACTGCTTTTTCCTAAAATACATTGCAACTTCATATTATTCCTCATGTCTTTTGAACTGTTGATTTGTTAATATCACACTATGTCTATGTCTAGCAACTTCTGATGCGAAGAAGACATGCTACTCTCCCTAACACCTTCTGGTGTTGGTGGTGCAGGTACAGGTCTTAGAAGAGGATTATGGAGCTAGTGGTGGTGATGGTGGTGGTATTGGAGCTGGAGGAAGAGTAACTGGTGGAGGAATATGTATCAGATGGGTGTGGCAGGTTGTAGCATAATGATTTGTAAGTTATCTAACTTTTTTTGGATGTGTAACTATTAGTTACACATGCTAATTAGATGTGTAACTTATAAATACAGGTTCTAATTGAATTACTAGTTAGTTAGATGTGTCACTACTAGTTTTTGAAGTTATCATCTAGTATTGTTCCTGCATTTCTTATTCGATATTTAGGTTCACTGTTGCTCACTGATTGATTATGTCTCTCGATAATGAATTTTTTAGATTCCCTTAAGTGTTTATGAAATTTATTAAGATTATAGTTCAATTGGCTAATAACTTCTTATCAGGTCACTTTAGATGAAAGTCCTAGTTACACATGTAGAACCAACATGTATGAAATTGATTAAGATATGGATGTGTAACTGCAGGTTACACAAGCATATGGATGTGTAACTGCATGTTACACAAGTCCTTTGTGTTTATAACTGCAGTTACACAAGCCATATGGATGTGTAACTGCAGGTTACACAAGCATATGCATGTGTAACTGCAGGTTGAGATTATAATTATCCTTGAAAGGGAAAAAAACTATTCAATGCACTCAAATTCTTTTTGAAGTTTTATTCACTTTTAGTTTTTGATAACATATATGGATGTGTAACCTGCAGTTACACCAAAGATATGGATGCGTAACTACAAAGTTACACAAGTCCTTTTGTGTTTTTAACAACAAGTTACACAAGCATACATAGGTTACACAAGTTCTTTGTGTTTCTAACTGCAGGTTACACAAGCCATATGGATGTGTAACTGCAGGTTACACAAGCATATGCATGTGTAACTACAGGTTACACAAGTCATTTTGTGTTTATAACTGCAGGTTACATAAGCCATATGGATGTGTAACTGCAGGTTACACAAGCATATGCATGTGTAACTACATGTTACACAAGTTCTTCGTGTTTCTAACTGCCGGTTAAACAATCCAAGTCATATGCGTGTGTAACTGTCAATTACATACGATAGATGCATGTGTAACTCCAAGTTACACATGCTAAGATGGGTTATCATGTGTCTTTTCTGTGATCTTTGTTCTATAATATTTCCTTACAATTGTCCTATAATATTTTGTTTTTTTGCTTTTTATTCATCCAACCTAATCCATGGATGTTTATTTAGTTGCAGATATGCAAAGCATTTGGAATGAGGAAGACAAGAAAGAAAGGCAAAACTTCTAGTATAGGTTTCAGTGGCTTATTTCTAGTGTTTTAACTCATTTATTGTGTTCAGTAACAACCGATTACTATAGCTGGTAAACATAGTTATTATTGTAAATTAATGTTAATGCAATAGATGTATTTTTTGTATATATTTTTTTTTCCTGTTGTGTAACTGTTGAATACACATGCCATATGCATGTGTAACTTGTGGATACACTTGTCATATATATGTGTAACTTCTTATTACACATGTCATATGGATGTGTAACTTTAAGTTACACATTATTGAATACACAACATGAATGTGTAATTTTTATACATGTGTAACTTCCAGTTACACTTGAAATATCAATGTGGTCGGAGGTGGTGGTGAGCGGTCGGCGGTGGTGGTTGGTGGTGGCGGTGGTGGTCGGAGGTGGTTGCCGGCAGTGGTTGGCGGTGTCTAATGGTGGTCGGTGGTGGTTGCTGGTGGTGGTCGGAGGTGGCTGCCGACGGTGGTGGTCGGAGGTGGTTGCCGGTGGTGGTGGTTGCTGGTGGTCGGTGTGGTCGCCTGTGGTGGTGGTCTGAGGTGGTTTCCGCGAGTATGTGGGTCGTCGAGGTTGTTGACGGTGGTTGGAACATCATCACATAATATTTTAATAATTTGGGGCCTAAATTTAAAATTTATTTAATTATGGGCTTGACCATATGCATAAGGGTATCAAAGTCTTTTAATAATTTGGGGCCTAGATTTAAATTTCTTTTAATTAAAGGTCTCACATTATGGGTTATCCATGGGTTGGGCTTTAGCCTAATTTTCCCAAAGCGTTACTTGGCTGCCGGTGTGCCCGGTTCATTTCACACCCGTTTGTTTCCGAAGGGCTCTCTTCATGTAGCTCACTCTTCGACTTCGATTCAATGGTTGTCTCAAGTACCAAAAGAAGTGTTAGATATTGATTCTCCTGCTTATAATAGAGGCAGAATCCACTGTAAAAATGCTAGGCATGAAGTGTTGGAAGCGTATTCAGCTCAATACGCTAAGGATATTGAATCCTTTCTTCACGCTCGTGCTGAAGAGGTCGTCTGTGGGGGCTTATTGGTTCTCATTGTTCCAGCCGTTCTAGATGAGAGTCCACCTTCCCAATTACGCACGCAATCCATGTTTGATATTTTGGGATCTTGTCTCATGGACATGGCCAAGACGGTAAGAGCTTCTTTTATTTTTCTTTGGTTTGTTGGGAGATGATTTTGGAAGATCCTATAATCTTCCATACTAGAAGACTTAACTTGCATATAGGTTGGTTCTTTTTAAGTGTTGGCTTTCGAACATATCATGCTTATTCCTCGCAAGGAATAGATAACCAATGATATGGCGGCTACGCAATAGAAAGAGGTCACAGGGATCGATCCCAATGGCTCCTAAGGAAAAATCTCCTGAAGTTGCCTGTATCCACATGGTACAGAGAGACAACTACAGATTCTACGCATTATCAAATTATTATTACTTGTAATCAGTTGGATGAACAAATTTTGCAGGGAATAATGGAAGAAGCAGAAGTTGACTCTTTTAACTTGCCAGCATACTCAACAACATCACGAGAATTAAAGAATTTGGTAGAGAGAAATGGGAGTTTTAATATAGAGAGAATCGTGGATATTCTTCCTCAAGAAAATAAGATGAGACCTACTGTACAAACATTAAGTGACCATTTCAGAGCTGCCCTCTAAGGGGTTATACAATCACACTTTGGATTCGACCAGCATGTTCTTGATCACCTTTCCCAACATCTATATCCCCAAAAAATTGCAAGTTTGACTACGTATATGGAGAAAACTACTGCGTTGTTCGTTATTCTCAAACGCAATTAATAATCTCTTTCGTTTACTGGCATGATCACCATATGAACCTCTTTGAAGTTTTTTGAGGAGTTCTTGTTGGTTGTGTGTTTGTTTGCAGGACTTTCGCGGGTTTCCCTTTTGGTGTTTGTTCTTGTGCTAGTCGGGGGTTTTGTTTAAAGCAATTGATTTTTTTTCCAGCATATGCATAATGTAATTTGTAACAATGTAGTAGTAACCCTTGCTCCGGGCATGGCAAGTTTCAATTAATTGATTTTTCTTTTGATTTGTTTTTTTACCTGAGCCTCCTAAATTTCATTTCAATGTAATCGGAATAACAATTTTTTCCTGTGCAGTGCACAATGAGAGAAACAAAGCGTTTCAGAGGTCAGATGTGTAGCATTCGGACCAAAATCTACTCCATGCCCAAATTCTGCTTGACCAAAAATCATTCATAGTGATACCAAAAATTGCGTTGTGATCCAAATTTTTCATTGTTACCTAACCTGTAAACAAAATATGCAATGTGTGAAATCATTGATGTTTAATGTCATTATCGCCATGAATTGTTACTCTTCCTACTGATGTTGATGATAGTTGTACATAATGTCTGACATGTAATAACTGATATGTACAATAAGTCATGTGAAATTGGCCGTAATAACATGGAACTATAAGAAGTTAATATGTGACGATGGTTGTACAAAATGTGTAGAGAATTTTTTTTTATTATCAATTGGATTCCTTTCTATTTGCATTATTGTGTACTTCTATGAAACATATACAGAGAACAACTGGAAGTGGTAACCTCAATGACACTGTTTGTCAAAAAAAAAAAAAAAAAACCTCAATGACACTACCGAAGCAATTCCGATGAAGGGTGGAGATGGTCCTAATAGCTATGTCAATAACTCTTCTCTTCAGGTAATGAATAATAGTGATTTATCTAACTAAGCCAAATATGATGAATTTGAGTTTTTTTTCTTTTTTTTTTCTGGCAGAGATTTGTTATTGATATTCAAGTAGCCATATTTTATGTTTTTGATCGGTCAATAGGAAAGATTCATTGAGGTACTTAAGGGGTACCTCAACCCAATAAATACAATCGACACAGAAAATGAGACCGAGTTTAGAATCGATCATCCAAGAAAAGAACAAAGAACAAAAATCCAAGTGGGAAAAGTTAAGAACCAAACGTGTCTCGTATCCAACTCAAATCGGCCGATAGAAATATGAGTCCCACAAATTTATCACCGTGTTTGCCGTCAAACCCAACATTTTAGTGTTTGACTCCGCCCAAAAATAAACTTGAATCTTAATATCTCGAATTAGACTTTCCAAATTTCTGTTTTTGTGATTGAAGATTCTAGAATTCCTTTCTTTCCAAATGCATCACCATATTGCAACCGGTAAGTTGTTCCATATATGTCAAGTCCTGCATCACCCCAATAGTGACTCCAAGTTTTTATAGTTTCAGAGATATTATTATTTTAATTCCAATTGAAGTTGCATCCTTCGGAAAAATAATCCCAAACTCTCTTAGTTCGCCAACAATCATAGAATAAATGGGTACTTGTTTCATCTTCTTCTTCACAAAACCCACACACCCTATCCACATCCATACCCCGTCTAATAAGCTTGTCCGTCATCATCAACCTTTCTTGGTATATAAGCCATATTAAAAAGTTTACTTTGTACGAATAATGACGACTCCAAATAATCTTACTTGGAAAGATAGTATCACCTTGATCACAAAGAGAATCAAACCCGTATTTAACTTTATAAGTATCAACTGTATTGTTTCTATCCACCATCCACAATCTAGAGTCTACGACCCTTTTGTGGAAGCAGTCTCCCTCATTATAGCTTGAGATTATCTACTTCGAGACATGAACTTCCATTTGATGTTGTTACTTGAGATCTCATATAACCTAGCCACTACTTTCCCTTTTGTTCTTGAAGCTTCAAATGCCAACGGAAAACTATTGCATAAGATGGTATCTCCAATCCAAAAATCTTCCCAAAATCTGATTTCATTTCTCGCACCGATCTTATATTTCACATGTTTGTTAATATCCTCGAGCTCGTAATAAATATTGTACCATGAACTACATCCCTTTGTTCCTTTCGGTTGAAGAGTTTCCCAACCGGTTATTGATTCTCCAAACTTTTTCACAATTACCTTTCTCCAAAAAGCATCTTTTACCAATCCAAATCTCCACCACCACTTTTTGAGAAGCGCCGAGTTCATGAATTTAGACTTATGGATTCCAAGACCACCTCCTTCTCTAGATTTTACGATTATAGACCGTCCGACATTATGAATTCTTTTCTTATTAGAATCATCATCCCAAAGAAAATTTCTTACTATCTTATCAATCTTATTTGTAATGGAGCATGGTGCAAAAAAACTTGATAAATAATAAATGGGAAAACTAGACAAAATACTTTTGATAAGAGTCAACTTACCTCCTCTTGATATCGATCTCCCGTTCCAAGAATAAAGTCTCGAGCAACATGATTCAATGATCTTCTCCAACTTTCGAGTTCCACTAACTTTATCACCCAAAGGAAGACCGAGATAAATACTTGGAAGATTTGACCTCTTGCACCCCAACATATTAGCAAATTCATCAATGTCTTCAACGAGAGATACTCCAAACAAGAAACTTTTAGCAAAGTTGATTTTTAAGCCCGAGGTTAACTCAACATAGAAGTAAATACCGAAGAGAATCTACTTGTTCATGCTTCGCATCAAGAAAAACAATGGTATAATCGTCAAATTGGAGATGGTTAACTTTAGTTCCCTCGTTCTTTACCGAGAAATCCAAAATTTTACCAACTTCTTGTACCTTACTCAACATATGACTCAAAACCTCTCCAAAAAAGGTAAAAAGAAAAGGAGAAAGAGGATCACCTTGATGAATACCATTCTCACTACCAAAAAACCCATGAGTGGTACCATTCACAAGAACAGAAAATTTTGAATAAGATAAGCAATTCCATATCCAAGCACGCCAAACGCCTCCAAATCCCATTTTAAATAAGACTTCATTTAAGAAGTTTCAGTTCACATTATCAAAGGCCTTCTCAAAATTTAATTTGCACAGTAACCCCGATAATTTTTGACGACGTCTAAAATCCACACATTCATTTGCTATCAAAACTCCATCTAAAATTTGATGCCATTTAATAAAGTAGATTGAGTATGAGAGATTAAAATAGGAAGATATACCTTTAGACGCTCCGCTAAAACTTTGGAAATAATTTTGTATACGCTTCCTATGAGGCTAATAAGCCGAAAATCCTTCACCTCCTCCACACCAATCTTCTTAGGAATTAACGCTATAAAGTTGTTCTTTAGAGAAGTATCGAGAATGTTGTTATCATGGAAATCTTGAAACACCTTCATCAAGTCTTCTTTGATAAACTCCCACCCAATAATATAAAATTTCATAGGGAAGCCGTCCGGACCCCGAGATCCATCCACTCCCAAATCATGATTCTCTTTCTTCACTTCTTCTTCACTAAAAGGCCTCTCTAACCAAACTCTAGCATTCTCATCAATACTCTTTAAGCACATATCTTTAATTCTCGGTCTATGGTTATATACTTCCTTAAATGCTACCTAAAAGTGATTTGCAATGCCTTCTTTAATCTCATCTTTATTACCGGTCCATATACCATTGATGAGAAGATTATTGATGTTGTTTCATGCTCTATTCCTTCTTAACATACGATGAAAATGCTTTGTAGTTCTATCACCAACACGAATCGCGTTGACCCTAGAAAATTTTCTTACGTCTATGATCCTTTTCAAACTCAACTTTCGATGTCACGAGCATGTCTTCTTCCATCTCAGTTAGAAGTCTATCATCACCAATATCATCCAAAATTTGCATATTTTCAAGAGTCGCATCCAAAGACCGATTTATATTTCCAAAAACCTCTTTATTCTATATCTTCAATTTTTCTTTCAAGGCAATTCATTTCTTTGAAAAACATGCGCTCGCGGTACCTACAAAAGAAAAAGTTTCCCACCATTATTTCATCAAAGAAATGATGTTAGTATTTTTTATGAAGTAGCCATATTATGAACTCAGTATGTTAACTTCAATGTTTAAAAGGTTATAATCCCATAGATTCCCTCCCAACTCAAGTACGCTAAAGTTTGAAAAGTTTTAAGCCCATAGGTTACCTCTCAAGTACGATAAAGTCTTTGGAGTACTCAAATTATTAAAAAAACAATGTTTTAATTATGGTAAGTCAGGAAAAATTAAACTTTTTCTCTATCCTTGACTTTGGCCGGGAGATTTTGACCATTTGTCAAGGATATTCATCTGATAGTTTTTCTAAGGTTTTTGTATCATTTTCTCCTCCGCCATGGCTAGAGTTGGTGGATCTGGTATGTCTCCTGGTGGTTTCTCTCTACCATCTTCCTCCCAAAAGATAGAGGGATCAAGTATGGGATGACCGAGTTCACCTAAGAAGTTTTGCAGGGTTCTCAAGGAAAATGTGTTGGTGGTTTTAGGGTTTCTCCAAGTATGGTTTGGTCAGATTTATTTGTAAAGAGAAGAGAGGTTGTTCCTGATGTTAATCTAGAGTTTGCATCACCTGGTTCGATTGATGGCAATAGAATTGCATATATTTATTTTGAAGATGTTTATGAAGATCTCTCTAATTGTGAGAACTTGTTTATTGGGGTTTGTTTAGGTAAGAAATTACCTTATTAGATGGTTGAAAATTCTGTGTCTCGTGCTTCGAAGGTAAAGGGTGAGATGCAAATGACAATCCATGGTGACTCTATTTATGTTATTGAATTTGACAAGAGGATGATCGTCTTAGTGCTATTGAATTTGGTCATGTCTTTGTTGTTAATCAATTATTTTTAGTTAGACCACGGCATGAGCTAATTTAACAGGAATTGATGGAGCTTAAATCAATTCCTACTTAGGTAAATCTTCGCAAAGTACCATTACAAATGCTACTTGTCTTTCAAAGATTGCTAGTCTGATTGGTAAGTTTATTATAATGGATCATCTTACTCTGACGAAATCGAGAATGAATTTTGCTAGAGTTTTGGTTGAGGTAGATATAAACTTTGATTACCCTACTTCTCTACTTTTTTACTATAAAGGGAAGCATGTGGTGGATGTAGATTTTGAGTATTCATGGAAACCGCAAGTCTGTTCTGAATGTTCATATTTCAGACATACTTTGTCTAAGTGTCCAAAGGCTAAGGATAATGCTAAGGAGGTTAAAGCACCAGTTGAGCAAGTGAATAAAAAATCCTAAATAGTGGGTTGTTAAAGGGTCTAATAATAGTGGGCATAAACTTGTCATTGATGTAGATAAAAATCCTAAATCATGGATCAACATAAGACTGAGGATGATACCATCTCTCCTGGTGGGAAAAATGAGAATGAAGGCATGGAAGTTGGAAGGAAGTTGGCATTACTATAGAGAATATATTTGGTGTGTTGATTGAGGAGGATAGTGGTAAACAACAGGAGGTTATGGGTCCTATAAAGATTCTGGATCAAAATATTCATCTCTGGTAATGAGACTCAAAGTAGAGACGATACTTCAATTAAACAATCCAATGCTTCTGTTTCTGGTGGAGTTAGAGGTAAATTCTTAACCAAACCTAATGGTGTCTCTAACTGTATAATGTTTTCTCCTAAGGTATTAGATCTTAAGTAATCATCTAGGCCTCCTAAGAGGCTACTTTCTCTTCTTAATAATGATGTTTAAGCAAGGTTGCTGGAACATTAGAGGGATCAATGACCCTCTAAAGAAACTTAAGCATAGTAGGTTTATTTTGTTCAATAAATTATCCAGTTGTTGAAACTCATGTTCATGAGTTGAATAAGGATACTATTAGATTTCATGTTAATAAAAATTGGAAATTTATTGATAATTATATAAATAATTATTCTGGTAGTGGGATCTATCTGGAAGTTAATATTTTATGTTATTCATAGTACTACTCAAGATATTTTCCTAGAGGTTGTCACTAGTAGGAATTTACTGTTTGTTGTTGCAATGGGCTATGTTGATAATGGTAGAATTCTGAGGAAAGCCTGATATAATTTCTTATGTTGATTTATATGAGGGGCCTTGGATATTTTTTGTTAGAGCATTCCTCGATCGAACTCGCAAGCATTTCTATCTCAAGCTTGTTGTCAAGTTTATTTTCAAAAACTATGAGTCTTGATTTTTAGTCTACTTATAGCTAAGTCTCGGAATAGGATAGAAAGTGTAGTTGAGCTCTAGACTCCAAGGCGTTCATCATGTAAATATGAAGAACTACTCAAGGAACTGGTGGATCTTCATCAACAAAAAGGTATGTAGATACTTGAACTTATCTATCACTCAAAAGATTATCTACTATATCTCATATTGTAGTTGCAGGATTTCCAACACTACACCCTTGTCAAAAATCTATGAAAATTAAGTCATAATTGTGGATGAACAACAACACCCTTATTAATTCACTTTCAGGAAGATTTACAAGAAATATCAAAACTCAGAAATACAACTTTCTTTCTGGAGTTTCTCTCTCCTCAAAACTTTCTCAACTCTCAAAAGTACATCATCCTCTTCTGGATTTAGTCGAACCCTTTATATAGGAAAATACATAGTGGAAGACAGCTAAGATTTCCCCTTAATTCGGATTTACTCTGCGATCTCATCGCCATAACTTTAGTATTCATCTTCGCCAACTTTGTAACCATCGCGAAGCAGACTTATTCTTCTCATATATCTTTGGTCACTAATTGTTATATTACTCTTTTGTGACACTCGCCAAATGTCGTTGAAGAATCTTGCGACGTTCTCGTCAAAGTGTTATTAATACTTGCAAAAATGTTTGGGTTTCTCGCATAAGTGTTGTTTCCATCGCGAGAATATAGTTGTGGCGATATTCTGGTCCTACATCTTGCCTCTTCTCATGTCTTTTCTGCGAAGAAGAGAAGATCATGAGAACTTAAAATTCCATAATTGCTTATCTTTTCTGACTTCCCCGTTATGACACATTTCTATGTCCTTCGCCAGCTGGTTTCACGAATTATTTCTTCCAATGAACTTTTGACACGTCTCCTCTAACCGCTGCGATATAACCACCCACGTCTCTTCTTTGCATTAATTACCCTCATCGTCTTCGAGAAATTTCTTTTTCTATAAATACTCTTCTCATTACTTTCCTTTTTATCTTTTACTTTCTTCTTCTTTCTCTCCGTTCCCTCTCTGCAAATTTTACTGTTCTTCCGCGAATTGCGCTGCTGTGATTTCTTTCTTCTTTTCAGCCTTTTCTTTCATTCCCATACTCAAAAATGGTTGATGTTGGTAGCAAAAACTTTAAGGCTTTCAATGAAATGCGCGAGAAACTCAAAATCAAAGGTTTTAACTTGTCCTTAATCCCGAATCAGGATTCTAAATCTGAACTCTTTCTTAAATTATTCACTGATGATCAATGTTCTCGCGAAAAAATCATAGGTTCGCTAGGACAACTTGAAGCTGGTCTTCCCCTTCCTCTCTATGACCCAGAACTTCCATTATTCTACCAAATAATATCTGACAATAGGTTCTTGCGAGCAATATATCAACTAGGTGGAGATTGCATTAGGTTGCTACTTGAATATGCTTCTCGTGGTGCTGGTAAAGGATCACGCTATTCTGAAGATGCTCAAAATCCTCTTTACAAACGTATTCCAAATAACTCTGCAGATTATACTGTAGAAAACTTTTTCAGAAATTAAAAGATACTCCCTATGAAGAGGGATAACACCTGATGGGGTGTTCGTCTGAAGAAACTCACTGTCGACGAAGATCTCATGCTATATATTGATTTTCATACGAAGACTAACCATGGACCTCGCCATTCTAGCGATGATAAGTGGTTTATCTTTCCGTTGTGTCTCGAGGGTCCTTATATTTCTGGTTCTCACCAACTTCCCACGAGTCTTGCATAATATCAACCTTGGGTCTTTAATTGGCCTGAGAGATCTAAAGAAGTATATTCTCTCAACCTTTTACATTATTATCATTTACTGTATTCTTTATATTCTCGCTAACTATTTTGATCTTTCTCATATTGATAGAATGAAATTCAGCTACCAATCTCTTAGGAAACCCAGTACCTTCTTGGCTTTGAAATATTTCACGGATGAAGTAAGAAATATTTCTTCATAAATTTTAACAATATATTGTTGCCCCTATTTCTTATCTTCATCTGTGCTCGCAGGATATCGAAGAATTAGAACCATTAATACCCGCAAAAACCAAGAAGAAATCTTCAAAAGAGAAATCCGGGAAATCTTCAAAAGATAAATATGCTACTTCTTCCAAGGGAAAGTCTTCTGCCCCTCGCAATGAAGAATCTAGCGATCCTCCACCAAAGAGAAGGAAAACTCAACCTACTTCTTCTTCAACTCCCCAACCAGTTCCAGAAATTCCAAGTGCTGATCTTGATAAAGATAATAATGACGAGGGTTTCAATGTTAGCGGTTTTCCTTCAATAAAAAATTCTTCTGATTCTGATTCTTCAATGACTCATTTGTCCAGAATTTTTAGCGATATTTCCCACAAAGATAACTTCTAATGACGAGGATGAAATTATTGATAAAACATCCCAAGCTCTCGCTAAAGTTTGCGATGCCCCTATTCTGGTGGATAATGATTCTCTCCAAGGAATCACAAGATCGCTGACTCCCAGTCTCTTGAATTCTCTTGGTGCTTTGGTAAATTTTCATTTCTTTAGTTTGTTTATATATTTTCTCCATCGCTAGATCTCAATTTATATTCTTCTTTCGCATGTTGGAAGAGCTTCTTTTGGTGTTGCTTCTAATTTAGATAAAAGATATGCCAACTCTGAAGAAAAAGCTGCTAAACTTCCCCAGGATAAACAAAGATTATAATCTGAAGTTATTGAGCTTCGCAAGAAGAATAAACAGCTGGAGACTGAAGCTTCAGTTGATAAGCAAAAGATCTCTGATCTTGATAGAGATAACCAACAACTCTATGGTATGACTGATTTCCTTTCTCTTTTAATTCTTTTTACTTTATCGCAGCTTATTCAAGCGACCACTTTTAACTTGCAGATATTTATGGTCTTACTAACGAGGCTATACTCTTTCAATCTTTCCCTGAACCTGTAGATGATCATACTCTTCTCGCCTGTCTTAATAATTCTTTAAGTAATTTCTCAGATGATAAGATTAAATCCTTCTCCATAGATGAGCTTAGATCCAAGCTTAATCTTTTAAAAATTGAACACAGATTCAATTTAGGTCTGACTGATAGATATAAGAGCTTTTATCTTGATTCAAAAAAAGAAATAGATAGATTAAGACAGAAGAATAGCGATCTTATTGACGAGAAATATCTTGCTATCAAAAAGGGATCCAAGACCCTAGCAGACTTTCATGAAACTCTCCTTGACGTTCAAATGGACAGAGATAAACTTATCTGCGATAATGAAGATCTTCTTGCGAGGGAGACTCACGTTCGATCTCGTCTCCTTATTAATAGCGATGACGAATTTTCTTGGGCTACTAAGGTTCTTGATAATGCCAGGAATGATCTAGGTGTAAATGTTAGCCTTCAACTTGAACAAGTGGCTTTAATTAGGGATATGATTTCTGAAAGAGAAGGTTGTTAACTTGTTCAAGTCTTGCTAAGTTTTCATTTTAATATTCTTCTTGATAAAGCTTCTAATTCATTGTCACGTTCTCAGCTTGTTGAAGGGAATTATCGCAAGAGATTTCAAGAACTTGAAGATGAAAAACATCAACTCGCGACCAAACTTACTACTCGCAATGAGAAGTATTTAAGATTGAAGGACCATCTCAAAATTACAACTGCGAATTTTAACAGATCTCTTGTTATTACTCGCAATAAATTCATTAAGTTGGTTTGTGATGATCATAATATCTCCCATTCTGCATATCCTTATCTAGAAGAAGAAATCCCAGAAGAAATTCCAAGACATGCTATCTCTGATTGCAAAGCTGAAGATTCTAGCGATGAAGACAGTATTGGTGATAAAGAAAATTCTGACGATGAAGAGAAATATGACAATGGCGAAGGGAAGAAATCTGGCGATGAGAATAAGAAATCTGACGATGAAGATGGTGATCAGTCTAATTAGTTTTTTGCTTCTTTTGTCTTCTTTGTATAATTATTTCCTCTTTTTTGTAATTAGCTGTGAGTTTCTCCGCTATTATAAACTCCTTTTGCTTCTATCTCATGAGTCAAAAAACAATTCTCTTCGCAAAGCAATCAAGATAATTGTTATCTTTTAATGATCTGTATAAGTATGTTACTTAGTAAATGCAATTTTATCATATGCTAGATGAATAATAATTTCATCATTCTGTGCATTCCCATACTTGCCTCTATTATTCATCTGCAATAAGAGAAAATTGCATAAAGATTAGTTGTAGTAAAAATATATTACGCTTTAGTACTGGCGTTAAATTATGCCTTAGTACTTGCGAAATTTCATAAATACTGCGAGCAGTATCGCAATAATCTTTTGGTCTTATTATGCCTTCCTAGTTAAAGGTCTTATTTTGCCAACTTTTTCATTTTTCTGCGACAAAATCGCAGGACGTCTTTACATTTGCATATATTGACCCATTGATATTGTCTTATCAGTATTGCTTGATTATATTGCGACAATATGACAAGTCTAAGTTCTCTCGCGAAATCAAAGCCTCGTGACATTGCCATCTTGCGATGAAATCGCAGGACGTCTTTACATTTTCATGCAAAAACCCATTGATCTCATCTTAACTTTTTCTCTCTAGGCTTTTTGCCTTTGTATAATTTTCGTCACGCGATAATATGATAGGCCTAAATGATCTTGCGATCATAAATCCCCATGACATTGCCGTCTTAAGATACTTATAAGCTCCCTAATGGAGGGTGCCGCCCTTATCTTCCCCCTGGTTGCCCCTTCAAGGAGGGCACATCGGCCATACAAGACTAGCTCCTCCCATCCAAATTTACCAACAACCAGCTGTTTTCGCAGCCTCTTGTCCTTTATGCCTATATGGATTATAGTTACAAGACTGCACCCTAAGTGGGGTTTTCTTCATGCCTAGTGCATCATAGCCAAGACTTACCAAGAATGGCAAGGGAGTTTCGTACGCCCTTGGCACCCTTGGCTCAACCATGTACCTCGGCGCCTTGGTCATACTTTGCACTTCTTGGAAGAGATTCTCGGTCATCCAACCAGGGTATAACCATATATAGTTGGAAATCCAAGATCTCTCTCCAGGATAGGTTTTATTTAACCCCAACATCTGCATGACTCGGGATCCAGCAACGGTATAACCTTACCCATGAATCATGTCAAGAGATACCCCCTCCTATGAGGTGCTATTAGGTCTTACATTTGCCTCTTGCGAAATTTTATTCGCGAACTAGGGTGCACGCCATAAAGGTTCGTCTCATTCTTTTAATCTCTGCGAAATTTTATTCGTTGTTCTTGCGAGTATTTTGACTCTGATAGAATTTCATAACTTTGAAAATCTTGCGATTATTTCAAGCAGAATATTCTGTTCAATTACATATTTTTTTAAACAAATCATTCATAGAGTTCTCTGGAGTTCATCATTTACCTCTCTACTTACTATTTTCTGATTCTTCTTTTCTGCTACGTTTTATCGTTGTTTCTTTTTCTGCGAGACGCTCGCCATCAGCTTTCACATCCTCTTTTCGCTCTATCGTGTCAATCATTAACCTTTCACATCTCTGTTGTTGTTTGATTTTGTACTTCCAATTGCTATTCTTTTCAGCTCTTTCTTCGCAAGACTTCATGTCGATTTCATAACATTTTTTGCTTTCTCCCCAATCTCCCTTAATAATTCCAACACCTTTAGGATGAGGAAATTTGATACATTGGTGATAAGTGGAGGCAAAACCCAATATCCCATGTAACCAAGGTCGTCCTATCAAGGCATTGTAAGGTGATTCGATGTCCACGACGCAGAATAAGATTTTTGAAGATATTCCTTTTAACGGTATCTGCATTTCAATTTCCCCCTTTGGTTTGTTAGTTGTACCGTTAAATCCATAGATTTTATATGTTGATGGTATCAAGTCTTCATCTCTTCCGCCCATGGTTTTATAGGTATGATAGAATAAGATATCAACTGAACTCCAAGTGTCTATTAAGACCCTGTTGATGGCCCAAGAGTCTTCAACCTTACCATCATTTTCTTCATCTTCTTCTGGTATTGGCTTTGGGTTTATCTCTAGCCTTACTACCAATGGGTTATCATGCTGCTCGCCAAGCCCTGGTACATCTTGTGCACTGAAAGATATAGTTTGTTTTTGCCATTCTTCTAATGGAGAGGCTCTCGCAATATTCATTATCTCTCTTCCATCTGTATTTTTCGCGAAGACTCTGCTTAAAACATTATCATGGAAATTTTCTATAGTTATGTATGAATGTACTATGGAATTACAAAACAAATTCTTTGCTTTAGCCCCAACTTCTATCACGAATGTTTCTGCTCCTTTTACAGCATTCACTCTGCGAGTTTCTGGTGCTGGAGGCAATTGCTGAGATTGTGGGTGTCCTACTAAAGAGTGATTTAGCTTTCCTTGTTCGATCATCCTTAAAATTATTCTCTTTACATTCATGCAGTCATTTACTGTGTGGCCATGAAAATGATGGTAAGGACAAAATTCTTGACTGCGATTGTTAGGATGTGGTTCTTTTCCCATGTTCCATGGGGATGGTATATTTTCCATTAAAATGATAGCTTCCCATATTTTTTCTATACTAGCATTAAGAGGTGGCATTTTAATTTCTTCACATATTATCTTTTGATTTCCTTGCCCTCTAAAGTTATTCTTCCTTTGTCCGCCATAAGTTTCTTGTGGCTGATCAAGTCTTTGAATCTTATTATTTCCATCACGATTGTAATAATTCTTCTCCCTTTAATATTCTTCTTGATCTCGACTGCCCATTGCTACCAATTTTTGTTGGTTTTCACTGACCACCTTCTCTTGTTGTGTCTGCGAGGTGCTCGCCACATTATTTATCATTTTAGGGAGAAAACTTCCACTTGCCGTTAGCGAGCTGGTGTTCGCGATCGGGTATGATTCCATCTCATTTTATTTCTCCTCCAAAGCAATGTATTCTTCCTGTAGTTCTCGCAGTTCAGTCATAGTGATTGTATTCTTGACTCTGAAAATTTGTATGTATAATAGATTGGTCGCGAACATTGCATTGATAAAAGACAAGATAAGATATCTCTCGTCAACTCTTCCTGCCATTTCACTGCACATTGTCTTCCATATTATGGTTAAATGTTTCAGACTCTCGCCAACTCTTTGTTTTAACCCAAACACATCTTCAATACCTGGCCGCGATGAATTGTTGCTGATATATGCTCCTAAAAATGTAGCTTGTGAAATTTCGCTGGGTATTCCTTTTCCTTCTTCTTCTCTTATCATGTAGATTTTAAACTCCTCTTATTTCTTTGCCTCTTTCTCCATCTTCCTGCGAGTTTTTCGCTTCTTTACTTGTCCTTCATAATTTTTTACTTCAATTTGATAACATAGTTTCACACCTTCAATATTTCCTCTAATCTCACCAATCCCGCTTGGCAAAGGAAACTTGATGCACGGATGTAATGTTGATGCTAGAGCTTTGATTGCGTGTATCCATGATCTTCCCAACATCATGTTATATGGTGATTCCATATCCACCACACATAACGTTATTTGTGTTTTAATTTCTCCCAGCGAAATTCTCACTACTATTTCCCATTTTGGTTTAGTTGTGGACTTTCTGAAACCATGAATATGATATGTTGGACGTGACATTTCTTCGTCTTTGTACCCCATTCCTTTGTATGCATGATAAAATATTACATCCACTGAGCTTCCCGTATCCACCAAAGTTATATTTACCGCCCATTCTTCCATAGATTTTGCTGATTTCTATTTTTCTTTTCGTATAGCCGTTACTGTGATTACCAAAGGAGATGTGTGGCTCAAATTTTCTTTTGTATCTCTGCTGCTGTGAACGTAATTTTCTGCTTTTCCTAATCCCTCAACGGAGATATCTTTTCTACCGTCATAATCTTCTTTCCTTCAAAATATCGCTTATGTATCCTACCTCTAATGCTCTCATGGAATTCATTAACCATCATTTTTGTGATTACGTTACACTCCAACCTTCTTTTATTCTCATTGATCTTAATTATCCTTTCTCCAACTGATTTGTTGTTTTCTTTTATCATTTTCTTGATTTAAACAGCTTTCACAATAATTTCCACAATCTTCAATCAACAGATCCCTGTTTCTAGCACCAAAAATGTAGTTGCAGGAAATCCCACACTTCACCCCTCACAAGAATTCATACAATCAAATCATTTTTAGATCAATAATCATAATTTTTATTGATTAATCTCACAAATTTTACAAGATGAAAAGGAAATGAAGCTAAAGAATTAACAACCGCTCTTGACTTTCTCTCTCCTAATGACTTGCTCAATACTCGAAAAAGATCTCTCTCTCCTTACGTCTGTTCAACTCTTTATATAGGGAATTACATAGTGGATGACAGCTAATCTGTCCTTTATTTTAGGATCTGACTTGCGATATTCTCGCAAGAGTTCTATTGTTAATCTTCGCAAATACTCTAATCATCGCAGGTTCATCACACTTTTCTCATGTTTCTGCCATCGTCATCTGTCATATCATTCTTCAAATCATTCTGCGACGCTCGCAAAGTGTTGTTGATCAAACTTCGCAAATGTGTCCTTCTTGCGATATCCTGATACTACAGTAATAATGGTTCTCATTTTCTCTACCATAGACGTTTGGTAGAGACAGGATGATATTAATTCTAATATCAAAATGTGCTTTAGTGGTCGGAAAAATAATGACATGAGGGTTGGCTCACCCTACTCGGGTACATGTATTCACTTAAGGTCTTAGCAGGAGGGTCTACCTCCTCATCATCAGTTCCAGGCATATCTCAATGTTCTATTAATCCCAACCAGTAGTGGGATTCTCTATCACAAACTAGGCACGAATAATAAAAATAAAAACCTAGCTTGACAAACAAATACAAAGTATAGTTGCAAGCAGACATATAGATAATACTATCTTAACCAATTTAATTAATCCTACACATTAGAATAACAAAGTTCAGCATACACAGGTGTTCCAAGTAACTTACTCTCTAATGCTCCTGAACTAGCACTTTTAGTTTCACAGAACTTATGTGGATGAGCAGTCCTTAGCTCCTAAGGTACCTGAAATCAAACACACTAAACAGATAAAAAGAATCTAAGGAAGTCTAAAAACATAAACTACACAAAATAAAACAAAAATCTACGAATAAAAAAAAAAGAAAATCTAAGATGCAATCAGAAACTTAAAAGTATCAAGTAGAGTAGTTAACAGCCACTCCACGGTAGCGGTGCAAAAACTTGATAGGTCTGAAAACCGACTTTGTTTATCCTTAAGTGCACGGTATAGCAAAATTAGAAAACAACAAATGTGGTTCGTTCCCACAAGGAGTGTTTCTAAAATTACTTCTAACTAATACAATCAACTTCCTAATCAATATCAATTCAAGAGGAGATTTTCTGAAATGTATACTAAGAAACCAGAAAATAAATTGGATTCAAACAAAATTATTAAAGTGACGAGCAAGATGAGAAAAGGTTAAGGATCCTGGAATCCTTCGCAGTCTAGCTTTACTTATGATTTATCACGAGAGTCTCTATTTTACTCATGTAAGGGGGCAACGCTTGGCTACTTAGACATGGAAGATATGTCGTTCAGATTTATTGATAATCGACTAAGGATTGTTTGATCTCGACCTAAAAGTAGAACTCCTAAACACTACGTATACATGGCATACAAAGTTGAAGAATGTTCATTAATCTATAATCAATCAGGTGTCAATGGGGTTGTCTATAGCTTACCTATATAGTATACCTGGCATAAAACATGAAAAGATCTATAGAAACAATTACCCAATATGAGATACTCAAACATAAAATTAATATTTTGATTTAAAGAAACTCTTGTTCATAAACACCAATAATCTAGCCTTCAAATTCACCCTTTCACCCTAACAATAGTTTAGCAAACCATGGTTTTCTCAAAAGCCATAAAAACTGATAAAGGAAATAACAGGCTAAGCATAGCGTAAGAAATCTTAAATCTAGTTTCTTCCCTGTAAACGGACTCCCCGATTCTTTGTTCACTGATGTATATATTGGCGCTATAGAAAAGTTAATCTAGACCTAGATGATAGTTTTCAGGGACAATCCAACCACCAGCTCTAATTTCCAAATTCAGGTATTACTGACATCCAGTTACTGCACTACTTTCTGTATATGATTTGAACACCCACAAATTCCGTTACCAGAGCTGGTGGTTGGATTGGTAGTAAAAATAGTCATTCCGTTACTGATATATAAAAATATTCATTCCGTTACTGATTCCGTTACGGAATGACTACTACCAAATTCCATTAAAAATAGTCAGTAAAAATAGTCATTCCGTTACTACCAAATTCAGGTGAACACCCACAAATTCCATTAAAAATAGTCATTCCGTTACCACCAAACCCATCTAAATGATTTGAAACATCTATATATCAGCTTATCCCATACCTCGATCTCGCACCATATTTTTCATTTTACTTAATCTGTGAATGAACCCTGAAATGGACTGCAGCTCTATCATTAAACTTTTTCACCTATATTCGATGATGAAACCCAGAACTGATGTCACTATCAAATTCCAATCCATTGTTTATGGGTGAAAACTGTTTTTGCATTTTTGGTAAATTTGGGTGTGTGGATGAGAAACAAATCTAAACCCTAAAAAAATGTACTGCACGGAAGTGCTTTCTGATTCGAGAGATCAATCTTTACAATTCAGGCCTAAACCAAGAAATGGCCATCCCAGACTTGCTTCGGTCACAAAGTAAAGGAGATGGGGTTGATATTATGGAGGGAAGCGAAGAAGGTGTTGAGATTGTGAAGGTGTTGGTTGTTTATGACTTGTATCAGAATATCGAACTAGCTTGCAATAATATAATCAATTAGATCTGGTGTTTTCTGGATACGAATGACAATACTTGGTTTTCTGTGCTTGTTTGTGTGTTTTGGAAATAGGTAAATGACCTATTTATACAAGTCATTGAGCGCAAAATCCTTATCTCGTAGGAAGTTAAGTGATGGAGTAGTTTGGTAGTGTGAGTGATTGCACGATCACGTCTTGGCCCACTTCCCTCATCCTATTAACCGTCCATGTGTGCTGACACGTTCTTGTAAGTGGGCATGTTGCACGACGCACGCTGTAAATTTCCAGACCAATACCCCAGTAAGTATCCCCCAGTTTTTGACATGTTTGATGTCTAGAATGAGTGGATCGTGGGACCCACTGTAGAAAGTAGCATGTGATGCTAAAATAACTAAGGATTTGATATTTATGAAATATCGTGTATGCTCAATGCATGTAATCCATCACAAACAATCAGCATGTATGAAGCATCGATGTTTTAAAGCCTGGCCGAATAAGTTACGGACCAAGCATCTTCAAATAGAATCACGTCCAACTATCTTCGAGTAATCGTTCGGAGGATGCATGGGCGAGCTATCTCCTGGCCGATCACTCCCTGTGGAAGAGTGGCAGATGGTAATCATCAGAATGCCTCACCGGTCGTCTAGCTTTCAACTAGGTTGTCCGACCAAGCTAGCGAAATTGGACGGACGAGATGGTTTAAGACCCTTATCTGAGACCGTTGATGGATTTTTAGGTTTTAGGAATTGCGCGAGCATCACTCTTATGCTTGACCGAATCCGAGTTTGGCCATAAATTTTGGTGGGGCCGATCAGGCATGCGTGTAGACGGCATGTCGGTGCATATGCCCATACCTCTTTGTCTCATGAAGGTGCGATCTACGCCACTTAATTTGACTGGAAAAGGTGAGTGTTCGAGATCAATTTGCGGCAGAAATCCATTACCGCAAAGGATTTGGAAGCCGCTCAGCATGCCACTTTCGGGTACGCATTTCGAGGTCATCGAGTCCTAGTCTGGCCGACCAGCTCCTTGTAAATGCGGGCCCATGGTGATCATGTTGACATTCTTGGGACCTTTTAAGTCTATATCTATACCCTCCATCCAAGCTTGCGAAAATGGATGGTCGTGATCGAACTGCGACAGTTATGCAGCGCCGTGAACCCTAATTAGGGTTTTGAAAAAAGCACGTACACACGATTTTAGCCAAACGGTTTGGCAAGTTATGCTCATCTTTAAGAGGAACCGATCATGTGGGGCCCATAATGGACCGACAGTGAATGTGTGTGCACTTCTCTAATGGTCTTAGGCGCAATCTAAGCCATCCAAACATGCAAGCGAAGTTGGATGGTCGTGATCAATTTAAGACATTAGTGGAATTTTCGTGATGCTTGCAAAGCATCAAACCATCCATGTTTCGGGAATGCGATCGTGGCTGCATGTCCACGTCGTGAGCAAACCGATCATGTAGGGATATAGTGGGCCCACTAATGTGCGTGCAAGATCCTCCTCTATCTTTCATGGTGCGATCTAAGCCGTCCAATCAGGCTAGTGAAGTTGGACGATTAAGCAGTATTGCTCATTCGAGCTTCTTCCAGAGTAGCGCGGTATTTTGGGTCTGGCATTTTGGCATGCTGGGAAATAAGGTGTAACATTCGACTGGCTAGGGCATAAATAGGCCCGCCAGTGGTCATCACGGTGATAACCTGCTCCTGCTAGGGCTCATCTAGGCTGGTTAAATCATGCAGTCAACCTGCATGGCTGTGATCGTTTCTGAGAATGATATGGACAGTCCATATTTCTATTTGGAAACTAAATATGCTCAATCGGGATAATATAACACACCGATAGATGTAGCATGTACGGGTATTTCATGCATGCCTCACCATTGATACTTGGAGATTCGTGTTACTCTGCTAAGAGCAACGCTCAGTCGCCATGCCGTACCAATAATGAGAGTTATGTGGGAACATCACAGGAAATACTAGGAGAATCATACATTATAAATAATGCTAAAAATTCACAGGGTATTTGGGGTATATTTGGGTACCCTAGTATTTTCAATTTCTTTTCCACATTATATTTCGTTATATAATTGAAATATCACAGGTTGTGCGTTGAATCAATCAATTGGTAAATCCAACCTTTGGTTATTGATTGATCCTTGAACATTGGTCTTTGGTACCGTTCAATGTTTTATGAAGTATTTTTTATGAAGTAGCCATATTATGAACTCAGTATGTTAACTTCAATGTTTAAAATGTTATAATCCCATAGATTCCCTCCCAACTCAAGTACGCTAAAGTTTGAAAAGTTTTAAGCCCATATGTTACCTCTCAAGTACGATAAAGTCTTTGGAGTACTCAAATTATTAAAAAAACAATGTTTTAATTATGGTAAGTCAGGAAAAAATAAACTTTTTCTCTATCCTTGACTTTGGCTGGGCGATTTTGACCATTTGTCAAGGCTATTCATCTGATAGTTTTTCTAAGGTTTTTGTATCATTTTCTCCTCCGCCATGGCTAGAGTTGGTGGATCTGGTATGTCTCCTTGTGGTTTCTCTCTACCATCTTCCTCCCAAAAGATAGAGGGATCAAATATGGGATGACCGAGTTCACCTAAGAAGTTTTGCAGGGTTCTCAAGGAAAATGTGTTGGTGGTTTTAGGGTTTCTCCAAGTATGGTTTGGTCAGATTTATTTGTAAAAAGAAGAGAGGTTGTTCCTGATGTTAATCTAGAGTTTGCATCACCTGGTTCGATTGATGGCAATAGAATTGCATATATTTATTTTGAAGATGTTTATGAAGATCTCTCTAATTGTGAGAACTTGTTTATTGGGGTTTGTTTAGGTAATAAATTACCTTATTAGATGGTTGAAAATTCTGTGTCTCGTGCTTCGAAGGTAAAGGGTGAGATGCAAATGACAATCCATGGTGACTCTATTTATGTTATTGAATTTGACAATGAGGATGATCGTCTTAGTGCTATTGAATTTGGTCATGTCTTTGTTGTTAATCAATTATTTTTAGTTAGACCACGGCATGAGATAATTTAACAGGAATTGATGGAGCTTAAATCAATTCCTACTTAGGTCAATCTTCGCAAAGTACCATTACAAATGCTGCTTGTCTTTCAAAGATTGCTAGTCTGATTGGTAAGTTTATTATAATGGATCATCTTACTCTGACGAAATCGAGAATGAGTTTTGCTAGAGTTTTGGTTGAGGTAGATATAAACTTTGATTACCCTACTTCTCTACTTTTTTACTATAAAGGGAAGCTTGTGGTGGATGTAGATTTTGAGTATTCATGGAAACCGCAAGTATGTTCTGAATGTTCATATTTCGGACATACTTTGTCTAAGTGTCCAAAGGCTAAGGATAATGCTAAGGAGGTTAAAGCACCAGTTGAGCAAGTGAATAAAAAATCCTAAATAGTGGGTTGTTAAAGGGTCTAATAATAGTGGGCATAAACTTGTCATTGATGTAGATAAAAATCCTAAATCATGGATCAACATAAGATTGAGGATGATACCATCTCTCCTGGTGGGAAAAATGAGAATGAAGGCATGGAGGTTGGAAGGAAGTTGGCATTACTATAGAGAATATATTTGGTGTGTTGATTGAGGAGGATAGTGGTAAACAACAGGAGGTTATGGGTCCTGTAAAGATTCTGGATCAAAATATTCATCTTTGGTAATGAGACTCAAAGTAGAGACGATACTTCAATTAAACAATCCAATGCTTCTGTTTCTGGTGGAGTTAGAGGTAAATTCTTAACCAAACCTAATGGTGTCTCTAACTGTATAATGTTTTCTCCTAAGGTATTAGATCTTAAGTAATCATCTAGGCCTCCTAAGAGGCTACTTTCTCTTCTTAATAATGATGTTTAAGCAAGGTTGCTGGAACATTAGAGGGATCAATGACCCTCTAAAGAAACTTAAGCATAGTAGGTTTATTTTGTTCAATAAATTATCCAGTTGTTGAAACTCATGTTCATGAGTTGAATAAGGATACTATTAGATTTCATGTTAATAAAAATTGGAAATTTATTGATAATTATATAAATAATTATTCTGGTAGTGGGATCTATCTGGAAGTTAATATTTTATGTTATTCATAGTACTGCTCAAGATATTTTCCTAGAGGTTGTCACTAGTAGGAATTTACTGTTTGTTGTTGCAATGGGCTATGTTGATAATGGTAGAATTCTGAGGAAAGCCTGATATAATTTCTTATGTTGATTTATATGAGGGGCCTTGGATATTTTTTGTTAGAGCATTGCTCGATCGAACTCGCAAGCATTTCTATCTCAAGCTTGTTGTCAAGTTTATTTTCAAAAACTATGAGTCTTGATTTTTAGTCTACTTATAGCTAAGTCTCGGAATAGGATAGAAAGTGTAGTTGAGCTCTAGACTCCAAGGCGTTCATCATGTAAAGATGAAGAACTACTCAAGGAACTGGTGGATCTTCATCAACAAAAAGGTATGTAGATACTTGAACTTATCTATCACTCAAAAGTTTATCTACTATATCTCATATTGTAGTTGCAGGATTTCCAACACTACACCCTTGTCAAAAATCTATGAAAATTAAGTCATAATTGTGGATGAACAACAACACCCTTATTAATTCACTTTCAGGAAGATTTACAAGAAATATCAAAACTCAGAAATACAACTTTCTTTCTGGAGTTTCTCTCTCCTCAAAACTTTCTCAACTCTCAAAAGTACATCATCCTCTTCTGGATTTAGTCGAACCCTTTATATAGGAAAATACATAGTGGAAGACAGCTAAGATTTCCCCTTAATTCGGATTTACTCTGCGATCTCATCGCCATAACTTTAGTATTCATCTTCGCCAACTTTGTAACCATCGCGAAGCAGACTTATTCTTCTCATATATCTTCGGTCATTAATTGTTATATTACTCTTTTGTGACACTCGCCAAATGTCGTTGAAGAATCTTGCGACGTTCTCGTCAAAGTGTTATTAATACTTGCAAAAATGTTTGGGTTTCTCGCAGAAGTGTTGTTTCCATCGCGAGAATATCGTTGTGGCGATATTCTGGTCCTACATCTTGCCTCTTCTCATGTCTTTTCTGTGAAGAAGAGAAGATCATGAGAACTTAAAATGCCATAATTGCTTATCTTTTCTGACTTCCCCGTTATGACACATTTCTATGTCCTTCGCCAGCTGTTTTCACGAATTATTTCTTCCAATGAACTTTTGACACGTCTCCTCTAACCGCTGCGATCTAACCACCCACGTCTCTTCTTTGCATTAATTACCCTCATCGTCTTCGAGAAATTTCTTTTTCTATAAATACTCTTCTCATTACTTTCCTTTTTATCTTTTACTTTCTTCTTCTTTCTCTCCGTTCCCTCTCTGCAAATTTTACTGTTCTTCCGCGAATTGCGCTGCTGTGATTTCTTTCTTCTTTTCAGCCTTTTCTTTCATTCCCATACTCAAAAATGGTTGATGTTGGTAGCAAAAACTTTAAGGCTTTCAATGAAATGCGCGAGAAACTCAAAATCAAAGGTTTTAACTTGTCCTTAATCCCGAATCAGGATTCTAAATCTGAACTCTCTCTTAAATTATTCACTGATGATCAATGTTCTCGCGAAAAAATCATAGGTTCGCTAGGACAACTTGAAGCTATTCTTCCCCTTCCTCTCTATGACCCAGAACTTCCATTATTCTACCAAATAATATCTGACGATAGGTTCTTGCGAGCAATATATCAACTAGGTGGATATTGCATTAGGTTGCTACTTGAATATGCTTCTCGTGGTGCTGGTAAAGGATCACGCTATTCTGAAGATGCTCAAAATCCTCTTTACAAACGTATTCCAAATAACTCTGCAGATTATACTGTAGAAAACTTTTTCAGAAATTAAAAGATACTCCCTATGAAGAGGGATAACACCTGATGGGGTGTTCGCCTGAAGAAACTCACTGTCGACGAAGCTCTCATGCTATATATTGATTTTCATACGAAGACTAACCATGGCCCTCGCCATTCTAGCGATGATAAGTGGTTTATCTTTCCGTTGTGTCTCGAGGGTCCTTATATTTCTGGTTCTCACCAACTTCCCACGAGTCTTGCATAATATCAACCTTGGGTCTTTAATTGGCCTGAGAGATCTAAAGAAGTATATTCTCTCAACCTTTTACATTATTATCATTTATTGTATTCTTTATATTCTCGCTAACTATTTTGATCTTTCTCAGATTGATAGAATGAAATTCAGCTACCAATCTCTTAGGAAACCCAGTACCTTCTTGGCTTTGAAATATTTCACGGATGAAGTAAGAAATATTTCTTCATAAATTTTAACAATATATTGTTGCCCCTATTTCTTATCTTCATCTGTGCTCACAGGATATCGAAGAATTAGAACCATTAATACCCGCAAAAACCAAGAAGAAATCTTCAAAAGAGAAATCCGGGAAATCTTCAAAAGATAAATATGCTACTTCTTCCAAGGGAAAGTCTTCTGCCCCTCGCAATGAAGAATCTAGCGATCCTCCACCAAAGAGAAGGAAAACTCAACCTACTTCTTCTTCAACTCCCCAACCAGTTCCAGAAATTCCAAGTGCTGATCTTGATAAAGATAATAATGACGAGGGTTTCAATGTTAGCGGTTTTCCTTCAATAAAAAATTCTTCTGATTCTGATTCTTCAATGACTCATTTGTCCAGAATTTTTAGCGATATTTCCCACAGCATAACTTCTAATGACGAGGATGAAATTATTGATAAAACATCCCAAGCTCTCGCTAAAGTTTGCGATGCCCCTATTATGGTGGATAATGATTCTCTCCAAGGAATCTCAAGATCGCTGACTCCCAGTCTCTTGAATTCTCTTGGTGCTTTGGTAAATTTTCATTTCTTTAGTTTGTTTATATATTTTCTCCATCGCTAGATCTCAATTTATATTCTTCTTTCGCATGTTGGAAGAGCTTCTTTTGGTGTTGCTTCTAATTTAGATAAAAGATATGCCAACTCTGAAGAAAAAGCTGCTAAACTTCGCCAGGATAAACAAAGATTATAATCTGAAGTTATTGAGCTTCGCAAGAAGAATAAACAGCTGGAGACTGAAGCTTCAGTTGATAAGCAAAAGATCTCTGATCTTGATAGAGATAACCAACAACTCTATGGTATGACTGATTTCCTTTCTCTCTTAATTCTTTTTACTTTATCGCAGCTTATTCAAGCGACCACTTTTAACTTGCAGATATTTATGGTCTTACTAACGAGGCTATACTCTTTCAATCTTTCCCTGAACCTGTAGATGATCATACTCTTCTCGCCTGTCTTAATAATTCTTTAAGTAATTTCTCAGATGATAAGATTAAATCCTTCTCCATAGATGAGCTTAGATCCAAGCTTAATCTTTTAAAAATTGAACACAGATTCAATTTAGGTCTGACTGATAGATATAAGAGCTTTTATCTTGATTCAAAAAAAGAAATAGATAGATTAAGACAGAAGAATAGCGATCTTATTGACGAGAAAGATCTTGCTATCAAAAAAGGGATCCAAGACCCTAGCAGACTTTCATGAAACTCTCCTTGACGTTCAAATGGACATAGATAAACTTATCCGCGATAATGAAGATCTTCTTGCGAGGGAGACTCACGTTCGATCTCGTCTCCTTATTAATAGCGATGACGAATTTTCTTGGGCTACGAAGGTTCTTGATAATGCCAGGAATGATCTAGGTGTAAATGTTAGCCTTCAACTTGAACAAGTGGCTTTAATTAGGGATATGATTTCTGAAAGAGAAGGTTGTTAACTTGTTCAAGTCTTGCTAATTTTTCATTTTAATATTCTTCTTGATAAAGCTTCTAATTCATTGTCACGTTCTCGCAGTTGTTGAAGGGAATTATCGCAAGAGATTTCAAGAACTTGAAGATGAAAAACATCAACTCGCGACCAAACTTACTACTCGCAATGAGAAGTATTTAAGATTGAAGGACCATCTCAAAATTACAACTGCGAATTTTAACAGATCTCTTGTTATTACTCGCAATAAATTCATTAAGTTGGTTTGTGATGATCATAATATCTCCCATTCTGCATATCCTTATCTAGAAGAAGAAATCCCAGAAGAAATTCCAAGACCTACTATCTCTGATTGCAAAGCTGAAGATTCTAGCGATGAAGACAGTATTGGTGATAAAGAAAATTCTGACGATGAAGAGAAATATGACAATGGCGAAGGGAAGAAATCTGGCGATGAGAATAAGAAATCTGACGATGAAGATGGTGATCAGTCTAATTAGTTTTTTGCTTCTTTTGTCTTCTTTGTATAATTATTTCCTCTTTTTTGTAATTAGCTGTGAGTTTCTCCGCTATTATAAACTCCTTTTGCTTCTATCTGTATGAGTCAAAAAACAATTCTCTTCTGCAAAGCAATCAATATAATTGTTATCTTTTAATGATCTGTATAAGTATGTTACTTAGTAAATGCAATTTTATCATATGCTAGATGAATAATAATTTCATCATTCTGTGCATTCCCATACTTGCCTCTATTATTCATCTGCAATAAGAGAAAATTGCATAAAGATTAGTTGTAGTAAAAATATATTACGCTTTAGTACTGGCGTTAAATTATGCCTTAGTACTTGAGAAATTTCATAAATACTCGAGCATATCGCAATAATCTTTTGGTCTTATTATGCCTTCCTAGTTAAAGGTCTTATTTTGCCAACTTTTTCATTTTTCTGCGACAAAATCGCAGGACGTCTTTACATTTGCATATATTGACCCATTGATATTGTCTTATCGGTATTGCTTGATTATATTGCGACAATATGACAAGTCTAAGTTCTCTCGCGAAATCAAAGCCTCGTGACATTGCCATCTTGCGATGAAATCGCAGGACGTCTTTACATTTTCATGCAAAAACCCATTGATCTCATCTTAACTTTTTCTCTCTAGGCTTTTTGCCTTTGTATAATTTTCGTCACGCGATAATATGATAGGCCTAAATGATCTTGCGATCATAAATCCCCATGACATTGCCGTCTTAAGATACTTATAAGCTCCCTAATGGAGGGTGCCGCCCTTATCTTCCCCCTGGTTGCCCCTTCAAGGAGGGCACATCGGCCATACAAGACTAGCTCCTCCCATCCAGATTTACCAACAACCAGCTGTTTTCGCAGCCTCTTTTCCTTTATGCCTATATGGCTTATAGTTACAAGACTGCACCCTAAGTGGGGTTTTCTTCATGCCTAGTGCATCATAGCCAAGACTTACCAAGAATGGCAAGGGAGTTTCGTACGCCCTTGGCACCCTTGGCTCAACCATGTACCTCGGCGCCTTGGTCATACTTTTCACTTCTTGGAAGAGATTCTCGGTCGTCCAACCAGGGTATAACCATATATAGTTGGAAATCCAAGATCTCTCTCCCGGATAGGTTTTATTTAACCCCAACATCTGCATGACTCAGATCCAAAGAATGTATAACCTTACCCATGAATCATGTCAAGAGATACCCCTCCTATGAGGTGCTATTAGGTCTTACATTTTCCTCTTGCGAAATTTTATTCGCGAACTAGGGTGCACGCCATAAAGGTTCGTCTCATTCTTTTAATCTCTGCGAAATTTTATTCGTTGTTCTTGCGAGTATTTTGACTCTGATAGAATTTCATAACTTTGAAAATCTTGCGATTCTTTCAAGCCGAATATTCTATTCAATTACATATTTTTTTAAACAAATCATTCATAGAGTTCTCTGGAGTTCATCATTTACCTCTCTACTTACTATTTTCTGATTCTTCTTTTCTGCTACGTTTTATCGTTGTTTCTTTTTCTGCGAGACGCTCGCCATCAGCTTTCACATCCTCTTTTCGCTCTATCGTGTCAATCATTAACCTTTCACATCTCTGTTGTTGTTTGATTTTGTACTTCCAATTGCTATTCTTTTCAGCTCTTTCTTCGCAAGACTTCATGTCGATTTCATAACATTTTTTGCTTTCTCCCCAATCTCCCTTAATAATTCCAACACCTTTAGGATGAGGAAATTTGATACATTGGTGATAAGTGGAGGCAAAACCCAATATCCCATGTAACCAAGGTCATCCTATCAAGGCATTGTAAGGTGATTCGATGTCCACGACGCAGAATAAGATTTTTGAAGATATTCCTTTTAACGGTATCTGCATTTCAATTTCCCCCTTTGGTTTGTTAGTTGTACCGTTAAATCCATAGATTTTATATGTTGATGGTATCAAGTCTTCATCTCTTCCGCCCATGGTTCTATAGGTATGATAGAATAAGATATCAACTGAACTCCCAGTGTCTATTAAGACCATGTTGATGGCCCAAGAGGCTTCAACCTTACCATCATTTTCTTCATCTTCTTCTGGTATTGGCTTTGGGTTTATCTCTAGCCTTACTACCAATGGGTTATCATGCTGCTCGCCAAGCCCTGGTACATCTTGTGCACTGAAAGATATAGTTTGTTTTTGCCATTCTTCTAATGGAGAGGCTCTCGCAATATTCATTATCTCTCTTCCATCTGTATTTTTCGCGAAGACTCTGCTTAAAACATTATCATGGAAATTTTCTATAGTTCTGTATGAATGTACTATGGAATTACAAAACAAATTCTTTGCTTTAGCCCCAACTTCTATCACGAATGTTTCTGCTCCTTTTACAGCATTCACTCTGCGAGTTTCTGGTGCTGGAGGCAATTGCTGAGATTGTGGGTGTCCTACTAAAGAGTGATTTAGCTTTCCTTGTTCGATCATCCTTAAAATTATTCTCTTTACATTCATGCAGTCATTTACTGTGTGGCCATGAAAATGATGGTAAGGACAAAATTCTTGACTGCGATTGTTAGGATGTGGTTCTTTTCCCATGTTCCATGGGGATGGTATATTTTCCATTAAAATGATAGCTTCCCATATTTTTTCTATACTAGCATTAAGAGGTGGCATTTTAATTTCTTCACATATTATCTTTTGATTTCCTTGCCCTCTAAAGTTATTCTTCCTTTGTCCGCCATAAGTTTCTTGTGGCTGATCAAGTCTTTGAATCTTATTATTTCCATCGCGATTGTAATAATTCTTCTCCCTTTAATATTCTTCTTGATCTCGACTGCCCATTGCTACCAATTTTTGTTGGTTTTCACTGACCACCTTCTCTTGTTGTGTCTTCGAGGTGCTCGCCACATTATTTATCATTTTAGGGAGCAAACTTCCACTTGCCGTTAGCGAGCTGGTGTTCGCGATCGGGTATGATTCCATCTCATTTTATTTCTCCTCCAAAGCAATGTATTCTTCCTGTAGTTCTCGCAGTTCAGTCATAGTGATTGTATTCTTGACTCTGAAAATTTGTATGTATAATAGATTGGTCGCGAACATTGCATTGATAAAAGACAAGATAAGATATCTCTCGTCAACTCTTCCTGCCATTTCACTGCACATTGTCTTCCATATTATGGTTAAATGTTTTAGACTCTCGCCAACTCTTTGTTTTAACCCAAACACATCTTCAATACCTGGCCGCGATGAATTGTTGATGATATATGCTCCTAAAAATGTAGCTTTTAAATGATCAAAAGAAGTTATAGTATTTTTTGGTAATCCCTCGAACCATTTCAACGCCTCGCCAGTTAAGATAGATGCAAAATATTTGCATAGCACAACATCATGATTTTCCCACTTTAGCATACATCTAACATAAGCTTTGACGTGTTGAAAAGCACAAGTAGTTCTATCAAAAATGCTGGTTAACGCGGGTAAATTGCATTTTGGAGGTACCCCTCTTAACTGTACTTCTTGGGTAAATGGAGTTCTCGCTGATTCTTCAATAACTTCATCAAGTTGCCTTCTACCTCCTTCTCTTCTATTGTTTATCATTCCTCGCATTTCTGCTAATTCTCTCAATATTTGCTCATTCTCAGCTGAGTTTTGTTCAATTGGTCTCTTTAATGATATTTCCCTTCTTCAGCGTTCTTGCCTTTCTTGTCTTGCGAGATTTTTTGTATCTTCTTCTTCATCATCATTTCGTCTTTCTCTGCGATTTTCTCTTTCATCTTCCTCTTGATATCGTAACTTCCTATCTTTTTATCTACGAATTTCTTCATTTCTCCTTATTGGTCTTCGTTTCCTCTCTATTCTCCTCTGTATCCTATCATATTCCTCCTGAATATTACCATTGTAGCAATTTTGTGTACGTATCCTTTCTCGATTTTCATGATTATTTTGTCGCACTGCTTCTCGAAATTCATTTTCTTCTACTTCTGCTCTTAATCTTTCTCTTTCGCGAGCTAGACGTGCTTGTTCAGCGTAATGATTCTCAATTTCTTCTTCAATCATTCTTTGATTCTCTCGCCCATGTAATATCCTCCTACCTTCTTCGGGATTTTCTTCTTCAATTTGATTATTTCTTCCCTCTTGATTTCTATTGTCGCGCGGATTATAGCGATTACCAACCATCTCTTCTTCTCTATTTTGCACTTCTCCTCGAGTATTTTATCTAACATTTCTTATAGGGGAATTTTGCATTGGTTCTTCTCTGGATGATCTTGAATTTGACCTAACAGTACTTCTTGATCTCCTTCTTTGTAATCTCAAATTCTCCATTCTTAGCTCATGATTTTGTCTTTTTAAATTCGCACGCTCTTCTGCCTCTAATATTCTTTCTTCCTGTATTCTTTGTCTCAAATCATCTACTATTTCACGTCCTTCATGAATTAATCCTCCATCCACTTCTTGATTTCTTTCTCCTTCTTCCTCATTTCTCAATTGTCGATTTTCTGCCTCTTCTACTGAATCTGACCTCCAAGTATGCACACTCACACTATCATAATCCACATCCCTATCTTGCGTTTGTGCTTGTTGATTCGGCTATTGGATTGAACTTTCTTCTTCATTTCTTGTTCTATTTCTTCCTGATCTTATCCTTAAAGATTCTTCTAATTCACTTGTTCCTTCACCTGCAAGTCTTTTACTTCTCCTCACAGTTGTTGGTGGTTATGATGTGTTTCTTCTTCTTCTAGCCATTTCTTCAATTCTAACAATTTCTTCAAATTTTCAAGTTGTAATTAGAGATTTTTTAGCTTGATTCTCCCTGTTTCCGGCGCCAAAATATAGTTGCAGGATTTCCCACACTACACCCTTGTCAAGAATCTATGAAAATTAAGTCATAATTGTGGATGAACAACAACACCTTTATTATTTCACTTTCAGGAAGATTTACAAGAAATATCAAAACTCAGAAATACAACTTTCTTTCTGGAGTATCTCTCTCCTCAAAACTTTCTCAACTCTCAAAAGTACATCATCCTCTTCTGGATTTAGTCGAACCCTTTATATAGGAAAATACATAGTGGAAGACAACTAAGATTTTCCCTTAATTCGGATTTACTCTGCGATCTCATCGCCATAACTTTAGTCTTCATCTTCGCCAACTTTGTAACCATCGCGAAGCAGACTTATTCTTCTCATATATCTTCGGTCATTAATTGTTATATTACTCTTTTGTGACACTCGCCAAATGTCGTTGAAGAATCTTGAGACGTTCTCGTCAAAGTGTTATTAATACTTGCAAAAATGTTTGGGTTTATCGCATAAGTGTTGTTTCCATCACGAGAATATCGTTGTGGCGATATTCTGGTCCTACATCTATCTTGAGACAAAAGTCATATTGCTATATAGACTTCGATTATACACATTTGCTATTTCGAGCCAAGTTTATCTCGCTTATCTATTTCTCAAAATATGTGTTGGTTAGCTTTCTCTTTGGCCAAATTCATCTTTACAAGTGACGAAAGTCATGTTGATTATTTCAATATCTTGAAAATTGCTTTGATGAAAAATAGTGTGTGAATAACCTCTATTTAACATCCTATAAGATTGTTTCAATGATTGAAATAAAGAATTTAGAACATGGAACTATCCTTGGATATAAGAATATAATGTGTTCGCGCATTAGTGTATAAGTCCAAAACCGGGAATCAAATGTATGCATACTTGTATGTGTACTAAATGGTTGATGGAGATTGGGTAAGTGTGTGTACCAGTACGCACACTGGCGAAAGTTCACATCCGTGAATTTCTACTGAGTTTGGAAATCAAAACCAACCCAATCCGGTTACCTTAGTATGCGTATCCATACGCATACTGACGGAAAGTTCACGTTCGTGAATTTCTGCTGAGTTTGGAAAACAAAACAAACTCAAATCCGGTTACTTAAGTACGCATACCCGTATGCATACTTAAGTGTGTTACTTTCTAAAATTGGTTTGTTCATGAACTAAAACATTTATATATTAAGGAATGCAATTTGCGAACCGTGGCTATAATGTTCATAAATCGACTCGAGTGAATCAAAACCGATTTTACTTCGATTATGTCTTGTATACTTCTATAATATCTTCGTCTCATCGTTTGTGATTCCGCAATGTCTTGTTTCGCTAGTAGATTATGATTATTGTGAGGTGATTGATAATTATAGGCTGTTCTTTAGTAATATAAGTCCGGGTTATCGATTGGTTCATGTTAACCTTGATTTATCAAAAGATGGAACAAAACTCGTAGGTATTTCTGTGGGAGACAGATTTATCTATTCTTATAGATTTTTATGTGTGATCCAGATTTGTTTATTAAAGTCTTCGACTTTAGGTCGTAGAAACTCTTAGTTGAGGGTGAGATCATCTAAGGGAATCAAGTGTGTAGTATCCTATTAGGATCAGAGACGTAAGGAGCGCAACTGCACCTTGAATCAGTATGAGATTGATTGGGGTTCAACTACAGTCCAGACCGAAGTTAGTTTGTAGTAGGCTAGTGTCTGTAGCAGCTTAATACAGTGTGTGTTCAATCTGGACTAGGTCCCGAGGGTTTTCTGCATTTTCGATTTCCTCGTTAACAAAACTTCTGGAGTTTGTGTTATTTCTTTTTCGTATTATATTTTGTTATATAATTGAAATATCACAGGTTGTGCGTTTGTATCGATCAATTGGAAAATACAACCTTTGGTTGTTGATTGAAATTGATTGATTCTTGACCATTGGTATATGGTACTGTTCAAGTTTATTTCTCTTGTATTCAATCAGACTCGCAGATTTCTATTTGCTTGAGTTGGGATTGAATCGAGAAATTGAGATATAACTATTTTATATACTTTTTATTAAGTTTGAGTCTGACTGTCCAGTTGATTCTATTAAAAGTATATTGGAGTTAGTCCATACAGATTGCTAAGAGAAATATTGGGTGAGCTTTAGAGACCCCCACTTTTTCGACTGGTATCAGAGCGAAATATTCAATCAATTAGAATATCCGACCTTTTGGTTGTTGATTTAAATTGATTGAGACTTGGATATTGGTCTTTGGTACCATCCAAGTTATCTCTCTTTGATAAAGACTCGCAGATTCTATTTGCTTGAGTAAATATCAAATTGAAATATTGAGATAATAACTCCTTAAGAAATTTTCTATTGATTGAGTCTGAATGTCTAGTTGATTCCTTAGAAAGTAGCTCGGAGTTTGTCCATACAGATTACTAATCGAAATATTGGGTGTGGTTGTTAGACCGCAACTTCTTAAAATGGTATTAGAGCAGGCAAACACGTTCAAGACCTTACAAGTCTGTGTTTGTAGCGATCTGACTCTATGGACAGAGGTGTTATCTCAATAAATGTACCACCGGTCTTTGATGGCTCTAATTACTTATGGTGCAAAATTGCTATGCGAGCTTTTCTTCAAGCACGTGATTTTCAATCATGGCTATATGTTGTTAATGACTGTGATGCTCCCATTGAGATTGTTGGTGGTGTAAGTGTTCCAAAGAATATTGGTGAATATACCCCTGCTGAGATTCTTGCTGCAAAGCAAAACTCCGACGGTTTGAATGCCATCATACATGCCATTACACCAAATATGTTAGATCACTGCTCGGTTGAACCCACTAGCGTTCGTCAGTCAAGTTAGTTGTCAAATTTAGTTGCCAAAATGCATTCTTGATTTAGCATACTAAAGATAGTTTCGGACTAGATTAGGTCTAAGAAGTTGAATCGAAGCTATCCTTAAAGGATGAAGATTGAAGATTGAAGAAATCAACAAGTACTTCATCAACAAAGGTATGTGATTGATTTCATTTGGATTCTTGTTCAATTCTACCTTTCTAATCTATTAAGATAAATGCTCACTCTATGGAACAATTTCAATGATAGTAAATGTACATTTATATATATATATATATATATATATTACTTGAGGTTATTTGATTCATGCATTTGGTGACAATAACCTTTATCCCTATAAAGGATCTCATGTTATAGTGAATGAGCTTGCGAATCCAACGAGCCAAGAATCACTCAATTCCGAGTTATAACGATGAAGTTATGAGTGATTTATTAAAGTAATAATTATAAGTGTTGTTGTAATTGTTACAGTTCGTTAGTAGGAAACAATCCACGGACTGTTTGTAACAGTTCGCGTACTTGGGCCCAAATACGTGACTAAAAGGCATTTTTGGTCAAGTTGGTGATGTTTCCTTATCTAGGAAAGTTAGGTATTACTCCAAACATCTTTGATTACCATATTAAAGTGTTTGTGATTCCTTCCAAATTTAGTTTGTGATTTATCTACATAAATACAATATTTTCTAATTAATTATTTATTTTATTATATTGGCAAGAGTTGTAACTTAGGAAAGACTCCCAAAATTAGGTGATACGTATGATCTCTGTACCTTGGTAGCTATTACTATAAAGGCGGAATTTAGAATAATAATAGACAAGAAACTTAGAAGAACACAGAACACAAGTAGTGATTCGAAGAAATATACCTTCTCTAGATTATGAACAAGAAAAAGATTACAATTCTCCCTTTGTTACGCTCACAATCTCTCTAAACATTAGTTAACCCTAAACTTTTTGCGAAGCTTGCTTTTACAATAATTAATTGTCTCACAAACTTCTCTTGGTTTTCTGTGTGTTTAGTTAACAACCAAACCTCTCTATTTATAGACTTTATCGTACTCAGCCGACTAGGTCTTCTATTAGGAATCTATTTCCTAAACTAAGAGTGTTGCATAAAACAAACTCTTTCCTAATTAGGAATTCTGCCTAAACAAGGATTCCTTCCTAGAATAGGATTCTTCCCTCAACTTATCTTGAGGTTAACTAAGTTCCCTAAAGGAGTACGGATACACATGTATCATGGGTCCCCCTTTTAAGAACTTGAACTCCTGTGAGAGTTAAAAATGAAGGTTAGGGAACTCGAGAGCCCCTTTGTCCTTGTTAAACCACTTGGCCTTACTAAGAACCTGACCTTTACATCCAATTAAAAAAGCTTCTTTTTCTCCTTGTCGTGTTTTAGTCACTCTTCGCTCCAATACGCAGTCTTCCTTGAGTGGTTCTTCTCTATCAAACCATAAGTATTCTACCCATGGTAAGATCATAGTGTCGTCACCGTCATCATCTAGTAATGGTGGTTCAAACAACTTTAAGTATTCGGCATTTATAACCGAGTACATTCCTAAATAAGGTGGCAGATCCAGACGAAAGGCATTGTCACCAATCTGATCGAGAATACGAAATGGTCCATACCTCAATGGCTTCAACTTATTGCCTTCCCCCTTCAGTCATTCCTTACCTAATTTTAACCATACCAAGTCACCAACACCGAAATTACAAGGCACAAGATGCTTGTCATGCTTTGCTTTGTATTTGGCTTGTGACTTCTTTAATTGTGCTTCAACAGTTGCATGAATCTGAGATATCTTCTCCAAGAACTTTTGCGCCTTTTGTCGTTCACTTCCTTCCTTCCCCCCCATTGATGTGTCACTAGAAAATACTAGATCGAAAGGACTAGGTGGTAAGTAACCGTAGCACGTCTCGAAAGGAGATTTTACCGAAGAACTATGAACTTCTCTATTGAAAGCAAATTATAGATATTGTAAACTCTCATCCCAAGTTTTAGGATGCTTAAAATTATATCCCCTTAACATGTGAACCATAGTCCTGTTGACCACTTCTGTTTGTCCGTCTGTTTGTGGATAAAAAGCTTTACTCTTCTTCAACCTAGTGTCCATCATCTCCCATAAAGAATCCCAAAAGTGACTAAGGAACCGACTATCCCTATCAGAAATAATCGAAGTAGGTAAACCAAAATGCTTCCATACGTGCTCAAATAAGAGCTTTGCTGCACCGGCTCCCGTTACCGTCTTTGCACATGGAATTAATGCAATCATCTTGCTAAATCAATCGACCACAGCGAACAAGTAGTCATGACCAGACTTGGTCTTCGGTAACCCACCAAGAAAATCCATAGAAATACTCTCCCAAGGCCTTGATGGTACTGGTAATGGTAGATATAACCCACGTTTTATGTTGGAAGGTTTAGATGTGCTACACAACTTACACCCCCTAACTAACTTAGCCACATCATCTTGCATCTTTGGCCAAAAGACATAACGACGAAGGTTAAGAAGAGTATTATTCATCCCAAAGTGTCCAGCAACTCGAGATGTGTGTGCCTCTCTTAACCATTGTAAACGATATCTATATTCTGGAATGCAAAGTAATTGACCCTTGTATAACAATCCATCTTGGAGTTCATACTCGCTTTTCAAACCACTCTTTACACCTTCTAACACCTTCTTGAAGTCTTTGCTGGATGCGTATGACTCTGCATACTCTTGAGGAATAATCGGATGAATTATCATGGCCACCATTAATGCTCGAACTGGAGGTCGAGATAACATATCTGCCAATTTGTTTGTTACTCCCTTCTTGTACCTAATGAGAATATTGAAAGCCATTAAGTAAGACATCCACTTCATGTGTCGGGCTTGTTGTAGTTTCTTCTATGCATGTAGATACTCCTATTGTTTGTGATCTGAATGTACAACTACTTCTTTGCCTAAGAGGTACACTCGCCAATGCTTGATACATTGATATAAAGCATAAAATTCTTTGTCATAAGGTGCATAGTTCTTAATAGCACCTGAGAACAATTCTGAATGGTACTCCACTGGTTTCCAATCTTGCAACAACACTCCTCCTAATGCATAGTTAGAAGCGTCTGTCTCAACTTCAAAAGTACGTTGTAAGTTAGGCAATGCCAACACCGTTGCTTCTAAAATCTTCATTTTTAGTAACTGAAAAGCGTCTTCATGGGTTTGATGCCATTCAAACTTTTCCTTAGCTCCCATCGGATCATGTAATGGTCCTGCTATAATTGAAAAATGTCGGATAAACTTATGCAAGTATGTGCAAGCCCCTAAGAAACTCCTGATTTCAGTTACAGTACTAGGTCTATGCCACTTAGTGATTACTTCGACCTTACTTGGATCGATATTCCATTGTCCACCACTAAAAATGAATCCAAGGTACACCAACTCCTCCTTTCCAAACTCACACTTGTTTACGTTCAACTTCAGTTGGCCTTTATGTAACACTTTAAACACCTTCTCAACGTGAATGCGATGCTCTTCCCAAGTCCGGCTGTATATAAGGATATCATCCAAATAAACAATCACAAAATCTTCTATAAAATGTCGTAACAAATCATTCATCAAACGCATAAACATCGCTGGAGCATTACACAAACCAAAAGGCATCACCAACCATTCGAACAAGCCTTGTTTGGTCTTGAAAGAAGTTTTCCATGTATCATCTTCTCGAACTCTCACTTGATGGTATCCAAATTTGAAATCTAACTTTGTGAAGACTCGAGATTTTTTTAACTGATCCATCATGTCGTCTATCCTAGGTAGATGGTAACGATTCTTGATAGTGATCTTGTTCAATGCTCTATAATCAATACACATACGCCAACCTCCATCTTTATTTGGTACCAACAATACCGCTGATCCACAAGGTGAAGCACTTGGCACTATCATTCCTAATTCTAGGAGTTCTTGGACTTGTTTCTTGATCTCATAAGATTCCTCTATGGACGTGCGATAAAGACCTACATTAGGTAGAGAACTCTCCCTGGTCAACATAATTTCATGCTCCACACTCCTCTATGGCGGTAACTCCGTGACATCAGAAAATAAATCCTTGTATCTCAACTTCAACCTTTCTAGGTCGCCTTATTGTTGTGCACTCAAGGATGCCAAAAAAACTCTACTCGGCTTCTCCTCAAGAGAACGGATCACAAGGAGAATGAACTTTGCGTTAGCATTCACCAATTGCTTAGCCTGAGTGGCTATAATCAAGCTTGCTCTCTCTAGAGGAGAATCTATAGCCCGAATCACAAAACTTTCTCCATCTTTGGTAAAGGTATATTTTTGTTCCCTCTTGTGTAGAGTTGCATCTCTATCCCATAGGTAAGGACTACCTAATACTACCTGACAAACATCCAAAGGAACTATGTTACATGTAACTTCGTCAATATATGACTCATCTAGAGAAAATTTGAACGTGCACTGATGTGAAACTTGTAAGCCCCTTTCCTTTTGAAGTCATCCTAAAGGGTATGGTTTAGGATGTTTAATAGTCTTCAGTCCTAATCTCTGCACCAAAGAATGTGAAAGTAAATTATTTTGACTTCCCGAATCAATAAACTAGTGATGTTTTGACTTGCATCTTCACTGTGAATAGTCGCTCCCTAAGATCATCTTTTGAAGGTGTTTCTTTTTCCCCCGTCATAAGAGAGAGCTTTGAATTGGGTTCCATTAGTCCATGGACTTCTTTTGGAGTTTGAGCGACTAGTGCTGGCTTCTTGGCTTCTTTCCTCTGCAACCCTTTAGGCTTTAGATGAGGGTTCTTAACCCAACACTTGTCGATAACGTGACCTGTTTGTTTGCAATGGGTGCAAATCAAACCTTCCTTGTCACTAAACTTCCCTTCTTCTTTGCTCCTTTCACCTCCTTTTACAGTGGTACCTCCAGATTTCTCCTTAGTATTCCCCTTTGAATCAGATTTCTTAAGCCTGCCTTCAATGGCATTAGCTTTTATACTTGCTTAGGAGATAGAATCCACCAAAAACATCTTCAACTCCTTCTGTATATACTCATGTAACCCAGAAATATATTTCATAAAGATAACATAATCTCCCAAGTCTAACTCCAAAATCATAGCTTGATTCTGAAATTCTGAAGTATATTCTTGTACGGTTTGGTTGTAAGTCTGCTTCAAGTTGTACCACTTGAACCATCTTTCCTCAAGGTAGCCAACCAGATAAAATTGTTTCCTTACAACTGCCTTGAATCTTCTCCACGATAATACTCCTTTGCCTAGGTTTTGTCTTTGATAAGATTTCCACCAGGTTAGAACATGCTTTTTTAGATTCAATGCCGCGAAAGCAATCTTTTCCTTTGAACCATATTCAAAGAAAGAAAAATACGTCTCTAGACGTTCAATATAATCTTCCAATTTTTCTACATCGACACTCCCATCGTAAAGTGGAATATCAACACGAAAATCAATTTTTAGATTCTTACCATGAGGTTTAGTTGATGTAGGACTTTTAAGAAACTCACTGTTCTTCTTTTCTTCATCCTCATCTTCTTCCTCATCTTCTTCTTCTTCTTCTTATGAATCATCTTCTGATTTATCTTTTTCTGAAGCTTCAGGTGAAGGTGCAATCTTTTTCTTCATCTTCGGCTTTGGTGTATGAGAACAAATACATTCAGTCAATTCTTCAAGGGTGGTTTTAATCGACTTCATGCCTATTTGTAGCGTAGCCACCTTTTCTTCCATAGTTTGTGGTTCGCTATGCTTGGGTTCATCATCTGACTTTGTCATCTTTGATCCCCTTATTCTCCTAACGTCTTCTAAATTCTCGAGTACCTCACCAAGATTTATGTAGAGAGATCTAGTGAAAACCATAAACCACAGGGATTTACCCTAAAAACTAACCTTGCTCGTGATGCCGAACTCGATACGTATGATCTATGTACCTTGGTAGCTATTACTATAAAGGTGGAATTCAGAATAATAATAGACAAGAAACTTACAAGAACACAGAACACAAGTAATGATTCGAAGAAATATATCTTCTCTAGATTATGAACAAGAAAACGATTACAATTCTCCCTTTGTTACGCTCACAATCTCTCTAAACAATAGTTAACCTTAAGCTGTTTGCGAAGCTTGCTTTTACAATAATTAATTGTCTCACAAACTTCTCTAGGCTTTCTCTGTGTTTAGTTAACAACCAAACCTCTCTATTTATAGACTTTATCGTACTCAGCCGACTAGGTTTTCTATTAGGAATCTATTTCCTAAACTAAGAGTGTTGCATAAAACAAACTCTTTCCTAATTAGGAATTCTTCCTAAACAAGGATTCCTTCCTAGAATAGGATTCTTCCCTCAACTTATCTTGAGGTTAACTAAGTTCCCTAAAGGAGTACGGATACACCTGTATCACTAGGAGAGTCTTGAAAAAGGAAAATAGTTTTTCTTAGTTTTCAATCTATGTTTCACTATAAATATTGAGTTCGTGAGTTTACACGTTTTTCACCCCCTTTGGAAAATTGGCGTTAGCTCTGCAGGTTGTTTTCCACGTCTTCTGTTCTTCGTGAATAAGAGTGATCTAAAAGTCTTTGTATTGGGGATCACAAAGCCAAGTTGGATTAAATTTTTGTGATTGATTATACAACTTGTAATCTAGGTTTTTCACCTCTTGTCTATTCTAAGGTTTTATCTTCTGATATAAAAGCATTCAAAAGTTGTTGATCATAAATCCTAGGTTTTGATAGATTTCAGTTGCCGATCGTATCTTCTAAAGAGAACCATGGGTTCTGCTAGAATAATTGCGTGAAGAATTTCTAAAGAGAATCGGTATTCTTCTAGGAGTTCTGTAAGAATACATCTGAAGAAGGTATTATATCTAGTCTTAATAGGTAGTAGTAAATTGGTGTAACAACTTATAATCAGTGTGGTCCCCGGGTTTTTTTGCATTTGCGGTTTCCTCGTTAACAAAATTCTGGTGTCTGTGTTATTTCATTTTCCGCATTATATTGTTTATCTTTATAATTGAAATAACACATGTTGTACGTTAATCAATCATAGTTGTTAAATCCGACCTTTTTTGTTGGATAAGACTTGATTGATCTTGAATAATTATTTTTGTTATTTTCACATTCTTAGACCAGTTCGGACAGTTTCAAGTGGACACCGTGTTGAAATATTCCTTTAGTGATTGTTGCTTAAAGAGGTTTATACACAGTGGATATTGAATAGGTTGTGATTAACACAAAATCTTGTTTCAAGAAACCTCACACTAAAATCAGGTTTACGGACTTGCTTCTGTTTAACTATTGATTGTGTTGAGGAGGAGATAAATCTCTTTAATATTATATCTCAATTGAGTTTTTATTCTTGAGATTATATTAAAGTTTGTTCCATACAGAATGCCAAACAAAATATTGGGTGTGGTTGTTAGACCCCGCTTTTTCAATTGGTATCAGAGCAGGCAAACACGTTCAAGACCTTATAAGTCTGTGTTTGTAGCAATCTGGATCTATGGACAGAGGTGCTATCTCAATAAGCGTACCACCAGTCTTCGATGGCACGAACTATTTATGGTGGAAAATTATTATGCGTTCTTTTATTCAGTCGCGAGATTTTCAATCATGGGTTCGTATTGTTAATGGCTATAATCCTCCATTAGTTACAGTAGACGGTGTAACTGTTTTAAAGGATATTGGTGAATATAGTGATCTTGAGATTCTTGCTGCAAAGCAAAATTATGAAAGATTAAATGCTATCATCCATGTCATTACCCCAGATCTTCAGCACCATGTTACTACGTGTAATAAGTCTAAAGATGCTTGGGATATCTTAGAAACCGTATTTAAAGGGAATGTCTTAGAGAAAGAAGCAAGGATTCAATACCTAGCATCTGACTGGGAAAACCTTCGCATGTATGATGATGAAACATTTGATGAGTTTAATCACAAAGTGTATGAAATTGTTAATGCATCGTTTGCATAGGGTAAGACTATTCCTGAAAAGGACATTGTGATGAAAATTCTCAGATCGTTTCCATCTAGATACGACTTTAAGAAACATGCCATTGAAGAAGCAAACGATCTTTCTACACTCTCCAGAAATACTCTTGTTGGAAAGTTAAAGATCTTTGATGATGAACACGCATCTAGAAAAGAGGTGATTTCTCTTAAAGCTGCAAACAATTCTGAATCCTCTAAGGATAAATCTGGTTCGCTAGATACCAAGGATTCCACTCCACGACAATTTAGAAAACTCTTGAGAGACAGGATAAAAATATTTTTTAAAGGTGCAACATCTCCTAATGATCATATACAATGTTATAACTATCGTGGTTTCGGGCACCTTTCTTCAGTATGTCCTAGCTGGAGCCGTAAAAAATCGGCATATGCAGCAACTTTGCCTACTCTTGATGATGGACCTGAATATTATAATCCCCAAGAGTACGCAGGTGAGGTTGCATTAGCTTTTGGAAAAATTCCTTCGGATACTGATTCTGATTATGACGAAGAAGTGTTCCATGTAGATCTTGTTGCTAATAATCTTCTTAAGGAATGTCATAATAAACTCTCGGAAGCTGAAAGCACCATTTTGAGTGAGAAAGTTAAATATGAAAAACTTTGTAGTTGGAATAAAGACTTGCAAGACCAACTTGATTCTAGTGGTGCAAGAGATTATCTCAACGAAATACGAAAGCTTAAAAAAGGAATTGCCGAAGGTCGGGATTGGGAAATCATTCTTCAAGCAAATCTAGATAACTTGGAGAACATTGAGATGAACTTATTATTTGATTCAGAACGAGAATATCTCAAAGTTCAATGTGAATCATCCAATAATGATCTAGTTATTACGCTTGAGAAGGTCAAAAGTTTGGAAGAAGAAAACTCGAGCTTAAAAGAGAGTTTGTATAGAAATAACAGCTCAGATAAATTAACCTCGATATTAGGAGCATGTAGAATTCCTCGTGATACACGAGGATTGGGCTATGAAGGAATAGACGCTCCTAGTATTTGCAAAGAGGTAAAATTTATCAAAGATAAAGATTCTTCCTAACCAAAACCTTCCACGGTTGACAAAAATAAAGTATCTCTACAAAATGCCGATGCCGAAAAGAGGAAATTCTGTCCATCTCCAAAGAAAGAATATACACATTCAGGTAACACTAAACATAATTTTTTCTATTCAACTAAACGTTGTTTTTATTGTGCAAAATCAGGTCACTTGCAAAGGAATTACATATTTCTCAAACGAGATAAATCCATATCTGATTTTGTTAAGAAGACAAGATCTGATGTTTCAAACTGGAGAAAAACTGAGTCTCATAATATCATTTCATCTAGTATTCCCCCGAAGAAGTTTCATAACTACATTGGGGAGAAAAAGAAATATGTTGTTCCAAAAGTTACTCAGAAATGGGTACCAAAGAAGATAAATAAAGCAACAAGTACTATTAAGAAGGATCTCCCAGACAAGAGTTCGACAAGGATAACATTTTAAAAAGGTATGAAAAAGTTATTGAAAGTTTCAAGGGAGTTGTTAAATTCCTAGAGTTCATGCATGATTTTGTTTCAAATACTTGTGGTGAGCAAGATTTTGTTCTCCTCAACACAACCTAATTGTGTTGAAAGTGCATCCTCACCAAGAAGCCCTTGTAAATACGGTGAGGATTGCAAAAGAATTTTGTGCGCAAAAATTATGTTGGTAAGCTTTCACTTTTTCCAAGTTCATCTTTACCTAGTGACGAAAGTCATGTTATGTTTCAATCATTTTGGAAACTGCTCTGACGAAAAATAGTTTGTGAATAACAACTATATAACTCCCTCTGAGAATGTTTCAATGATTGAAATGAGAGTTTATACAATACAACCATTGGAGGATATTAGCATTATTGTGGAAAAACATATATGTATAACTCCTTATTGCTTGAACCGAAGTTTGTGAACTTTGTTGATCAAGTGAAACCGGAGTAGTACGTGAACTTTAGTCCACGAACCCAGTCCGCAAACTGGCGTAGTTCTCGAACCCGAGAATTTCTATTGGAGTTCGTGAACTCCGTCCGGGAACTTAAGTCTGCGAACCCAGTCCGCGAACTTGAGTAGGTTATGTCTAAAAACGATGTTTGTGAACTTATCTTAATAAGCTAAGGAATGCTATTGCAAACCGTGGCTTTATAGTTCATGAACGATTCAAGCGAATCACATAATTTTTTCTTTAATTGTGTCTTGTATAGTACATAAGATTTCCTTGCAATTGAACAACTCTCTAACTAGTTCATTTGAGTCATTTGAACTAGTTATGGTGAAGAAGAATAAGGTTGATATACAAAAATTCATATGGATAAATACCACGCGTATGATTCTTAATTACCGAACTTGATTTTTAATTGCAATTCTTAAGGTTAGAAGCAATAATCAAAGCCATAAGATATTGGTTTTTATTATCAAAGAAAATTTTTCATACACTTATGGTAACCATGCTTGGTGTAAATCCTTGTGGAAAAGGTTATTCTTCCTTCTAAGCATATCAACTCTTGTTTATACAAGTTTGTATCTTAGAAAATATGATCACAATACTTGGTTCTTAAATCGTATCTCCTTGTAGGATTTCAAAAATCCAATATATAAATCCTTCTCCCTGGAGAAAGGTCACTCTTGTTGTTCTTTTGGGAATGACATTTTATATAGGAGAGTTCCTAAATGAACTTGTGCTTAATTGTTACTCCCTCCGTTCCACTTTAGATGACGTTTTAGGAGTTTTCACGCAGATTAAGAAATGGAGAGAGATATAAGAAAAATCTATGTATACCCTTAAGAAAAATGTCTTCAAACATTAATTGTTATTAGTGTATTTGAAAATAAATTTAAGGTTCCAAGACAAAATGTTAGGGTATAATTGGTAGTTTTGTGGGAAAAATATAAAAACTATCAAGCAATGTGGAACAAAAAAAATAACCCTAAATACTCATCTAAAGTGGAACGGAGGGAGTATATCTTTGAGGAGAGAAGCGGTTGTGGAACATGTAGGGGTTAACTTGTATCTTAATAAACTCCTTGATGAAGTCACTAAGTTTCGACTCTGTGATATCGTCTAAACAAAGTGATACGTTTTTATTTTGGTCATGAAGTGTCTCCGTGAAAATTTCATGAGGATCCCACTAGTTTTCATACCTTTGCCAATTTATATTTACAAAAAGGGGAGAATTAATGTGTAGTTCATACGACAAATACATATGGTTTACGGATCATTATGTAATGGGGAGTGGTTTTCATGTTGAGATGGAGTATTAACTAAGGGGGAGTGATACATATCATCATAGTATTATTGTCAAAGTTGTGATACAATGAAACTTTAATGCTGTGCAATAATACTATGATGGATCTTCAACAAGTACAGGATGAACACACGCATAATTGAAGAACCAAGGAAATCAAGCTTGTCGATTTTGCTTTTAACAAGTACAAGCCATATGTAAAATGGTTTTGTCACTGAAATTGACAAAGGGGGAGATTGTTAGAGCACTACTCGGTTGAACCCACTAGCATTGGTATGTCAAGTTAGTTGTCAATTTTAGTTTCCAAAATGCATTCTTGATTTAGCATACTAAAGATAGTTTCGGACTAGATTAGGTCTAAGAAGTTGAATCGAAGCTATCTTTAAATTATGAAGATTGAAGATTGAAGATTGAAGATTGAAGACATCAACAAATACTTCATCAACAAAGGTATGTGATTGATTTCATTTGGATTCTTGTCCAGTTCTGCCTTTCTAATCTATCAAGATAAATGCTCACTCTATGGAACAATTCCAATGACAGTAAATGTACATTTATGTATATATACTTGAGGTTATTTGATTCATGACTTTGGTGACAATAACCTTTATCCCTATAAAGGATCTCACGTTATAGTGAATGAGCTTGCGAATCTAACGAGCCAAGAATCACTCAATTCCGAGTTTTAAGGATGAAATTATGAGTGATTTATTAAAGTAACAATTATAAGTGTTGCTGTAATTATTATAGTTCGTTAGTAGGAAACAATCCACGGACTGTTTGTAACAGTTCGCGGACTTGGGCCTAATTACGTGACTAAAAGGAATTTTTGGTCAAGTTGGTGATGTTTCCTTATCTAGGCAAGTTAGCTATTACTCCAAACATCTTTTATTACCATATTAAAGTGTTTGTGATTCCTTCCTAATTTAATTTGTTATTTATTCACATAAATACAATATTTGCTAATTAATTAATTATTTAATTATTTTGGCAAGAGTTGTAACTTAGGAAAGACTCCCAAAATTAGGAGAGTCTTGAAAAAGGAAAATAGCTTTGCTTAGTTTTCAATCTATGTTTCACTATAAATATTGAGTTCTTTAGTTTACAAGTTTTTTATCCCCTTTGGAAAATTGGCGTAAGCTCTGCAGGTTGTTTTCCACGTCTTTTGTTCTTCGTGAACAAGAATGAGATAAAAGTCTTTGTATTGGGGATCACAAAGCCAAGTTGGATTAAATCTTTGTGATTGATTATACAACTTGTAATCTAGGTTTTTCACCACTTGTCTATTCTAAGGTTTTCTCTTCTAATATAAAATCATTCAAGAGTTGTTGATCATAAACCCTAGGTTTTGATAGATTTCAGTTTCCGATCGTATACCAACACTTGTTAGTCAAAATCGGAGACTAGAAAGAAAAACTTCTATTGAGGCATCTCGTAAAAATCCTTGAGAAGTTTTAAACAAGATATCTCTATATTTATCTAGTTGTTCTTGTTGTAGAATTATTAGGGTTTTCCTAACTTGGAAATTGATCTTTGGAATCACCCAAGTTCACTTACGAAAATCAGGTTCACAGACTTCTTGTGAGTACGCATACTGATTGTAAGTTAAAACCCTAATCTACAAGATTTCCAAAACCTTGATTTATATATAAAGGGAAATCAAACCAGTGTTTTGTGCAAACAAAATATCGAATCATATCAATCGTTTTGTTGTATCTTCTAAAGAGAACCTTGGGTTATGCTAGAAGATTTGCGTGAAGAATTTCTAAAGAGAATCGGTGTTCTGCTAGGAGTTCTGTAAGAATACAGCTGAAGAAGGTATTACATCTAGTCCGAATAGGTAGTGGGAAATTGGTGTAACATCTTATAATCAGTGTGTGTATATTATGGACTGGGTCCCGGGGTTTTTCTGCATTTGTTGTTCACTCGTTAACAAAATTCTGTTGTCTGTGTTATTTCATTTTCCGCATTATATTGTTTATCTTTATAATTGAAATAATACAGGTTGTTGTTGATGGTGATTTTTAGTTTAGGGTTAAAATAGTAAAACACTAAACCCTACCAGGCAGTGACGTCACAACATTTAAAGCAACAATCATTTACTAGGCACATTTACTGAAACCTTTAATGTGTCTCTAAAATAATTACCGGGGTATATTTTTCAAATTAGGGTTACAACAAGCCAAACCCTAATTGCCACGTGTGCCAATGGAAAATCATGCCAGACACACCAACCGCGCCAAGGCATGCCAACCATGCTAGCCGCACCTCTGTGCCAATGGAAAATCATGCCAGACACACCAATCGCGCCAAGGCATGCCAACCATGCTAGCCGCACCTCTGTGCCAATGGAAAATCATGCCATCCACACCAACCCCGCCAAGGCATGCCAACCATGCTAGCCGCACCTCTGTGCCAATGGAAAATCATGCCAGCCACACTAACCTCGCCAAGGCGTGCCAACCATGCTATCCGCACCTCTGTGCCAATGGAAAATCATGCCAGCCACACCAACCGCGCCAAGGCATGCCAACCATGCTAGGCACACCTCTGTGCCAATGACAAATCATGCCAGACACACCAACCGCGCCAAGGCATGCCAACCATGATAGCCACACCTCTGTGCCAATGGAAAATCATTCCATCCACACCAACCGCGCCAAGGCATGCCAACCATGCTAGCCGCACCTATGTGCCAATGGCAAATCATGCCAGCCACACCAACCGTGCCAAGGCATGCCAACCATGCTAGCCGCACCTCTGTGCCAATGGAAAATCATGTCATCCACACCAACCGCGCCAAGGCATGCCAACCATGCTAGCCGCACCTCCGTGCCAATGGAAAATCATGCCATCCACACCGACCGCTCCATGCCAAACACATCTCGCCATGGCCCCTTATGTCGCGCCACCATGTTGGCCTTCCCCTCGCAGCTACCAAAGTGAAGGCGTGCAATAATCAACGGTTGCCCTTCAATCCCAGGAGCAAATCCAGGCTGCCTAAGGTTTCCTCACGACCTTTGGACCAAAACCCTAGCTTGGTCACGCACCTAGCCAAGATAATCGCGCCATGCCAAACATATCTCGGCTTGGCCCCTCATGCCGCACCACCATGCTGCCTTCCCCTCGCGGCTACTAAAGTGAAGGTGTGCAACAATCAACGGCTTCCCTTCAATCCCATGAGAAAATCCTGGCCGTCTAAGGTCACCTCACGACCTTTGGCCCAAAACCCTAGCTTGGTCACACACCTAGCCAAGCTAGCCGCGCCATGCCAAAACGCCCTTACCTGGGCCCTAGCCATGCCATACTTCCATGGAAAACCATTGTCCCCACATGCCAAGCCGAACCAAACCTATCCAAGCTAGTCGCGCCATGCCAAACGCACTCTTCCTTGTCCCTAGCTATGCTAGTCACGTCATGCCAAGCCAAATGCTCTTGCCTTGGCCCTGGCCACGCCATACGGCCATGGAAAACCCTTAGCCCCATAGGCCAAGCCAAAATCGCACCTAGCCAAAGCTAGCCACGCCCAAGGTGAACCCTTGGCCCCACATTCCAAGCCAAACCAAACCTAGCCAAGCTAGTCGCGCCATTCCAAACGCACTCTGCATTGGCCCTAGTTATGCTAGTCACGTCATGCCAAGCCAAGCATTCTGGCCTTGGACCTGGCCATGCCATAAGCCCATGGAAACCCCTTGGCCCCATAGTTCAATCCAAAATCGCATATGCCAAGTCTAAACACACCCTAGCCGCGCCACCCTGTTGGCCCTCACTACGCGGCTACCAAAACAAATGCGTGCAACAATCAACGGTTGCCCATCAATACCAGGAGAAAATCCTAGCCATCCAAGGTTACTAGACGACACATGGTAACCTTTGGCCCGAAAACCCAAGTTTGACCATGCCAAACCATGCCATGCCAACGACATGCCAACCTAGCCGCGCCACCAAGCTGGCCCTCACTACGCGGCTACCCAAACAAAGGAGCGCAACGATTAATGGCTGCCCCTCCTCTCAAGATGCAAAATCTTGACCGTCGAAGGTCACCAGGCTAACAAGTTCCCCGAGAGTGACTTGCCAAGCCACAACAACATGTTTTACAAAAATATTCGAGACATCAACACAAACTGGGGGATTATTTTTGGGTATTGGTTTGGCGGTTTACAACATGCGGCGCACACTACGCCCTTCATAAGGAATTGTCATAAGGGTGAGGCAGCTAGTAAATATGGGAAGTTATGTGAGGAACGTTCATGGGACATAAATCCATGCGTTAACAACTTTATGGGACATCAATTCCATAACGTTTCATGAAAACCAGTTTCATGCATTAACCACTTTATGGAACATCATGTCCATGCATACGGTTACCACCTCATCCCATTTACTCCCCTACTCCTTAATAAGACCAGGGTATTTTTCTACTTCGACTTGTATAAATAGGTCTTACATATTTCCATTTGAACAACAAGTTCATTCGGACAAGACAACACTCAGAAATACTTACTTGCTAGCTCTCCTCGTGAGCTCTCTTACTTTTCTGATAACAAGTCGTAGTAACCCAACTAATCCTCCAGAATCAACTATTCTGGTCTCACCACTTTCCTTGCTTCCTTCCCCAAAACCAACCCATTCTCCTCCACTTTGTGACCGAAGCAAGTCTGGAACGGCCATTTCTTGGTTTAGGCCGGACTTGTACAGATTGATCTTTCGAATCTAAAGTACTCCCTTGTAGTACATTGTTTAGGATTTAAACTGTTTCTCACCTTCACACCCGAAAATACTGAAATCAGTAGAAATTATTTTCACTTATAAACAGTTGTACATTAATCAATCATAGTTGTTAAATCCGACCTTGTTTGTTGGATAAGACTTGATTGATCTTGAACAATACTTTTTGTTATTTTCATATTGTTAGACCAGTTCGGACTAACCCTATTTCAAGTGGACACAGTGTTGAAATATTCCTTTAGTGATTGTTGCTTAAAGAGGTTTATACACGGTAAATACTGAATAGGTTGTGATTAACACAAAAGCTTGTTTCAAGAAACCTCACATTAAAATCAGGTTTACGGACTTGCTTCTGTTTAACTATTGATTGTGTTGAGAAGGAGATAAATCTCTTTAATATTATTTCTCAATTGAGTTTTTATTCTTGAGATTATATTGAAGTTTGTTCCATACAGATTGTCGAACGAAATATTGGGTATGGTTGTTAGACCCCCGCTTTTTCAGAAATATTTGATGAGTTTAATCACAAAGTGTCTGAAATTATTAATGCATCTTTTGCACTGGGTAAGACTATTCCCGAAAAGGACATTGTGATGAAAATTATCAGATCACTTCCATCTAGATACGATTCTAAGAAGCATGCCATTGTTGAGGGAAATAACCTTGATACTCGCTCCAGAAATACGCTGGTTGGAAAGCTTAAGATATTTGATCATGAACATTCGACCAAATTTAAGGATGTTGCGTTCAAAGCACTAAAGGACACTAAATTACTTGATAAAAGTAAAAAAAGTGTATATCTCTGAAGATGATCACTCTGAGACAGATTTATCAGATTAAGATCTTGAAAAATCAGTCTCGATGATCACAAGACATTTTAGGGATCTTCTACTGAAGAGAAGTAAACGGTTCTCCAGAGATAATCCTAAGGAATTAGTCAAACCCCATAACTGTGTACCTCCTAAAAACAGGGATATTGATGAAATTGATGATGAGGATATGCCTCAGTGCTTTAAGTGTAAGAGATTTGGTCATTTTGCAAACGAGTGTCAAAATCGGAGAAAATACACGGGGAACAAAGGTCTTGTTGCAACTCTTGATGAAATGTCTGACAATTATGACTCTAATGAAGACAAAAAATCAAGTATTGCACTTCTTGGTGAAAATATTGATTTTGATAATTGTAGCAATACATATATCAATCTTGATATTCTTTCAGAAGATAATCCAACTATTTTGGAAGACAAAGTTGACCCATTCTTTGGAAACTCGGTTTATAATGTTTCAGGTTCCACTATATGCCTAGATTCTTGCACATCTCAGAAGCCTAATTTTTATCCAAGTTTGATGTTTTCATATTGTTCATTAAAGGGTCATGAACTTTCAAAGTGTTACAAGTTCAACACCAACAAATGCACGTCAACAAACTTCAACGAAGAGCAAATCAGATATTTTATGTAAGATTTTATCTTTGTCTAAGAAGTTAGTTTCCAAGGATAAACTACAACCATTAGGAAAGAAAATATGGTCAAATGGTCATGACAGACAAAAGTCTGTGGATTCCTCTCAAGAGGAAAATGGTGGATAAATTATTGTTCACCACAACGCAACTTGATTGTGTTGTCTCATGTACCTGATCAAAAGAGATAATGATTTTGTATTCTTCAGGCTTTAGGAAAAGTTCTTTTCTTTTCTTTTTGTCTATCAAATAAAAGGGTATTATCAACAATTCTACTCTTCACACGGTTTAGATTTGGTCGTGTACAAACCTGTTTAAAGGTTTCGAACCCTACATTTTTTTTCCTTCTATAAAACCTCTTTTTATCTCGAGACTACTTGTTGAGTTAATTGTGAATTCCTCTCACAAACCCATTCGGTCATGGAAACTCCAAGTACAATGTCTTCTGATGGAAAATATGGTAATGTGATTGTTAAGTCATCAATCATGAAGGAAAAAAAAAATCTCCATCACCTCCAATTTTGAAAAGAAAAAGAAGGAATGTGAGGAAACCAAGAGCCGTTCCTTCAAATTCTCAGAAGTTTTCTGACGTTCTTGATGGGTTGAAGGAGATGAGAAGGGAGATTCAACAAATAAATTCTTTTGTATATAAGACTCATGAGATTCATAATGCCCTGGTTCGACAACAGAAACCTAGAAGGTTTATTGATATAAACTCCTACCTTAATGAACCTTATGTTCCAATGGTTGTTAATGACAAGGAGTTCGGGGATGATAAAGAATTCTTCAAAGGTATTATTTCCTAGTAAATCTTCTATTTTTCTTGTTTTGTTTAGAAGAATAACTAGTGTTTGTGTAGGAGCGGAATATCACAGCAAATGATAACTTACGAAATTGTGGAGAGAAAAGATATCTTGCGAGCAAAAGAAATCACGAGGAAAGCAAAAGAAGTTCGTGAAGTGAAGTTACGAAGATTCGCAAGAGAATTCTAAAATCCAAAATGGCGGGACAATACAACCGTCATATTTTGTAAGATCATATAAATAGCCATTTAGGCATGAGAAGAAAGGGAGAGACACATTTTGAGAGAGAGGATAATTTTAGGAGGAGAGAGAAAAATGTTAAGAGAGGGATTTATTTTCTTTATCATCTTCTTCCCCAAAATTCTAGAGCTCCAAATATTCATTAATGGAGTCTCGATTGTAAAATCATGTAATCACATACAATCACTAGTGAAGCACCGTGGATGTAGATCACATTGATCGAACCACGTAAAAATCTTTGTGTCTCTTTATAATTTTAGTACCTTAATTCTTAGTTTCATATCAAATTAATTAGGTTTAGGAATCATTTTAATGGATTCTAATGAGGGTGTAGTTGTGAGATAATCCGCAACTACATAATTGGCGCTAGAAACAGGGACTAGCCTTGTTGGTTCAAGAAAATTAGAAAAATTGGTTACTGTTGGTGATGAATTGTACCGGATTTATGAATTTTGAAGACAAAAATGGAAGTTCCTGGGGTTTTCTGCATATTAATATATCAAACACACTTTAGTAGTTCAAGAAAAAAGAAGAGATTGACAGACGCAAACAGAGTCGAAGAAATTATGAAGACGCAAAATGCAAATAGAACTACATCAACGAATACTTCTAAAAGGATAAATCTTCTTCTTACCTTTTTAATTTATTCTTAAAACGTCTAGATTTATGGATATAAAGAAAACTTTGGAAAAGATTTTTACAAAACTTATAACCTGTTCGTCTCCAAGAGCTTAGTTTTCCCTTAAAAGGCATGATTTATATGAGTGTTGGCCACAGATTTACGATCATAAGTGTTTGTTTTGCAAACCATTTGATTAATTTCAAAAGCAAAGAATAGTTAAAATTTTCAGTCGATTTGGTGATTTTCCCATCAACAAAGCCAAGCAAATATTTGATGATAATTTCATTCTCGATAAGATAAGACTTAGCATAAAATTCTCTAGACTTTTTACTGAATTGCTTTGTTGTTCGCAGTAATGCATGATTGCAAATCTTCCCAATACAAATTATGGATAGGAATAACCACGACAAATGAAAAGAATTCGCCCGCTGTGAAAATTGGTATGAGAAGATGTTTCATAGGAGCAGGAAATATCATAAAAGCGCGAGATGGACTCAACTCAATAACACGAAGAACTCAAATCACTCCAGCAAATTCGTAAGAATATGTTCGCAAGCAAAGAAATATCAGTTAAGACACCGCGTAAAGAAGGGAAAATCAAAGAGAGAAAGTGAAGCAGAGGCGAAAGAATATCAAAGAACTAAGGAAGATGCAGGATGCTCATTCAGAAAAGAAAAGAAAAGAAAAGGAGATCAAAGATATCTTTACTAGCAACAGATTGACGATGTTCGACTGAAATACCAATTCCTGCGAAAGTTAAAGTTTACTTCGTAAGAATACAATACACGGTAGCAAGGAAAACTGCAGTCTGCAGTTAATGAAGGAACATGTCACATCAGTATTTGTCAAAATAAAAGAAGAGACAATTTGCGAATCAAAACCAAACAAAAATAAGCACGAAGAAAAATCATGCATCAGTTTTGCGAAGATGCAGTCAACAAAGAAGGTCAATCTGTCACTAAGAGGACGATGGAAGAAGAAGACATGAAAATTATTAAGCAACGGAAGAAAGAAGCAATGGATGATTAAACACATATCCAAATAATTCTGCGAAGTTATAGTAATTGAATGGAGATGAAAGCAAACCAACATATGAAGAGTCAATTGATTGCGAAGAAAGAACACACAATTGCGAATAAACTAGCATATTCAAGGCCATATTTACACAAAAGAACTAATATCAAAGGATGTTCAACTCAACTCACTAATTGATGCTGCGAACATTCTTTGCATGGAACGGACTATTCAAAGAGCATGGACTTACGAGTAACCCAACTATCAAACCCATCTCCCATTGCAGACTCGAGTTAGCCATTTCCCCCATCTTCACAGATTGCTAGCAAAAACGTCTCATTAAATTCTTCAACCAAATCACTGTTGAGCTCCATCGGTAATGACAACATCAGCTTGATCTTCTCCCGAACTGCTTGATTCTCCTGAACTGCATCAGTTCGTAATAAAACCAAAAGACAAGGACGCACTAATGGTAAAGGGTGTGGAGAACTAGCTTTAGTTTGCATATTCGCAACATTATTATATGGATGAAGATCTGAGAATTTCAGCAACGAGTGCTCTTCACAACTTCACTTACGAATATCTTACGAGAATTTCAGAACTCCGCAAATATTTTACGAATATGTTTACATTACTTCGCAAATTATCATAAACTTCAATCCTCGTCAGCCAATAGTATCCAACTTAAAGCTCATCAGTATCATCAAACTTCTGTACCACAGGACGCAGAATGCATTTCTCAGACAATATTTCGCAGACGATATCTCCCTTAGCCAGAACACCTATCAGTTCGCAGAATAGAGGTTCATGAGGGGAAAAATAGAAAAGTTTTGTAGCCAGAGCAACAAACATAGTAACTCCAGCTGCAAGTTACGAACAAAGAAAAGAAAAGAAGAGGTTTCAAGAAGAAGTAACCAATGCAGTATCAAAGGAAACCAACAGAGAAGTCACTTAGTCAATAATCTGTGTCTTGAAATCATTTTGAAACGGATAAGCTTGCGGTTGTGAATAACAAGTTAGCAAAGAATTATGAACAAAGGAAATACTAAAAACAAAAAGGGAAGAAGTCTGCGAAATATACTACGTCAAGATTTATTAAGCAGTGAAATTCGGTTAAGGAACCCTAATGAATCATTACAAGCTCATCCCACAATGAAGATTAACTAGCAAAGAAGGACCAGTTCGCAACATCAAGCCCATCTCGTAAAGATACTTATTACTCGTAACAGCAAACCCAGCTAATCAAAACACCAATTGCTTCGCAGCAATAGCCCAACAAGTTTCACTTCTCATTAAGCAGCAATAGCTTACCAGTCCATTGCGATTTCAATAGCCCGGCAAATCCAGCTCACCATACCTATTACTCCGAGTCTCAATAACCCAACAATTCTCAATTCTCACACTTCTCATATCTTCTCAGCAAGACATTCATATAATTTAAGACGCATATTCGAATCCCAGTATTCGCAGAATTTTTGAGCACTCGTTTTTTGCAACTTTTGTGAATTTAGATTCCAATTTTTGACATAAAAATTCCATTCTTATGGAAAGATTTTGCAGAACTAACAACAGAGATCGAATGGAAAGATTTTTCTAATTCAACAAAGGAAGGGAGGTTCGCAATTATCTAACTTCGTGAACGTTTACTTCGTATATATTTTCCAAGGCTTGCATCAACATAACCTATTTCGGGAAGAAGCAAACTACTTCGTGAACAACCAACAATCCATTAGAAGTATGAATTTTATGGCAAGCAATTCACATACTTCGCAAGAAACAACAACAAGCCGTAAAAAGGTAAGTACCATTTCCTTGAATACTTTATTTACTGAAGACAAAAGAATTTTGATTTTATTTACTAAAACCGATATACTCGCAAAATTTCTACAATTTCTAAGATTTCAAAACATATCAAAGATTATTATTTTTTTAGATTGGTGAAAAGTGATACAATCGCAAGATTCAAAAATGAGTTTATCGCAAAAATTTAACGATCTCAAAAATTTTCAAAGACTTCAAAATTACAAAAAATAGAGAAAATTAAATTCCTATATTTCTATAGAACAATTTTGATTAATACTTTTCATACTTTTCATACTTCTTATACTAAACATTTCATGAAAACATTCAACATTTTATATACATGAAAAATTTACGATGAATTTTTAAAAGGCGAAAAAATACCGCCATTTACGATTAACTTGCGAATAAAAGACCGCAATCTGTGATCAGCCTCCAAAAAAAAAAAGAGCCGCAGAAAATTTTATACAGGCAAAACTTTGTGGCGTACACCCTAGTTCGCGAAGCTATATTTCGTAAGAGGCAAAGTCCTAAAGTACGTCATTTAAGGGGGTACCTAAACGTGGCTAAGGGTAACCGGAACACCACCAAGGGCCCTTAGTACATGGTAAAAATTTAGGGGTAAAACCCAATAATGGGGTACCTATCCGGGTTAGACACCTTGGATTCTCACCTAATCTAGCGACATTACGCAATATAAAATGCGGTGTAGGAGGATTTAGGTTGGGCGACTAAGGCATACTGTCTTTCCCAAGAAGTGAAGAAAACGATCAAGGCGCCGAGGTACACGGTTGAGTCAAGAGTGCCGGGTGAGGTTGAACCACATCTGCCATTTTTGACAAGTCTTGGCAAATGATGCACTTGTCCCAAAGATACCCCATAGGGTGCAACCTCGTAACTATAAGCCCTATAGGCAAAAAGGATAAGAGGTTGCGAACAAAAGCTGGTTGTTGGCAGAACCGGATGGGAAGAGCTAACCTTGTATGGTCGATGTACGCTTCCTTGAAGGGGCAATCAGGGGGAAGATAAAGGGCAGCACCCTCCATTAGGGAGCTGATACGTGCTATAAGACGCAAATGTCACGAGGCTTCTTGTTTGTGAAAACATAAAGGCTTGTCATATTTGTGCAACAAATGAAGTTCTGCGAGCCTTCTAAAAAAAAAAAGGGGAAGAAAGAAAGAAAGAAAATAATAAAGAACTCGCAGAAAATAATAAAGAAGTTAAGATGAGATCAATGGGTCACTACATGAAAGTGTAGAGACGTCCTGCGATTTCATCGCAAGACGGCAATGTCATGGGGCTTTATGTTCGCAAGAATATTTAGGCATGTCATATTGTCGCAACAATTCCTGAAGAGGCTAAAATACTATTCAAAGAAGATAAGATGAGATCAATGGGTCTTTGCATGAAAGTGTAAAGACGTCATGCGATTTCATCGCAAGACGATAATGTCACGAGGTTGTATATTCGCAAGAATGTTCAGACTTGTCATATTATCGCAAATACAAAATATTATCACAAAAGAGGTGGCAAAATAAGACCTTTACTTAGGAAGGCATGATAAGACCACAGCAATTCATGAAATTAATTCCATCAAGATCATTAAAGAATTTTGAAGACAATATATATCAAAGAAGACAATTCCATCAAGATCATTGAAGAATTTTGAAGACAATATATATCAAAGAAGACAATTCCATCAAGATCATTGAAGAATTTTGAAGACAATATATATCAAAGAAGACAATTCCATCAATATCATTGAAGAATTCTTACAAGAATATATATCACGAAGTCATACCAGAAGAGGCGATTTCATTCGCGAAAATACACAAGTAAACTTGCGAAGATGATTATATGAATAGAGACAACTCAAAGATATATCAATTTTACTGCAGCAAAATGAGCTAAGTAACACAAACATTAACTATGCATTATAATAGATAAGTATTCACATCATACAAGCATCATACTTGCATCATACAAGCATCATATTTGCATCATACAAGCATCATACTCGCATCATTCAAGCATCATATTTGCATCATAAATGCATTGCATAAACATTTCATGGCATAAGCATCGCATAAACATTTCATAACATAATCATTACATAAGTATTATGTTCGCACAAATATTTTACAAAATTTTACAGGAAAATACCGCGAAACTTCGCAGAAAAATTCATAACTCGCATAACTATTCATAGTTCGTAACACTATGTTCGCAACATTAAGTTCGCAACATTAAGTTCACAAGACTATTCACAAGACTATTCGCAAAAAGTAAGTTCGTTCAGCACTATTCAGAAGTTCAGAAATTCGCAGAAAATCCCAAAATTCACAGAAAAAATTCAGAAATTTGCAGAAAAATTCAGAAGTTAGCAGGGTTACCACTTGAGGCAAAGGCAAGATAAGAATAGAGATGCAATTTAATTATTCAACATTTTCTCAAGGATTCTCCTTCATAGATAAAGAACAGAGGCAACTATGGATACCCAAGAAAATATTTGATGTTCTTTATCTTCTCAACAAGAATCCTCACCAAAAGTGGAATAATAATTTCACATGAACAGAGGCAATATTTATCACTCTCATCAAGGATATTTTATACTTCATATATAATTCGAGGATTAAATACTTCTTATACTTCTTAAGGATACTTCATACTTCTTATATATTCCGAGGATTAAGTGCTTCTTATACTTCTTCAAGGATATTTTATATTTCTTATACTTCATACTTCTTCAAGATACTTCGCATACTTCATACTTCGCAAGATGATACTTCTAATTACTTCTTAAAGCTTCATAACTTCGCAAAAGAATAGAGGCAAGTATATACTTTTCAAGACTAGTATTCTTTTGCTCGTTCCTTCATCAACAAAGATCAAAGACTACTACAACAACGGATTTTTTCTTAAAGATCGCTCTTCAAGCAATATTCAAGAAAAAAGAGGCAAGATGTAGGAGCGGAATATCACAGCAAATGATAACTTACGAAATTTTGGAGAGAAAAGATATCTTGCGAGCAAAGAACATTTTGCGAGCAAAAGAAATCACGAGGAAAGCAAAAGAAGTTCGTGAAGTGAAGTTACGAAGCTTCGCAAGAGAATTCTAAAATCCAAAATGGCGGGACAACACAACCGTCATATTTTGTAAGATCATATAAATAGCCATTTAGGCATGAGAAGAAAGGGAGAGACACATTTTGAGAGAGAGGATAATTTTAGGAGGAGAGAGAAAAAATTTAAGAGAGGGATTTATTTTCTTTATCATCTTCTTCCCCAAAATTCTAGAGCTCCAAATATTCATTAATGGAGTCTCAATTGTAAAATCATGTAATCACATACAATCACTAGTGAAGCACCGTGGATGTAGATCACATTGATCGAACCACGTAAAAATCTTTGTGTCTCTTTATAATTTTAGTACCTTAATTCTTAGTTTCATATCAAATTAATTAGGTTTAGGAATCATTTTAATGGATTCTAATGAGGGTGTAGTTGTGAGATAATCCGCAACTACAGTTTGGAATAGCCATTATTGTGATTACACATAGCTATGTCCAAACTAGTGTTTTTAGAATGAATAGACTTCTGAAAAACACAAAAGCTAAGCCTATATTGTCAATTATTGATGTAAGATAGGTTAAAATCTTTTGTGATTCAAGGATTATGTCTATTTTGTATCATTCTGCAAATGGTGATGGAAACATAGAACGAATCCTTGTGTATTCTGCAGTAATTGATCTTCCCTGATCCATTTATTGTGTAATACTGTGAGACTCCGTATTGTGTCTTATGTTGAGCACTAGACAACCAAGTTGATTATTTTTGTGATTAGCTTAGTTGTGTTCCGTAAGGCACTTTACGTAGAGTATATTGAACTAAATTAATCATCTTGTGTGATTATTTAGTTATGACTCCGTAAGTTTGTCTTATGTTTGAACATTTTCGTATGGGTTGGTTGTTTTTATGATTAACTTAGTCATTGCTCCAAAGATTTTCTTATGTGAGTATAAACGATTAAATTGATTAATTTTGTGGTTAGTTTAATTGTGTATTCCGGTTAGATTAATTATAGATTCTCTTGTGATTAATCTTATCGAGTTATTAAGTCTCCATAAGTTTACTTGTGTTGAGCATATTTAGTTAAATTAATCTTAGGTTCGCTTACGGTTAGTATGATTGAATATTCTTCTTGGATTCCAAATTCATACTTGTATGTGATTTGTTGAGTCCAAAGAAATCCTTCTTTCCTTTTGTAAATAAGATCGCTCTTGTTGTTCCCTTTTGAATGACATTTTATGGGGGAGAGTTCTTTTGAACTTGCGCTTAATTGCCAAATCTTTGTGGGGAGTGCGGCTGTGGAATATTATAGGGGTTATATTGTATCTTTATAAACTCCTTCATGAATGTATTTAGCTTCGGCTTTATGATTGCATCTAAACAAGATGATATACATTTACCTTTGGTCATAAACCGTCTCTTACAGAAATTTCATTAGGATCCCGTTCTTGTACCTTTGCCAATTTTATTGACAAAAAGGGGGAGAATTAATATGTAGTTCACACTACAAATACATATGGTTTCCGGATCATTATGTAAGGGGGAGTGGTTTCCATGTGAGATGGAGTATTGACTAAGGGGGGGTGACGTATCGCTATAGTATTTTTGTTAAAGTTGTGATGCAATTGGACGTTAACGCTGTGTAATGATACTATGACACTGTATAACAATGATTGAGAACTCTTGTTTTCTCATTGTTATAGATATTGATTTTCAACAACGGTGATGCTAAACTTACAACCTTTGGGATCATTGGAGTACTTGGAAGTGACGAAGATTTCGAGTAATGTTGAAGATTAGACATGTGAAATAGGAGCTACAAAGTTTATTTATATATTTTTTGTATTCCATATGTATTAATATTTTTTCCACTAAAATTGACAAAGGGGGAGATTATTAGAGCACTGCTCGGTCGAACTCGCATGTGTTGCTATCTCAAGCATGTTTGTCAATGTTAGTGATCAAAACTAAAAAGTCTTGATTTCTAGTCTATTATAGCTAAGTTCTCGGACTAGGATAGAAAGTGTAGTTGAGCTCAATAACTCCATGGAAATCATCATACAAGACGAATAACTACTCAAGGAACCATTGGATCTTCATCGACTAAAACGTATGTGGAGACTTGAACTTATCTATCACTCAAAAGTCTATCTACTATATTTCATATCTTGAGACAAAAGCCGTATTACTATATAGACTAAGATTATACCACATGAGGTATTTCGAGCTGAGTATATCTCGCTTATCTATTTCTCGAAATATGTGTTGGTAAAGTTTTCACTTTATCCAAGTTCATCTTTACCTAGTGACGAAAGTCATGTTATGTTTCAATCATTTTGGAAATCGCTCTAACGAAAAATAGTTTGTGAATAACAAATATATAACGCCCTTTGAGAATGTTTCAATGATTGAAATGATATTTTAGACATTATAACCATTGGAGGATATAAGCATTGTTATGGAAACACATATATGTATAAGTCCTTATTGCTTGAACCAAATTTTGCGAACTTTGCTGATCAAGTGAGAATGGAGCAGCACATGAACTTCAATCTGCGAACTCAGTCCGCGAACTGGCGTAGTTCTCGAACCCAAGAATTTATGTTGGAGTATGTGAACTCGATCCGCGAACCCAGTCCGCTAACTTGAGTCGGTTATGTCTAAAAACGATGTTTATGAACTTATCTTAATAAAATGTTATTGCAAACCGTGACTTTATAGTTCATGAATCGATTCGAGTGAATCACATCGTTTTTGCTTCGATTGTGTCTTGTGTAGTACATAAAGATCTAAGAAATTGAACAACTCTCTAACTAGTTCATTTGAGTCAATTGGACTAGTTATGGTGAAGAAGAATATGGTTGATATGAAAGTTATCATATGGCTAACAATTTGGTTAACTATTGTTGAACCTACTAATGTACAAGTTTGGGTACGGCTTTTACAAGCCTACAAACGTGCATTTCATGTGTGTGTAACAAGCTATATTTTTGATCTAACTGTTGATAAATATTAGCTTCAATCTAATTAGGTTTTCATCTAACGGTGAATATTGAATGCTTTGTTAGTAAGCTAACATTGATTGTAAACCCTGATTTGGGAGACTATATAAGGGAGAACTCTAGCAACTGGGAAACCTAATCCCTACATATTTTGTGTGATACTGGTTTGCTGAGCTAGAGTCGATTCTCCTTTAACCTTTGGTTTTCTTCTTCTTAAACCAGGTTAACGACTTAAAGACTTCATTGGGATTGTGAAGCCAGACCGATACTACTTTTCTTGTAGTTGGTGATATGATCTTGTTGTTTCTATCGAACGAGTACAATTGTAATAATTGGCTTGAGATTTCCATCTCCGATAGGCAAGATATAAAAGTAGTCACAAACACGTAGTCTCATCGTTTGTGATTCTGCAATATCTTTTTTCGCTGCGTCGATTAAGACTATTGTGAGGTGATTGTTAAAGCTGAGTTGTTCTTCGGGAATATAAGTCTGGTTTTATCAATTGGTTTCTTTTCACCTTGATTTATCATAAGATGGAACAAAAACTTGTAGGTTTATTCGTGGGAGACAGATTTATCTATTACTGTAGACTTTTCTGTGTGATACGAATTTGTTTATTAAAGTCTTCGACTATGGGTCGTAGCAAACTGTACCTTGGATTAGTGTGAGATTTATTGTGGTTCAACTACATTCCAGACCGAAGTTATCTTGGAGTCGGCTAGTGTCTGTAGCGGCTTAATATAGTGTATTTTTAATCTGGACTAGGTCCCCGGGATTTTTCTGCAATTGTGGTTTCCTCGTTAACAAAATTCTGATGTCTGTGTTATTTCTTTTCCGCGTTATATTTTGTTATATAATTGAAATAATACAGGTTGTGCGTTGTTCAATCAATTAGAATATATGACCTTTTGGTTATTTATTTAAATTGATTGAGACTTGGATATTGGTCTTTGGTACCATCCAAGTTATCTCTCTTTGATAAAGACTCGCAGATTCTATTTTCTTAAGTAAAGATCAAATTGAGAGATTGAGATAATAACTCCTTGAGATATTTTCTATTGATTGAGTCTGACTGTCTAGTTGATTCTCTAGAAAGTAACTCGGAGTTTATCGATACAGAAATCGAAATATTGGGTGTGGTTGTTAGACCCCCGCTTTTTCAGGTTCACTTATGGTTAATTCAATTGAGTATTTTGGATACAAATTCATATTTTTATGTGATTTGTTAATGTCTAAAGAAAACTTTTTTTTTCTTGTGAAAGTAAGGTCGCTCTTGTTGTTCTTTCGGGGATAACATTTTATGGGGGAGAGTTCTTAATTTAACTTGTGCTTAATTGCTAAATCTTTGTGGGGAGTGCGGCTGTGGAATATTATAGGGGTTATCTTGTATCTTTATAAATTCCTTAATGAATGCATTTATTTTCGGCTATATAATTGCATCTAAAAAGTTGATATGTGCTTTCTTTTGGTCATGAAGTGTCTCTATGAAAATTCCATTAGGATGCCACTAGTTTTCGTATCTTTGCCAATTTTATTGACATAAAAGGGGAAAATTAATGTGTAGTTCACAGTACAAATACATATGGTTTTCGGATCATTATAGAAGTGAGAGTGGCTTTCATGTGAGATGAAGTATTGACTAAGGGGGGAGTGATACATATCACCATACTATTATTGTCAAAGTTGTGATACAATTGAACTTTGATGTTGTGTAATAATACTATGACACTGTGTACAATTACTGAGAGCTTCTGTTTTCTAATTGTTATGGCTACGGATCATCAACAACGGTGATGCTGATTTGAATATATTTGGAATCATTAGAGTACTTGGAAGTGATGAAGATTTCGAGTAATGTTAAAGAACCAAGGAGATCATGCATGTGGAAGAGAAGCTGCAAAGTTTATTTATTTTGCATTCCATATGTATTGATAGTTTTATCACTAAAATTGACAAAGGGGGAGATTGTTAGAGAATTTCTCGGTCGAACTCGCAAGCGTTGCTATCTCAAGCTTGTTGTCAAGTTTAGTTATCAAAACTATAAGTCTTAATTTCTAGTTTTCTTATAGGTAAGTCTCGAACTATGATAGAAAGTGTAGTTGAGATTTAGACTCCACGAAGTTCATCATCCAAAGACGAAGAACTACTCAAGGAACTGGTGGATCTTCATCAACAAAAAGGTATGTGGAGACTTGAACTTATCAATCACTCAAAAGTGTATCTACTCTATCTCCTATCTTGAGACAAAAGTCGTATTGCTATATAGACTTCGATTATACACATTTTCAATTTCGATCCGAGTTTATCTCGCTTATCTATTTCTTGAAATATGTGTTGGTAAGCTTTCGCTTTGGCCAAATTCATCTTTACAAGTGACGAAAGTCATGTTGGTTATTTCAATATCTTGAAAATTTCTTTGATGAAAAATAGTGTGTGAATAACCTATATTTAACATCCTCTAAGAATGTTTCAATGATTGAAATAAAGAGTTTAGAACATGTAACCATCCTTGGATATAAGCATATAATGTGTTCGCGCATTAGTGTATAATTCCAAAACCGGGAACCAAATGTATGCATACTTGTGTGTATATTAAATGGTTGATGAAGACTGGGTAAGTATGCATATGCATACCAAATGTATGCATACTTGTGGTGAAAGTTCATGTCCATGAATTTTTACTGAGTTTGGAAATCAAAACTAACTCAATCAGGTTACCTAAGTATGTGTACCCGTACGCATACTGGCAGAAAGTTCACGTCCGTAAATTTCTGCTGAGTTTGGAAACCAAAACAAACTCAAATCCGGTTACTTAAGTACGCATACTTAAGTGTGTTACTTTCTAAAATTGGTTTGTTCATGAACTAAAATATTTATATATTAAGGAATGCAATTTGCAAACCGTGGCTATAATGTTCATGAATCGATTCGCGTGAATCAAAACCAATTTTGCTTCGATTGCGTCTTGTATACTTCTATAAGATCTAAGAAATTGAATAACTCTTGAACTAGTTCATTTGAGTCATTTGGACTAGTTATGGTGAAGATGAATAAGGTTGATATGAAAGTGCTCATATGGCTAACCATTTGGTTAACTACCGTTGAACCAACTAGGTGTACACGTTTAGGTACGGTTACTCAAACCTAAATGACGTATATTTCATTTGTGTATAACAAGCTGAGTTCGATCTAACGTTTGAAAGATATTAGCTTGAATCTAATTAGGTTTTCATCTAACGGTAAAGATTGAATGCTTTGTTACCAAGATAACTTAGATTGCAAACCCTGATTTGGAGACTATATAAAGGACAACTCTAGAAATTGGGAAACCTAATCCCCACACCTCATGTGTGATACTAGTTGTAAAAGCTAGAGTCGATTGTCCTTTAACCTTAGGTTTCTACCGAGGCCCTGTAGGTTAACGACTTAAAGACTTCACTGGGATTGTGAAGACAGACCCCAACTATTTTCTTTGTAGTTGTGTGATCTGATCTTGTTGTTTCTATCTTGATTGAGTGCAATCGTAAGATTGGCTTGAGATTAATTTCCCCGATAGGCAACATAGAAAAGTAATCACAAACATCTTCGTCTCATCTTTTGTGATTCCGCAATATCTTGTTTCACTAGTCGATTAAGGTTATTGTGAGGTGATTGATAATTCTAAGCTGTTCTTCGGGAATATAAGTCCAGGTTATCGATTGGTTCCTGTTTACCTTGATTTATCAAAAGACGAAACAAAACTCGTAGGTATTTCTGTAGGAGACAGATTTATCTATTCTTGTAGACTTTTCTGTGTGATACAGATTTTTTTATTAAAGTCTTCAACTTTGTGTCATAACAACTCTTAGTTGTGGGTGAGATCAACTAATAGAATCAAGTGCATAGAGTCATGCAGAGATTCAGAGGCATAAGGAACACGACTGTACCTTGATCATTGTGAGATTGGTTAGGGCTCAACTACATTCCAGTCCGAAGTTAACTTAGAGTAGGATAGTATCTTTAGCGGCTTAATACAGTGTGGTGTTCAAATATGGACTAGGTCTCGGGGTTTTTATTCATTTGCGATTTCCTCATTAACAAAAATTTTGGTGTCTGTGTTATTTCTTTTCCGCATTATATTTTTATATAATTGAAATATCACAGGTTATGCGTAAGTTCAATCAATTGTGAATCCGACCTTTGGGTTGTTTGATTAAATTGATTGACACTTGGATATTGGTTTTTGATATCGTCCAAGTTATTTCTTATATTCAATCGGGCTCGCAAATTGCTATTTGTTTGATGACATATTGAATTGAGAAATAAGAGATATAAATCTTGGATATACTTTTGTTAAGATTGAATCTGACTGTCTATTTGATTCTCTTGAAAGTATATTGGAGTTAGTCCATATAGATTGCTAAGCGAAATATTGGGTGTGGTTGTTAGACCCCCGCTTTTTCATAAACAGAGTTTGAAAAAATAAGATGAAATCTAGACCCTTTCGCATCAATGTATGATGGAACTAAGGATTTTGCTTCGTCGCACAAGTCATTATCAACCTTAAACTTAGTTCTTCTCAAAATTTTAACAGTTCGGTTCTTTCAATAATGTTCAGACTATAGCATCCAGAATAATATCTCATATGATTCTTCCATGAGCAGATAGCTGATGATGAAACCAGCAAATTGCCAAATCTTTAAACATCTCTGGAAATACCCACGACCAATTAGTTTTTAGGAATCAGCATGCCCCGGACCTTACGAGCAATCTTGCAATGCAAGAAAAGATGATCCTGAGATTCTTCATCATTCCCACAGAGAACACAATAATTATATATATATATACATCCCTTTCGGATTAATAATATCAATCGTATTAAGCTTATTATGAATTATACACCACATCAAAAAAGTGATTTTAGGGGGAATAACTGGCTTACATATGAACGAACTTGAAGAGTTATCCATCCCTTCATCAACAAATAACTTAGAGTAAAAAGACTTCACTAGAAAAAATACCAGAGTTATCTGACCATCTTCTAGTGTCTATCATATCATCAAGAGGAGGTGCGGACTAGGAACCAACAACCACAACCAATTTAACTAGCAAATCAGCTTCAACATCATTAAGAAGACACTTAAATTTTAAATTTCCAGTTGTCTGCATTTTTTCAGAGTAGCAAATCATTAAGAAGACACTTAAATTTTAAATTTCCAGTTATCTGCATTCCTTCCTTGTTTATTGGTTGTGTATTAACCATAGTTATTATTTTGTTAATTGACTTTTAGATTAAAATTGGAAATATAAACCCAAATTATCTCCTCTATCTCCATGTATTTTAAACTTTGCCTGGAAGCAAAAAGTTAATTTCAAATCACCATCTTCTTGATTATAAATGGGAATTTTGATAAAATACACCCTGTGGGATTAGTATTTCCTAAAGTACACCCGTTATTTTCATAATTGCTAAAATACACCCATCATCCATAAAACTATTAAGGCCCACGATGTATACATCCAACCATAGGATTAACAAAATTAATCAACGATGAAGATTTATTTGAGACGCGGAAATTACCTATGTACCCATAGCTGGAAAACAAAATGGTTTCGAGAAAATATTTTTCATTTCTTCTCACCTCGCTCGACCAACTCTTCCACGAAGCCTACCACTGTCTAACCCAACCGTTGTACCAAAACCACCCTGCTACTAACACCATCACCTCTAGCACCTCCTCCTTCTTTTTCTACTAACAGTCCGCAATCATCAGTGTAACAAGAGGTTGCAATTTTTTGGTCTGTTTCAATTCAAACTATTTTTGTTTATAGGAGATGTAAATCATGGCGAGATCAAGGCTCCGTTGGTTAATTCATGTGATGGATTTATGTTCTCAAGTTGGCGACTCTAATGGTGTTGGATTATTATGAAATTGGGGAGGTGAATTCAAGCTTCTGGTGGTGATAGAAAGCTAATGGTTGTGAGTTTATTTTTTTGGATGCTCGCAATTTCGTAGTTGACTTTACAGTAATAACGATTGGTATTTTGGAGAGATGATGTTCACCATAACACCAATGAAAAAGGGTCTCTTGAGATCTTAAAATTGGGTTTAATTTGGGGTTGATACAGTCTGAAGTTGAATTTAAATTGAAAAATTCTCAATTGAGAGCAGCTGCAACAATGGAGATTTGGGTCAATTATGGCTGTTGAGAAGAATTAGGTCTTTCCGTTACTGATTTTGGTGATAATTATTTGATGGGTTGTTGGAGCCAGTGGATGACGAGCTGGAGAAGAGAAAGAGGTGATGTATCCAAGATGGAGAACGGATGTGTGTTGGTGGCGGATCGAGCGTGAGGAGGATAGAGTTTAACTGGTTGTAACCGAATTTGGATGGGATTGTCAGACTCTGATCCAGGGGCTTTTCAGTCATTCTTAACTCGGTTCAACTCGGGCTGAGTTGGCATTTAACATCCATTAAGCATTTTAATAAAAAAACGAGATGGAAAAGTGAAACTGGGTGTATTTTGTCAATTTAGAAAAAAACTGGTGTATTTTAGGAAATATTAATCTCAGAGGGTGTACTTGGTCAAAATTCCCAGTATAGATCTTGGATTAGATCAAGCAAAAAAAAAAAACCTAGAAGTTTCAATTGAATTATGGTAATAGAATTCGCAGATCTATTTGGTAGGACTATGTTACGGTGAAATTCAATTTCATTTACAAATCTTTCCTTGATGAATAGACCAAAAACAAGATTGATGGATGAATGTTTATTATATTATTATAAGAAGAATTCGGAGAAGAAAAAGGGCTTACTTTATCTCTATATAACTTACTGATAACTTGGGTAATAATTGAACCATCGCAGAGAAGTATGATTAGATTTTGGAAACACAACTAATCATGATGAGGGTATATATATGGGTAACCTTCGACCTAACGATAATATCAAATTTTTTTAAGCAAATTACATGTATAATATTATCTGTTTGAATAATGACACCGACCAAAAGAATTAACAGAGAAAGTGTTTGAAAGAAAAATCTAAAACTTTAGTTCCCTAATGGAGTCTTTGAAAGAGAAAAAATGTTAGAGAAAGAGACGTCAACAAAAAAGAAAAAAAATGAAAAAGAGAGATCACTTGTTTTTGACTTTTTGTGCACATATTTTTTCCCTACTTTTACGATTTTCAACGTGGTATTTTTGTATTAGTTTTTCAATATTTAAGTGTGAGTTAAAGGAATAACGTTAAGGAGTAACCAATCAGCAAGGGAGGAATGTGCACCCCGTGTTAAGAGTGGGTGCACATACATGGACTCACTTTTAAAACCTTGTCTTTCGATCTCAACTTTCCAAAACTTTGAGTTCTTTGCATAGAGTAGGATCACACTTTTCATTGCAAAAGAATTGTGATCTATAGATCACCCTTTAGATTATACTGGCAAAGATCACAGACAGCCAGTACTTAGATCACACTTTTTAAGAATGATCCATGTATATTTTTGTTGTAGTGTTGACTAAGATTATTTTGATGCATATTTCTCCAGGGAAAATAAACTTGTAGGGTTTGGACTGATTATGTTTAATGATGCAGGAAATTTTCAAGGAGCTTGGTGCATCGCACAATAGCTCAAGATGAAAAGCAAGCTTAGGAAATTGCCGATTTGGAAGCTAAACAATGGGCCAGCAAGAAGCAGATCCTCAGTCTTTACTTAGAAGGGGATTGTCTCAATGTAATGAATGCAATCAAATCAACGGTAGCTTTGGGGTGTGAATTGGTCAACAGACAGTGTCATCTATGAATGTTTTAGAATTGCTTAAAACTTTTAATGCGGGTTTGTGTCATTTCAATTTTCTGGGGTCATGATTTACCTCTTTGGTTAAGAAATCTCGCTATCTAGAAAAGTATATACTCATGTTGGGATTTGCAAACTCTTGGTTGGAATTGTAAAGGCTTTGTTCAAATACTCCCTTCGTACCTATTATATATGCAGAATTTTGATTTTTATTTGTCCCATTAGATAGCCGAAGTCCTATTTTCAAGATGAATTTTCTCCTAAATATCCTCATTTATTGTGTATGGAAAATTGTAATAGGAATAAGACAAAGGGTAAAATAAGGAAAATCACAAAAAATTATGAATCCAAAACTATTTTCTTAATATAAGATTCTTAATCTAAGAGAATTGTCATCACTCATCTATGACCGTTTAGAATTGCTTCAAACTTTTAATATGTGGTTTTGTGTACGCATGTACCTAGAGGCCGATGTGGCTGTTAACTCTGGCATAGCTCAATTTTTGGGATCATGGTTTACCTCTCTGGTTAAGAACTCTCACTAGCTAGAGAGATACTGGATTACTGGATGTGTAGTTTCGTTGAGTAATGTAATGTTAAGAGTGTATTAGGAGTGTCAACTTCATATTTAGTTGTGTGTGTTGACTAAATATGTGGGTGTAGGACATCCACAAGTTGTAAGGTCTTTTGTAGACCAAGTATAAGAGTTAGTGTTATCTCTTAAAATCAATGAAATAGAGAGTGAGAAGAACCACATAGGTTCCCACTTCTCCATTAACAAAATTATCCATAAACATCTCTTTTTAATCACCCAAACAACCAACAAGTTTATTTACTGGATGTGTAGTTTATAAGTTGTTAAATCAAATTTTCTTTTCTATTAAAAAGAAATAAAATAAATGAAAAATCATGTATACTCTTGTAGGGAATTTGCAAATTCCTGGTTGGAATTGTAGACGCTTTGTTCAGAAAGTATTTACGACTGAGTTAAGGAGATTAAGCCGACTTTAAATCTGTATATATTCTCTTCCTTTGTGAAACCAAATGTCTTTAGAAAGAAAATGAGACGTTAGGATATGCATTATTAAAGCTTGTTCGGGCATTTGCGTGGCTTGGAAGAATAATCAAAACTTTATATTGTCATTCATGATAGAGATGCTGACTGCATCACTACTTCAGATCATCCCAATTCCCCATGCCATCTGACCTTCATGGACAGTGAACCTAAGAGTAAGCACTACGGTGGCTAGACTGTAAGATGTTGGAAATCTAAGGCGAAATGGATGCTATAACTGCGAACAAAACTGATCGAGGAGTGAACGAACTCACTGTCCTTAAGAAAATATTTCGTCCCTTCAGTGCAAACGGTTTAATGGCGACTATTCCCCAGGATTCAACGATCACAATCCGGTAAGAGTGCACTCTCAATACAGGATACTTATGAACAAAATGATATTGATAATACAGCAAGAACGATCACTGAGAAGAACTGCACAGAGATTTGGTTGTCTTTAAAAGTGAAAAATTTCAATGTATATATATATTTTTTGAACAGATGTGTCTCTTAGGTTGAAACCCCAAGTATGCATCTGTTCACTATCAACCAACCAATACAACTCTTCACCAAGGGAAGCATATGTCCCTTACCATTCTCTCTACAGTATTTTCATTCTCTAAAAGTAACCATAATCTTGACGAGACGGAGTTGTTGTATTAGTTTTATTTTGTTTGCTCGAGGACTAGCAAAGATTAAGTGTGGGTGAATTTGATAGGTGCCTAAAATACATCTTTTGAATGTCAATTTTTTATATGTTTCTTTACTATTTTCTCTTATATTTTTGTATATTACGCTTCTTTTACATTTTGTAGGTGCTTTGGAGTCATGTGACAGGAAAGAAGGCAAATATGAGCTTAATACATTGGTCGGAGACATTGGGCGTCGACAGAGTTGAAGTACAGTAGCATCATGGTTTTGAAGTTTCAAATACAGGAAATTACTGGAGCGCCAGACAACCAGTACTCGGGGCTGCAACTGAAATCTGTTTGAGAATTGTTAAGGACTCACCTAGTCCTGCTAAGGGCCACACGATTCTCATTTATAATCAAATCTACAGACCAGGTCGAATGTTTATACACATTTCAGCCAAGGTTCTCCACTTCTCCTCACTGAGCCGAGAAGACGGCTCTGCATCAAGTTCTCAACACCGGAAAAACCAAGGTCTCAATGGCTCGTTACAAACACATAGCAAGGAAGGATCAGGTGGTACAAACTTTGGGTCTGTGTTGTGACCGAAAATTACAATCGAAAAACAAGGCGCATAACTTCTTACTGCCGTTAGTATTGAAGATGAATGAAGTAGATTCAGTGACTGAGGAGTTTATAGAGAATCAGAAGATGGGTTTGCATCGGATTGGAATTTGGTTTTGAATTCGTTTTGCTGCCAAGGAAAATCAGTGAAGAACAAGTTACTGCCATTGAAAATCGATGATGGATAGAGGAGATAAAGAAGAGACATTGAGATCTGAAATGACTAGGAGTTATCAATGTGTGTGTTGAATGTGAATTATTGCAGGGAAGGACTGATTTGTGCGGCTTCCACAATGCAGCCATTATCCAGTCATTACCAGTTTGCCAGACGCACTACAACTGTTAAACAAAATGCCTGAGACAACAGTTTTGCACAAATTCAAGTTCAGAAGACTAGTTGATTGCACCAGCTAGCTGCGTACTGATGGGTCGTTTGCCAGGTGATAAGAAGCATCTGGAGCTATAATGTTTGGGTTAGTTCGGGCTCAAGTTCAGGACTTGATTTAAACATAGAAATACACGGCACATTGGGTGAGTTTGAGAAGATCTTGGGTCTGTTTTGGCAGTGAGAAATCAGCAAGAAAGTAACCAGTTGGAGCAGCACTCGACTGCACCATTCCCTGGCCAGTTATGAGTCTTAGGGTTGTGTACAAGGCAAGGTTGGTCGGCTAGGACTTATTTTAGAGTTTGAGAGAAGAAAGGGTAAGTTTCAGCCGAGAAGTCAGGGAATATTCGGAGCTAAGATTAGCTGAGAAAATCTGTGGAAATAATGGGTTCTGCTGCCGTTGAAAAGAGATGAATGGTTGAGATTCTGGAGAGTATTTAGAAGTTGAGATACTTTAGGAAGGGTTCGAATTAGGTTTCACAATTGCAGGGAACTGGAAGCTATAAAAGCTCAAGGAAATAAGCTACAGAGGATATCATCGCATACCCCCTCCTGCACCACTGCCGCAACCCTAGTTTCGCTGAACAACCACCACCACCATTATTCATATCCACCAGCATACCACCAACAGCATCATCCACCAGTTCGCATCTCCACCAGCACTTCAGTCCACAAGTCGTAGCAGCAGTACAGACACCACCAGAGCACTGCGCAGGTTTGAATTCAAAACTACTACAGCTTCCATCCATCACCAGTTCCATAGCAATAAACAGCAGACTATCTGGATTCACCACCAACAGCAGCATCTCGACCTTTCCACCATCCATCTTCACAGTCAAAGCTAGTCGCAAGACAATAGCCACCAATCCATACATTCCACATCGCAAATGTTTGGTTTTGTATTCCTGTTTTTCCATTTGCTTTGTTTACTATGAACTCCAGTAGCTAATTGCATCCTGATTAGGGACGATTTTGATGTCCGAAACACGAACTTAAATTTATATTTAAAATACTTTGTTTCGCAATTATCGTGTAATTGCTCTTTCTCTACCGTGCCAAAAGTGTTTTTGAATTATTTCTCAATCGTTTAAGTTGCAAATTGAATGGTTGCTTAATAGTTCTATTGCTAGTTAAGACATGTTCGACCCATAATTGTCTAGAGATTCTTAATACAAGTAACGCTATATGAATATTGACGATGGGATTTTGTTAAATATTCGTATGTATTGAATGACACTAGTAGATGAATCGAACTTTTGTATTGTCACTAGGAAAAACCTATCTCACGGAGCTTAATGCATTTGACTAAGTCACACTTAGAGAGCGTACTTTTAGGAAATTTGATAAGTAGAATCCGGTAGTCGAGCACTTCCGTGTCCGGTGAATTCTTGATATTGCGGGATATTTGAGTGTACTAAATATTCTAGGGTTATTAGTAATTGATGATTGCAGAAACATAGCTATATTGATAAGATTTTGTTATGTGGCTGAGAAAAAGTCCTTGATCATTCTCACCTTCATCGTTTGCATTTATTTGTTTTGCATTGTTCAGAAATTGAATTGACAACTTTAGCTCAACTCTCCCTTAGGAATGAACCTGCTTTTCCGTATACTACTAGTTAGTTTAAAGAGAAGTAAGGAATTTATTTTTGCGAGTTCGACACCTCGTCACTCAACTACATCAAATGTGACAACCTAAACAGAAATAACAGAAAAGCAGTAAAAGTAGTTGTGCAACAACTGTAACAGAAAGAAAAAATAAGACTCAATGACATCTCCTAGCACTTCCCCTTAAGCTATGAATCTGTATAATACATAAGCTTGACAGACAATGACCTAAACAAAGTAGTACACATACCTTTGATGAAAAGATATGCTATCTGATGAAGTGAGGGAACATAAACAATCTTCGAAAACTGCTGAGATACTAACTTTCAGACAAAATGATAATGCATATAAATGTGTTTTTTTCTGGCCGACTGGATTTGTACCTACACTTGCATCACTTTTGTTATAGCATAGCTCGGTTGAACTCACCAAGCATTGGTATGTCAAGTTTGGTTATCATATTTTAGTGACTCAAAACTCATTTAAAGTCGCTTGATTGTATACTAGAGTCAACTTCGTTTAGGTTAGACTAGAAAGTCTAGGAATGTTGAGCCATACTACTCCGAAGACCTGGAAAAAAAAGTAAAGAAGAAGCGAACTACAACGACAACATCACCCTTCCTCTTGAGGTTAGCAATTTTGACTTAAACTGTTTTTATTCCTAACGTATCTTTGAAGTCGTGCTATATTGAAAACATAACTGCGGTTAATCGTGTTTGTCAATTCATGCCTGATCCAAGAGATAATCATTGGGATGCTGTGAAACGTATTCTTCGCTATCTTAAAGGAACTTTTGAATATGGTTTATTTATGAGAACTGGTCGCAATCTTAAGTTAAGTGCTTTTACAGAGTTTGATTTTCAACTTAATGTCTTTAGCGATGCCGATTGGGCGGGTTGCGCTGATAATCGACGGTCTACCAGTGGTTATTGTATATTCATGAGTTCTAATTTAATATCTTGGAGTGCTCGTAAACAACCTACAGTCTCTCGATCTAGTACCTAAGCCGAGTATCGTGCCCTTGCCACTGCTACGGCGGAACTGATTTTGATTCAATTTCTTCTTTCTGAGTTAGGACTTTCTGTTTCTTCCCCAACACTTTGGTCCGATAATTTTGGGGCTCCTTATCTTACGGTAAATCCAGTTTTTCGTGCTCGTACCAAGCACATCGAAATTGATTATCATTTTGTCCGTGAACGTGTCACTCGTCGTCAACTAGATGCTCGTTTTATCAACACCAAAGATCAATTGGATGATATTTTTTCCAAAAGTCTTGGTAAAACTCGTCATGCAGATTTAAGGAACAAGTTAACCATCCAATCTCGGCCACTTAACTTGAGGGGCGTATTAAGTGGTATGCCGTGTTAAGAAAGCTTTGTGATCGCTGTAGTAGGCGTCAAAAATAAATTACACTTTCTTACTACTCAAAATATATAATGAAGCAAGGGAAAGAAATGATCGTTCCCACAGAGAGGTCTAGGTTGTCAAGTTGTTTCGGTTTTCTATATAAAACACCGGGGATTTTCTGATTTTTGTAAAGTAAAAATAAAATAAAAGCAAATAAAGAAATAAGCAAACAAATCAAATAGAAGAGATATTGGTTAAGTATTCATCTTCATTCACTAACATGCTTTCAAAACAATAAGTAGAATTGATATTTAATCTCAACTTTTATCAAAAGCCCTAGGATACCTTGATCGCAAGAATATCCCGCAAATCTCCTTTTGTCATCAACAAACACATTAAAAGATGCGAGTATGAGTTCTATCTAAGAGAACAACCTAACGTGTAAAAGCACTAATCAAGTCTAATTCCCTAGATGCATTAAGTTCTATGAAATCAGGCCAATCAAAGCAATCGAACGTGGAAAACGCACTAATCCGATTTAACAAAGGTTATGGTTCACATATGATCATAAGGATGCATCACTACAAGCTATAACCATATTCATGCTACTTGTAATCAGGAATCTATCACTTTTACGTATAATAAACCCTAATCTAGCAATAGAGATGAAAACAAACTCAATCGATTCTAGACTCGACCAAACAAGCATTCAAATCATATAACAATATAAACGATGAATCATAATCGATAATATGGAGACAAAACTAATTTATCATATCAAAAAGCATATTATGTGAAATCCAATTATTCCATAACCAATAATAAAATTAAGTACTCATGTTAATGGAGTTCATAACAAGAATAAAGAGAAGAGTTTTCATGTCTAAACCCTAGAAACAAAAGTAGAAGATGAGATTCTTATTCTAAGATTAGGTTATTCTCTTTTATATGTTTCTCAATTTCCATAAAGGATACTCCTTCCAATATTAGGTCTTCTCAAAACCCATCTCAAAGTGGTTCACCAAGCCCATGTGTGAAAGCCCGTGTAAAATTATGTCCCAAAATACGCTCGCCGGAAAACTGTGTTTTTGGCCGGAATCCGGCACCGAAAAGTTGCCGCCGGTTACCTGAATACCTTCTCCGTCGACAGAATATTCCGTTATAATTAACTGTTGACCTAACGGTCCTTAACAGTCAAGGGTCAAAGGGAGAGAGTGAGTTAGCCTCCGAGTCAGCATCTTACTCGGTCTTACTAGGCTTGCTCAATTGAGTTACATGACCGGATCGTTTAACGAACTCACTGAGTTAACTCGTCGGTATCAAAATCCGACAGAGTTCTATTTATTTCTAGGCATTCCTCAGTCCGAGTTCAGGCCAATTCCCTGTAACAATCCTAGAATACATCTAAGGCAATTCAATCAACACAATTACTTCTTAAACAACCTTCATTCCTGCAGCATCATCAGCATCACTAACCCATTGTAATCACAGCAACAGATTCCTATTCTGGTATTTTAGCAAAGACACAGAACAATTTTCTCCATCACCCATTCTCCATATGTTCTTCAGCTTCAATTCACCATTCAGGTCATAACCCATCACAGCACTTTCATCTTATTTTTCTCTTGAATGAATTCCTCATTCAATCACAGATAGCTCTGTGAGTTTCTTATCCTCTTGATTCACCAGCAACTCATCCTCATTCAGAAGAACCCATATTTTCAAATTTCAATCGAAACCTCAAATTTCCATCAATTCCATCTGCTTCTTCATCTGTCGTAGCTTCATAACTCGAGTAACAACACCCACTTCATAATAACCCATCTCTGTTCTTCAGTTGCAGATAATCGAAACCCTAATTCCATCAGACCCATCTTTTGAATTGAAACACGGATTCAGATTCAAACCAATTTCTCTCGAGCTTCTTCTCATCTGCTTTTGATTTTGAGTAAAAACCACGGATCCCATTTTAAACTTCTCATTTCTTGATTCGATTTAACCACAGCGAAACCCTTCTCTGATTCATCAATTACAGTGACCTAGATCATTGTTTGCTTTGATCAACATCTTCACTGCCATAATATCTCGATCTCAATCTCTCAATTTCAGCAGTAGCTGCACTACTTCATAAATTCAGGTGAAAGAAAGGAAAGTGAACGAGGAGAAGAAAATATCTTCTCAATTGACTAGGGTATAGGTGTTGGGATGGATTAAGACACCCCTAATAAGAGCCACCCAAATTGGGTGTTTTTAACATTTCTCATCTAATACAAGACTGGCTACCCCTTAACCAGAGCTGGTTGTATTTAATACTTCTCCCAAAAAGAGTTGCCCCTTAACCTTTACTGGACTCCAGATAGTGTCCGACTGTAAAATGACGGTTTTTACCTTCTTTCTCAATTTCGGATGATTTCTTCTTCTTTTCCTCCGTATGACTCCAGAGTACCTAATAACTCAAAAAACGCGTAAAATACATAATTCACAAGAAAAATAGCAAAGAAGCATAAACTCTACATAGAAAATACGGTGTATTCTACACCTATCACTTTGGGTCTTGCGAGTTAAGTAAACTGTTATATATGGAAGTATCGAGAATTGTCGGTCAACAAAGTCTGTCATGTTAAGGTTTCTAAACCCTGGAGTCGAGCTATATAAGCTCTGTAATAACACACAATACCGGTGTAATGTAATCTATCTTTTCTCTAAAAGTTATCAAAGTTATCAACTTCATATTATCATCTATTCTCAATTTACAACAATTATTAAGGCGAAGAAAAGGATTTTGAAAAGCAGAATTTAGATGGTTTGAATGATATTATACATGTTGTAAGCCGCGATCTACAACATCATGTATCCACATGCAAAACTTCACATGAAGCTTGGAATAATCTTCAGATAATATTCGAATCAGAAAAGGAAGCTAGACTGCAAACTCTCACATATGATTGGGAAAACCTTCGAATGGATGACAATGATACTTTTGAAGAGTTTCGTATTAAACTCTCTGAGATTATAAATGCGTCTTTCTCCCTAGGAAAGTATATTTCTAAAGTATATAGTGTGAAAAATTCTCAGGTCATTGCCATCTAGATACGAATCTAAGAAACATGCAATCATCGAAGCCAGTAATCTTTCTTCCTTATTAAGAAGTTCTCTTGTAGGAAAACTAAAGATATTTGATCAAAAGTGTTTTTCAAAAAGGGAAGACAAAAATTTGGCCTATAAATCCATAAAAATCCGCCGACTCAGTGTCAGGAAAACTCTCTAGATTATAAAGCTCTAGATGATGAAGATGAGGCTGAATTAAATCATCATTTGTCTCTTATCACTCAACGATTCAAGAAGTTGTTGAGACATCGAAAAAGAGATCTCCCTGTATCAAAAAGAAATCATACTTCTATACCTAAGAGTGAAGATACATGGGAAGACGATGATATTATTCCTCAATGCTACAAATGTCAAGATTTTTGACATATTTCTCCATACTGTCCAACTAAGAATACTTGTTGGAAGAGAAAGGCATATACCGCTACTATAGATTATTCCCTTGACGGGGATAATCAAGATTGTATGGTAGATGATATTGCAACCATTGCAGAGGTTTATGATTCAGAAATACTTTCAACAATAGATACTCAAGTAAAGTTCACTCCTAATATTTTTCACTGTGAAGATAAAAGATTTCAAACTCTTGAATCTGCATTCAAAAAAATAAAATCATCGCTTGATCATATCAGACTAAGCTATCTGAATGATAAAGACAAACTTAACAAGCATCTTGTGAAAATCGAACTCTCTTCATATTCCGAGAAAGAACAAGTATCTAAACTCATTCATGACATCAGTTGTTGTCAATATGAAATCATAAAGTTAAAAGCATAGAATTCAAAATTGAGGAATAGACTTGTTTGCTCTTGTAAATCAACTTTTGATATGAGTATATCAAAAAGTGATAACAAGAAAAGGTTGAATAAACCTATCAAATCTAAGAGTTGGAATCGGAATAGGTTTGGACCTTTTTTCGATGCAGACAATGGGGGAACTATCAAAAAAAATATCTTAGTTTCTCACAGAAAGAGAAACTCTGTCAACCCAAAGAACCAAAATCTAAGTCCAAATCAAAAATCACCTCAAAAAATCAACTTGGGAAATTGAATAATGTGATTTTTAGATACCAAGATCTTGTCTCATATTTGAGAAGAGAACTTAACAGTTCAAAGTAAAAGACTTTTAATGTTAGAGCATTGCTCGGTCGAACACGCATGTGTTGCCATCTCAAGCATGTTTGTCAATTTTAGTGATCAAAACTATAAAGTCTTGATTTCTAGTCTACTATAGCTAAGGTCTCGTACTAGGATAGAAAGTGTAGTTGATCTCAATAACTCCATGGAGATCATCATATAAGACGAAGGACTACTCAAGGAACCAGTGGATCTTCATCGACTAAAAGGTATGTCGAGACTTGAACTTATCTATCACTCAAAATTCTATCTACTCTATCCCCAATCTTGAGACAAAAGTCGTATTACTATATAGACTAAGATTATACACATGTGATATTTCGAGCTGAGTATATCTCGCTTATCTATTTCTCAAAATATGTGTTGGTAAAGCTTTCACTTTAGCCAAGTTCATCTTTACCTAGTGACAAAAGTCATGTTATGTTTCAATCATTTTGGAAATTACTCTGGCGAAAAATAGTTTGTGAATAACAACTATATAACGCCCTCAGAGAATGTTTCAATGATTGAAATGAGAGTTTATACAATATAACCATTGGAGGATATAAGCATTGTTGTGGAAACACATATATGTATAAGTCCTTATTGCTTGAACCGAAGTTGGTGAACTTTGTTGATCAAGTGAAACCGGAGAAGTACATGAACTTCAGTCCGCGAACTTAGTCCATGAACTAGCATAGTTCTCGAACCCTAGAATTTCTGTTGGAGTTTGTGAACTCCTTCCGGGAACTTAAGTCCGCGAACTTGAGTAGGTTATGTCTAAAAACGATGTTTGTGAACTTATCTTAATAAACTAAGGAATGCTATTGCAAACCGTGGATTTATAGTTCATGAATCAATTCGAGTGAATCACATTGTTTTTGCTTCGATTTTGTCTTGTGTGGTACATAAATATCTAAGCAATTGAACAACTCTCTCACTAGTTCTTTTGAGTCATTTGAACTATTTATGGTGAAGAAGAATATGGTTGATATGAAAGTTATCATATGGCTAACCATTTGGTTAACTATTGTTGAACCAACTAATGTACAAGTTTGGGTACGGTTACACAAGCCTATAAACGTGCATTACATGTGTGTGTAACAAGCTATGTTTTTGATCTAACGGTTGATAAATATTAGCTTGAATCTAATCAGGTTTTCATCTAACGGTGAATATTGAATGCTTTGTTAGTAAGCTAACATTGATTGCAAACCATAATTTGAAGACTATATAAGGGCGAACTTTAGCAACTGGGAAACATAATCCACATTTTGTGTAATACTAGTTGTGCTAAGCTAGAGGTTCTCATTTAACCTTTGGTTTTCTTCTTCTAAAACCAGGTTAACGACTTAAAGACTTCATTGGGATTGTGAAGCCAGACCGATACTACTTTTATCGTAGTTGTGTGATCTGATCTTGATGTTTCTATCGTACGAGTACAATTGTAATAATTGGCTTGAGATTTCTATCTCCAATAGGCAAGATATAAAAGTAGTCACAAACACTTCGTCTTTATCAATTGTAATTTCGCTGCGTTGATTAAGACTATTATGAGGTGATTGATAAAGTTGAGTTGTTCTTCGGGAATATAAGTCTGGTTTTATCAATTGGTTCATGTTCACCTTGATTTATCAAAAGACGGAACAAAGACTTGCATGTATATTCGTGGGAGACGGATTTATCTGTTACTGTAGACTTTTCTGTGTGATACAAATTTGGTTATTAAAGTCTTCGACTTTGGGTCGTAGTAACTCTTAGTTATGGGTGAGATCAGCTAAGGGAATCAAGTACATAGTATCCTGCTGAGATCAGAGACGTAAGAGAAAATTGTACCTTGGATCAGTGTGAGATTAGTTAGGGTTCAACTACAGTCCATACCGAAGTTAGCTTGGAGTAGGCTACTGAAGAAAAAGTCTTTTTTCGATCATGAAATCCTAATATGAGTCCGTTTTGGCATTATCCACAAAGGGAAAGCGGATTAGCACGTGGTGGCACCATTTGCGACACATTTGCATGTTGGCATGCCACTTGATATGTGCTTGTAGCAGGGCGTGTTTGGCTTGCCAGTTTAGTATGGTGGAGCGGCAAGGTGCGTTTGGCCTTTAATGTATGGTGGAAAGTGTAGAGCGACTTGATTGGTCAAGAAAAGGGGTCGGCCAAACATAAGGTGCGGACATACCCCTACTGCTTGTGGCACATTTAAAGTGACCTGATTGGTCGGTAGGAAGGGGAGGGCCGGACAAGCATGGGCGCGGCTACACTTCGGTTGTGAGTGTGACAGCTTTAGAACATCCTGATTGGTCGATGGGAAATGGGACCGACAAGTATGGGCCCAACCACAACTTATGTGAGTGTGGCGAGTTTAAAGCGACCTGATTTGTCGAGGGAAATAAGGCCGGTTCAGGATGTGGCATGGTCAATGCTAAGTGGAGCCAGATGGTTTAAAGCATGGCCATGCCTTCCTTTGCTGTTGTGGCTCTCTATTTTCTAATTTTGGGAAAGGTTTTTTCCCCTACTAATCCATGGCGGATTAATTTCCTAGTTTTCCAAGGCTTACTTTCAACAAGCAAGGTCTGGTATATTGCGCATGGCGCAAAAGTAATTGATTGAATCTTATATGTTGAAACAGAGTTCTTTTAGTTCATTTCCAGATAACAACATGCTTTCTGATTGAATACCTTATCCTTGATATTTGGAAATTTATTCTACTCTACTGCGACTAAACACAAATTTTCATGCCCTATCAACATTAAGGGTTCAGCCGGGGAACATAGTATATAAAGCATTCATAGAAATTTATATTAAGCACAAGGCGCCGAAATTTATAGAACATCTGGGATGGTTGCTACATGCGCCAATATGGATAAATTTCATGTAAATGTATTGAGTGGCTCAATAAATATGCCAGTGGAGAGGTTAACACTCGTGGCTCCGTTTCCTTACAAAGTGACGTCACATCATATGCAAGGTTTTATAATTTTAACCCTAAGCTAAAAACCACCATCAACATTAAGTCCCCTTCTTAGCAAGTAACAGTGGCGTTGTTGTAGGGTAAGCATGAGATCGTGATAGACAAAAGTAAAATCGAAAGGGCAAGGCGTGAAGAGATTGTCAGGGAAATTCGACTAACCTTTGGTGGAAGGAATAAGAAATATGTGATCCTTGTGTTGGTGGCTCTGCGTAATTCTGACTTGGCCATAAGGTGTTGGCGTCAGCGCTGAAACTTTGGCTACTGATTTCCGTTTAAAACCACACTTGGAACTTTGGATACCAAGCAGTGAAGATGGAGCCGGCTAGGTCGCAGAAAGGGAAGAGATAACGCTTGGATTTGAATGGTGAAGGTGGCGCTGCTTTGAACGGCATAGATGGCGTTGCTTTGAACGGAGATGGCGCTGCTTTGTCTAGTGAAGATGACGCTTCTTTGAACGGCGGAGATATTGCTTCAATCTTGGTCGTGCGGAGATGGAACTACGGAATGGCGCCGCTTGCTCGGAATGGTGGATAGCGCAGCTAGATTGGCTACGTCCATGGAATGGTGGATACAACACTTTGAACTTTGGCTACCAAACAGTGAAGATGGAGCCGACTTTTTTCGCACAATGGGAAGAGATAATGCGGATTTGATCATGGAGGGTCGGAGTCATAGCATTGCTTGCTAGGTTGTGTAGCGGGCGGAGATTGTGCTTCTTTGTGTGGTGAAGAAGGAGCTCATTTGGCTAGGTCACTGAATGGCTGGGAGAGCGCCTGACTTGCATTGCGGATCCGGTTTCCTTCTTCTGTGCATGACCCGAAAGGAGAAACCTTCTTCTACTCAAACTTCAAAATACAATGTATATAAAAGGCGTTGTCCACCCTTTTATTTTCGTATTATTGCCTTTATCTCTATAGCGGCAAGCCTCTTTCCATCAGCAGTCCAGGTGAGCCAATTATTCTTTCTTTCATATAAATCATCATAGAATTGTACCCATCCTCTTCACAGGTATTGTCTCGCGTATTTTCTCATAGTTTTTTGTTCTTTATCATGTAGATTGCCGATGCATACATGATGTAAAAAAAAAAAAATAGCGCACAATGGGATCTTCCGGTGGTGATCATACCTCTGACTCTTCGGAGAAATTTGTCGACGAACCCGGGTTTTCTTCACATGAGGAGATATTAAACCAAATCAACCCTTTGTTCTATACGGACGGCCATATTATACAAGGCATGTCTCTCACCCATCTACGCATCATGCGGGTGCGTGCCCAGGATTTCATGGCTTTGATTGATATGTAGGAGAAGTGGATACACGATGAAGCATCCCAGCAAGTCGGAAAATATCAACGTGATGAAACTTATCCACAACCCCGTGCCAGGGATGAACGATTCGCCTCTCGATTGAAATGGCGAAGGACTAAGTCCAAGAAATTTCTAGACGAGAGCCAATTTAATTACCTGTCCATAATGGTATCGTAATCCTCGATTCTGAGGTGGATGAACCAAAGCATTATAAAGAGGCTGTGGTTTGCTAGACTGAAGCAGCTTATGGAGTGGATGTCGAAACTGTTGTTGAGGAAATCGAAGCAACTGCTGAGGATGCTGTCGAGGTAGATGGTGAGGTGGTGGAAGCATATGTTGGAGTCATTGGAGAAGCTATGGGGACATATGCTAGAACTTCTGCCGAAATGGATTCGGGATGGGATGTTGAAGTTGCTGCTGAAATGGCTTCTGGATGGAATATTGAAGCTGAAACGACTTCTGGATGGGATGTTGAAGATGCTACTGAGATAGATTCTGGATGGAATATTTGCTGCCGGATAAGGTGCTAGGGAAAGTGCATGAAAAAGCACTGACGAAGGCATCATTGACCAAGGTGTTTCTTCATTGACAACTGGTTTTCCCGTTTTGCGATTTCCTTTCGTAGAGAAAAATAATCTTTTCGTAGCTTGTATATTTTTTTTCTTTGATACTTCAATTTATTTATTTTTTGTGCGACTAAATCCATGCATCACCGAGTAACATTCCTTCATTTATGCTGCTATGATAATTTCATATCTTTGATTGAATGGATAAAAATCTCCCAGAAGAACCCTAAAACCCCTTTTGCGAAGAACCAATTCTTTCATCTCCATAATAATCCAGCGGAAAGAGAGCCAGAATATAATAACGCTAATAGGCATGCTATCTTCTTCTTGTTTATCTACTTTCATAACAACACCTCGTATGTCGTTGTCAACAGTAACTCGAAACGTGGAAAAGAAGTAGCAACAATTAAGGATTTGACCAAACTTTTATTGGATTTTCCCATGCAAATTATCCAGGGTTTCTGTGGCACGCCACCTGAGTGCGTAGAAGTGTGAGCTGCCACAAGCTGGATAACACATCATGAGAGAAGTAGAGAAAACCCGTCAGGTTAAAGCTGTGGCTAGAGATTCTTGAAGGAAAGCGTCTGCACCGCTGCTTGATGATCTTCTTTCTTGCATTATTCTTTTCTTCAGTATTTTTTGAATAAGCTATTTTTGTGGGGGTTTGATTTCTCTGGTTTTTAATTGACGGATAATGAATCTGCGAGAGTTTGGGCTCACTTGGTATTGTAGTTGCAGGAAATCCTACACTACACCCTTGTTAAGAATTTGTAATAACCAACTCAAATTTGAAGATTAAAAACGACACTTTTTTATATGATTTTCAGAAATGTTAACAGAAAACGTAAGAACTTAAGAATACAACTTTTCTCTTTAATTTTCTCTCTCCTCAAGACTTTCTCAACTCTCAAAAAATACATCTCTCTCTCTCTGAATCTATTAGAACTCTTTATATAGGAAATGACATAATGGATGACAGCTAAGTTTTCCTCTTATTTCGGATCTACTCTGCGATTATATCGCGAGAGTCTTAATGTTGATTCTCGCAAGTTTTGTAACCATCGCAGAACAATCATGATCTTCTCGTGTTTCTTCCATCGTCAACCATTACGTCATTCTTTTGTGTTATTCGCCAAGTATTTTTGAAGAGATTGCGGTGACGCTCGCTGGGAAGTGTTGTTAATCTCTCAGAGAAATGTTGTAGCGATATTCTGGTCCTACATCTTGCCTCTTCTCATGTCTTTTCTGCGAAGAAGAGAAGATCATGAGAACTTTCAGAATGCCATAACTACTTATCTTTTCAGATTTCTTTGTTCTGACACGTTTCTGTATCCTTCGCCAGCTGTTTTCACGTATTCTCTCTTCTAATAAATTTTTGACACATCCTCTCTAACTGCTGTGGTCTGACCACTCATGTCTTTTCTTTGCATTTATTGCATTTATCTTCTTCGAGAAATCTCTTCTTTTATAAATACTCCTTTCATTCTTTCCTTTTCTCCTTTTAATTTCTTCTTCTTTCTCTCCGTAACTTCTCTACAAGTTTACTGTTCTTCCGTAAATTGCGCGTCTGTTATCGCTGTGATTTCTTTCTTATTTTTTAACCTTTTTCTTCATTCCCATACTTAAAAATGGTTGTTGCTGGTGCTAAAAATTTGGCTGCTTTTGGTGAGATGCGAGAAAAGCTCAAAAGCAAAGGTTTTACTTTGTCCACAATTCCAAATCAGGACCCTAAATCCTAGCTTTCCATCAAATTATTTTCTGATCATCAATTTTCTCGTGAGAAAGTTATAGTATCGCTAGGTCAACTTGAATCTAGCCTTCCCATTCCTCTCTACGACCCAGAACTTCCATTATTCTATCAAATAATCTCTCACGAGAAGTTCTCGCGAGCAATATATCAGTTGGGTGGAGATTGTATTCGATTACTGCTTGAATATGCTTCTCGCGGTGCTGATAAAGGATCTCGCTACCCTGAATCTGCGAAGAATCCTCAATTTAAAGATATTCCAATTGTCTCTACAAATTATACTGTGGAGAACTTCTTTGAAAACTACAAGATAATTCCCATGAAGAGAGATAGAACTTGCTGGGGTGTTCGCTTGCAGAAGAAAGAGAAGATCGCTGATGAAAAAGTTCTTATGATAGATATAGATTGGCATACAAATAATAATCAAGGTCCTCGCCACTCCAGCGATGACAAATGGTTCATCTTCCCTCTAACTTTAGAGGGTCCATATATTTCTGGTTCCCAAGCACTACCTACGTGTGCTACAGAGTATCAACCATGGGTCTTCTAATGGCCTGAAAGAGCTAAAGAGGTATGTTCTCTCCAATTTTTGCATAATTATTATCCATCATCTTCCTTATGTTTTCATATTCTCGCTAATTGACTTCGATCTTTTCCAGATTGACAGGATGAAACTCAATTACCAAAACTTTAGGAAACCCAGCACTCTCTTAGCTCTTAAATCTTTCACGGATGAAGTAAGAAATATCTTTTCATGAATTTTAACAATATATTGTTTCCCCTATTTCTTATCTTTATCTGTGCTCGCAGGTAATCGAAGAATTAGAACCACTGGAACCAAGAACCAAGGTGAAATCTTCAAATGATCGCAAGGGGAAATCTAATGCTCCTCCCAAAGGGAAGCCTACCATTCCTCGCAGTGAAGAATCTGATGATCCTCCCTTAAAGAGAAGAAAAACCCAACAATCTTCTTCTTCAACTCCTCAACCCACTCCAGAAAATTTAATTGTTGATATTGATAAGGACAATAATGGTGATGATAATGACATTCCTTTCATGAAAGATTCTTCCTCTTCTGAGTCTTCAATGGCTCAATTATCCAAGATTTTTGGCGATATTACTCATGGTATCGCTAATAATTATGGAGTTAAAGTTCTTAATAAGACACCCCAAGCTCTCGCCAAAGTATGCGATGCTCCCATATTGGTAGATAATGATTCTCTCAAAGGAATCTCAAGATCGTTGACTCCCAGTCTCTTAAATTCTCTTGGTACCCTGAGATGTTTTTATTTCTTCAACCTGTTTATGTATTTATTCCATCGCCAAGTATTAACTTACTCGCAGGTTGGGAAAGATTCATTTGTTGTTGCCTCTGATTTGGATAAGAGATGTGCATT